>JARHVA010000042.1:8980000-9505000 GCA_037957365.1 Torreya grandis
ATCCATGGTCCTACCAAGAAACTCATAAAAGAAAATCCCAAGGGGTGTTAAATCATCATTAGTAAGCAAAAAGAGAATAAAAAGATAAGATAAAGAAGACTATGGTACATCAAGAAACCAAAAGACCAAAATGGAGGACTAAAGGTTTGTGAAAAAGAAAGGAAATGAAGACTATAGTACATTAAGAAACCAAAAGACCAAAACGGAGCACTAAAGGTTTGTGAAAAGGAAGGAAATTGTTGTATAGGGAGAGACCCGTGCTAAATTAACTTGAAAAAAGTGTTAGAGAGATATAGATAGAGAAAGCATGAAAATAAGGGAAATTATTAAGCAAAGTACTTATTAAGGAATTGAGCATTGGTGGGATCTTTGAAAACATGGCCTTCATTGGTTTGAAGGTGATAAGTACTTAGACCAAGAATATCTTTAACTAAGTAAGGGCCCCACTATTTTTTGGTGTATTTACCTTCTTTGTCATGGGTGTAATATAATTTAAGGACAAGATCACCAACATTAAACATGTGATTTTTAACATGTTTGTTATGTTTTCTGGTGATGCAAGCCTTGTATTAGTGATTATGATGCAAAGCAAAAAGATGACATTCATTAAGCAGATCAAGGGCATGAAGGTGAGCCTCATATAATTCTTCATCAAGAATGATTCCATGAAGATATATGTGAAGATAAGGAATCTCAACTTTGAGAGGAAGAACTAACTCAAAACCATAGACTAAAGAGAATGGAGTTGCCCTAGTGGTAGTACAAATACTAGTTTGATCGGCCTAAAGTGCAGGATAAAGATGAATATGTCAATCCATGCAGGTTTTATGAATTATCTTTTGAAGAATTTTATTGAGAATGTTATTGGTGGCCTCATCTTGAACATTACATTGTGGATGATATGGAGTGGAAAACTTGTTATTGATTTTATATTTGGTGTAAAGTTGTTTAACATGTTTATTTTTGAAATTGCCACCATTATCAAAAATGATGGTGTGAGGAACGTCAAAGTGGCAAATAATTTGGTTGAAAATGAATTTAGATATAGTATGACTGATAATATTAACAAGGGGAAGGGTTTTGACACACTTAGTAAGGTCATTTTAAAGCAAAGAAGAGGCTAGAATGAGATCTGCAATAAGTTGGTCAACTATGACTTGCCCTTTGATAGCTTTTTGTGTGATGATGCAAAGTTCAAATTCCATAAGTAAAACCATCCACTTTCCAATTCTATCTATAGGAATAAATGCTTTGGAGAAGAAGTAATGAAGAGGTCAAAATGAATAATGACATAAGTAGTTTGATAAAGCATGTAGTGACAAAGCTTTTCAGTTGCAAAATAGATGGCGAGGCAATCACGCTCAACTTTGGTATAATGTGTTTCATAATTGATGAGGCCTTGCATAATGTAATAAATGGCACACTCCTTACCTATATCAACTTGTTGGGCAAGCATTGCTTCAACTGAAATAGGTGTGGAAGAAGTATAAAGAATCAAGGGTCGATCATTAGAATGAGGATGAAGCATAGGTGGATGAAGCAAAGACTCTTTCATGTTGTCAAATGATTTTTGACATGGATTTTTCCATTCCAAGGCTATCCCTTTCTTGAGAATGGAATTGACAAAGTGAGTTCAATAAGCCATCTCAAGAACAAATCATCTAATTGCCCCAAGCTTGCCTAAATAGGTACGAATGTCAAGAATAGAATGAGGGATATGCATGTTGATAATAGCATTAATATTGGTTGTATCAACATCAATGCTACAAAGAGAGACTAAGAATCCTAATAATTTATCAAATGTAACTTCAAAGACACATTTGAAAGGATTAAGTCTAACTTTATATTGGATGAGATGATCAAAGATGATGGCAAGATCAGAAAGATGATTTGTGCGATGCTTGGATTTAACAATAAGATCATCCACATATGTTTCAATAATTTTATGGATGAGATCATGAAAGATATGAGTCATAGCATGCTAGTAAGTAGCTCTAGCATTTTTGAGACTGAAGGGCATCTTAACGTAACAATAGGTCCCCCATTCCATGGTGAAAGAGGTCTTATGTTGGTCCTCAGGATTGATATGAATCTGATTGTATCCCAAAAATCCATCCATAAGAGATAACATTTCATATCTAACCATGTAATCAACAATGGCATCTATTGAAGGTAAAGGAAAGTTATCTTTAGGACAAGAAAGATTAAGATTACAAAAATTAATGCAAATAAGAATGACGATGGTGACCTTCTTTCGAACAGGAATAATATTGGAAACACATTCAGAATAATCCATTGATTTAATGAATTTAGCAGCAAGAAGTTTGATGACTTCTTTATGGCATGGTTTGGTGGCTTCGAGAGGAAAATTACATTGCTTAAGACCATATGAATGCCTCTTGATACTTATCAAAAAATAGGCTGAAATTATCATGTTCAAAAGGTGGGTGTTCTTTGGAAAGTATGATTGGTCGAGGACAAGATGGAGTACCATAGTCGATACAAGTTGTTTATTCAATAAGCATGGCATTATCATCTTGAAAGTGGTATGTCACATTGGGTATAGATGAAATTGGATTAGATTTAGGATCAATGCTAGCGACAAAGTCATTGAAGCGAGGAGTTTTATTTTTAAAATTTCCAAGATTATGATGTTGTCGTGGGAGTTGTGTTTCCCAAGCATAAAGTAACTCCAAAATAGATTCATCACTAGGTAAGGTAGGAAGAGGACCACAATATTCAACATCTACTTTTAGATCTAAAATTTTTTTCCATGTCGATCATATTCAAAATGTATTCGATGGACATTGATTACCTTGGCATCAAGTGTGATTTTAGGAGTAGAAGAAATAGATGGAATAGAAAAGGTCAATAAAGAGATGATGGGAGGAGAATTAGATTCAATTGGAGAATCTAAAGGAGGTAAAGAGGGTAAAAGTAGTTTTGGAGGTTTAGAAGGCATGATTTGCTCTACCACCCAAGGAGAATCAATAAGAGGAGGATTGATAGGAGGTACATAACCCTCAGGTTCTAAATCAATACTTATAGAAATGGTATGTACATCCCAGTTGAAAACATTAATTTGAGCTAAGATTTTTTGATAATGTAAGACATCCAAGTCTCTAGATTGAGCTTGGGCCATGATATATTTTTCATCATATGTGAGATAAATTGTGCATGCTTGGGATTCAGGAAGATCTTCAAATTTTGAAATCCCAAGATTTTTGAATGTTCGAGGATTCATGATGAGAGTATCTTGAAATAGCTTAGCCACTCCAAATTCATTTCAAGCAAAATCATCTTTAGGTAAAGATGGGTTTTGAGCAGTGCATGGAGGGGGAAAATCAATAATCTCATCCATGGGAGGGATGATACGATCTTTGGGTAAGAGTGAAGGTGGAAGCCATTCTGAAATAGACGGAGACAATTTCTTAGTATTGCAAGTGTTTTCTAATTCATTGGGTTCATCATCATTAAAGTCCACAAGATTAACTTTCAAATTAGGATGCATATTGATGAACTCAAGCAGAATAGCATTATTAATTTTAGGAATCGTAGGAACATGATATTATGATTTATGATTAGGTAATTGGATACTCAATGGGTTGGGATCAACTTCATGCTTATAGTGTTTTTCATTGTGTATAAATTTAATGCATTAACTACCATAAGAAGCAATGGCCCTCATTCAATGAGTCCATGGATGACCAAGGAGTATGTTATAGGATAAAGGAAGGTCAAGAACCATGAGTTTGGTTTGCATGGTCTTAGGACCAATGGTTAAAGGAATCCATATACAACCAATTGGATTTTGATTAGTCTTATCAAAACCACAAAAAGTAAGACGAGTTTATTTAAGATGACTTTTGTTATAGCTAAGTTGTTGTAAAAGCCACAAAGAAGTCACATTAATATTGTAACCTTCATCAGCTAGAACTTTTTGAATAAGGGTGGTATTAATGGCTATCTTGATGAAAAGAGGTGGATCATCAATGTGAAAGAGAATTTCATCATTAATCATGTCCTCTTCAAGGAATTCAATGGAAGATTTGGAGTAAGGACACATAGATTCAATGGTGTTAACGTTTGTTGGTTGAGAATCAATAAAAGGTGGTTCTTCATCTAAAGAATATGGATATTCAATCTCTTTGAGTTGTTGCATAAGGAATTTATGATGATAAGGTGAAGTAAGAACCAACTCCATGAGACGAATTTTACATGGCATAGAGTTAAGTTTTTCTAGAAAATTCCAATGAGATTTAAAAGAGGAGCCACGAGGTTTAGAATAAGGCAAATTAGACTTTGGAGGAATAGATGTGTTTGGAGGATCAGAAGGAGGAAATTGTTCCTCAGGTGCTTCTGAATCATTGTTGGTAGTGTTATTCTTCCAAATAAGGTTTCGTAGGCTTGGTCACAAGATCTTTATGTGTTGGCTTCTTATGATAATTAACCTTAGATATATTGACATATTGAGAGGTGTTAAGGTATTGATCATAATCAGCATCAATGGCACAAACATCTTTAGAATTTGATTATTTATGGGAAGATTTTTTATTATTATTAGATGTAGAGGCTTTAGAGGGTTATCATTTTTGAAAAGCATTAGTGTATTGTTGATGTTGGTCCTTAATCATGGTTTCATTGTCGAATGAATCACCAATCATGTATGATATAACACATTTAAAAATCCCTCTACAAGACTCATGAGAATGTCTAACATCAGCATGAAACCAACAAAAAAGATTGGGATCATACCATTTAGGAGGAGAATTAGGATATATGAAAGGTTTAGAAAGAGGTAAAAATCATCTCATTTGATGAACTAAAAGAGGCACGTGAGACAATGAAGGAACATCACTTTTGGGAACACCAAGTTTGGTTTGAGAAGTGTTACTAGTGATAGCATTGGATGTTTGGAAAGATCCTTTAAGGATTTTAGAATTAGGTTCAAATTGCTTCATAAGAAAATCTTTCCATTTAGCTTGGTCAAGAGTTGCATTAAGAGTTTGAGGAGCAAAGGTTTGAACCTTGTATTGAATAGTATGAGTTAAATTTGTGATAAAGAGTTTGAATAGGTTATCATTAGACATATTATGATCAGCTTTACGAGCTAAAGATTTCCATCTTTTGATAAAGTCATGAGCTGATTCATTAGGAGATTTTTTAGCATTTATGAAATGGCTAAGATAGGTTTTAGGAAGATCATTATGTTGAAACTCCTTAACTAAAAGATTGACCAGATCTTCAAGTTGCCAATGTAGACACTTAAAAACATCCCTCAAACCATTTTTTAGGTTGCTATACTAGGACCTGGCTCTCAACCTTGACCTAGTTAACTCCTCTATTAACCTAGTTGACCCTTCTTTACAAAAACTTAAACAAACCACTCAATACCTTGCATTTTACCTCATTTGCCTTAGAGGGTCGACCACTGATGGTTAGCCTAACCGTCGATGGACAGGTACCCTCATCCAATAACTTAGAAAGTTCTAGCTATAAATGAGCTTGCACTAATAAAATTGGCAACTTTCCCATACACAAAATCATGGATTTATTTCTATCAGTCCATTACACTTATCCAGGACCAACTTAGCAACTTTCCCTCCTTCAATTTGGTAACTCTCTCTCCTCATTCAGGAAGTTTTGTGTTATAAGTATAGAGCTCCTAAAGGAGATATGGGAACAGAATTCATGCATCCAAACTCTCTTGTTTTATTTGCAAGAATTCAACAACCCAAAGCTCTATCTATTTGATTCCCAAGCCAAAGTATTGTTAGGCTTCCTGCATCCCTCCAGGCATCCAATCATTCATCTCTTCAAAGCAAAGGTACTTCACTTTTTTTTGTTCAATTGTTTTATCCTTCTTTGTTCATTAGTATTTTGTTCTTTGTTAAACACCTTTCTTACCCCCTTCTTCCTACACATACTACCCGTAAGACCCTCCTTCCCCTAAGCTACCCATTTCTAACTCACCTTCCTTTCCTAGCCACCTATTAATAGGTAACCACCAATGGTTGCTATAACCATCATCGATTATAACAACTGCCACCAGTCACCAAACCATCGATGGTCAGGATAACCATCGATGGTCACCTTGACCGCTAACAGCCACTATCACATAGAATCATAGATTGTAATTTTATCCCCCCTTCTTACCTCTTTAGGCTTTTGTCCACCCTCTAACTTGCACCTGAACTATTTTTTGATTTTTTTGGACCTAACCTTAATTTATTTATTGCATGTAGATGACCTTACTATGACTTGCACATGAGATAAATAGCCTATTTGACCTTCCCATTGTCCCACAACCCTTATTTACTGATCAAAGTGATATTACCTTCGAGCTATCCCTTTTCATTGTGGTTCTCACACCCCACCTAGAGGATGTACAAGAACAATTAGCTATAATCCAGGAGGATATTGATGAAGCTACTACATTTTGGAATCATTATTTTGATAATATCAACCCTGATATAGATTAGACTTCTTTTATTATTCATCGGCATCATTTTCATATCTACTATTTTTAGTTTCTCTTTTATCAATAAACTTGAATGTTAAACAAGGGTTGACATCCATTTAAGGAAACATATTCCTTTCTTGGGATTGGTTTCTCACCAGGCAGCCCCTTACTTTTTTATTAACATATTTTTATGAGTTCATGTGATTTGTAGGTCATTCTTCCCTTGCCAAAGAAGAGTTCCCACTTCATATAGATATCAACACACACAATGTTCAACTAGGTACACACCCCTTATCTGTTGTTTCTCTCCTATTTCAAGCAAAAATAATTAGAGTAAAAAATTGAGTGAAATAGCCAAATAGAATGTTGAGGTAATTGATTATACCATTCTAATACATCACCAGTGAATGATTTGACCAAGATTTTAGTAGTGGCAAATGTATTAGTTTGGATCCACTCTTTGTAGAGATTACCAAAGGCTTTAAGAAATGAGGCAAGATCTTTAGTCCCATCATATTTAATAGTTGGTGATATGTTACCAATGTTAATAGATACAATGAAGGGAGCTAAAGGCTCATTTTGGATAGTTTGAAGCATTTTTTTATTCATGATTGGTTGACGAATAATGTTACCTGAGGTATCTCTAAGAGGTGTAGGAATGTAATTAGGATTAGCTTGAGGATTTATGACTAGAGGTTGATTAGCCACATTGATCAAATGTTGTTGAAGTTGCATCATTTGATTGGTATTAGAGCTTTGCATAATGTTTATTTGTTGAATCACCTAGACTAATAATTGAGTTGTATCAAGTGGTGGGTTGGTGTTGGAAGGAATATTTCCCACATTAGTGTTGGACAGAATATTAGATGAAGAGTTATTAGTGGGATTATTTAAAAAATTGATTTAATCACTCCATATTAGTTTGAAGACTTTGAAAAGGTTCTTGGTATGTACAAAAAGGATCGGATCCATCAACCTCATCTTGAGGTGTTATTTAAACCATGTTGTAATTTGTAGATGGAGGGGAAGAGGTGCCCCAAGACTGATGGTGCTCTTGGGAGGTAAAAAAAGGGAGAAATGAACAGCCCATATAAGATCTAAATGGATTAAGACTATCCAAAAAGATTCTAATAGAGGACCTTATTTTGATCAAAGAGAAATGAACATGATGCAAATCAGAAAGGATGAAGAACTAAGCTAAAAATTAGGGGAAATAAAAAACAAATTTATGTCGACCAAGTCGACCTAGTGGAAAAATTAGACCTGTGGATTGTGTTAGGTTGACCAGTACAATGAACAGAGGTAGCAAGAGCAGTCTGGGAAGGTACAGAGTCAAGTTGGTTGATTTAGCACAACAAACAAGGAAAAGGAAAAGATTGATAATAAGATGAGAAATGAAATAATATATGCCTACAGTTAATCTAGAAAAGCAAGTACTAAAATGAAATACATAGTCAATTGAACTGATGTTGGCCAATCCAATTGGTACAAATACATAGATTACAATTTTAAAAGAAAAGTACAAAGCAAAGTAGAAATAGAGAAATAGAAACTAAACTTGGTGTTTTATTGATGAAAATAGAATAGATAACTGACTTATAAACTTGGAGAGAACTGACCCAATCTGTAGAATTGGGTCAAGCTAGTTGACCAAGTGAGATAACAACCTGCTGTAAAAATTGAAAAAAATATGCTAAGTCAACCTGGTTGACCTAGTAGACTGAATTGGATGTATAGAAATATGCTAAGTTGAGTTGGTCAACCTAGTTGATTGGACTGCATATCTGAAAGTCTAGAATCTAGAACCTACACTATGAATCCTAAATAGGAACCTATTATAAAGTGGTTGGAAATGTGTTAGGTCGACCTAGTAGGCTGAATAGAAAATTTTTAAAGTGTTAGAAACCTATGCTGGGTCAAGCTAGTCAATCTAGTTGCATGTTCCTACACACAGATAAAAATGGCTGGGTCGACAAAACTAAGCTAGCAAGTCAAAACATATGATAGAAAAGATAAAAAAAGAATAAAATAAGTGAAAGAAACCCTATAAGGGTTGGATTCATGTCGGGCTCACTAGAATGTATGCAATTAGAATTGCATGGTGTGCATGAATCAATCCTAGATCAGATAAGATAGATCACAACTACACTTTCGATTGGGGCACACACTTGTTAAACGAGAACATGACCAATATAAGGATCCACTAGACCTGATTAGGAGATCATTATATCATCTGTCACAACACATCATGCTAGGCAAGGTTCTAAAGCCTATAGTCTAGCACAATTGCACAACAACCCTAAAAGAGTCCTATGGTTTCTATATTCACTTATGATAATAAACAAGAAATTAAACCAATCTAATAACCAAAAAAGTAAACTAGTCTAATACTCACCAAAGCTTATGGCACAAAGTAAGGGGGTTAGATACAAAGCAATCAAATACATGTATAGGGAGCTTCAAAATAAAGTAAGTATAAGTAACACCCTAATACATGGAATATGAGAAGTAATATTATTTGAGCAATACTTATGCTACTTCTATCTACTAAAAGAGAGGAGAACAAAGTTAGAATATACTTACCTGAATGTAAACCCATCGCGACTCAATCTCTCCCTTACCCAATGGGTCTTCGTAAGAGGTTGTTGTGGTTTGTAAGGACCACTTTGTTAGGCGAAAGCATCCAAGACCTATCCACAAGACTAAGATTCTCCAAATAAGAAACTTAAGCTAAGACTCCTCAAGTAGAATGGTAGAAGAGCAGATTGTGAAGAAGCATGAGCAAATAATAACTCCTGATTGATTTTATTATGGAATTGACCAAAATGACATTGTATATATAGGATTATCTAACCCAAAAATCACTCAAACATGTCAACTGTGCTAGGTTGACCGAGTCAACCTAGCACATTATCAAGATAATGCCTGAAGTTGTGCTAGATCAGCGAAATGGAAACTAGGCCTAAAGAGCTAAAATGACCCCAAACTATGGTAGGTCGACCAGGGTGACCTAGCTTATTGAATAGGTAAAAAGGATACTAAGTAAGGGAAAGAATGATAGAAAGAGGAAAATACTAGAGGAATGTGCAAGGAATGAGAGATAGCTTAGGGAAAGGTTTTAGGAGCTGAATAGATAGGGAATAATATGGAAATAAGGGACAACAATCCTATGAAACACCAAAGGGCTGCCCACCCCTTTCCCGATACACCCCTTAAGGCATGCACTTAGAGAGATTGAGTCGTGATAGGGTATTACAAGATGTAAAGCGTCATTAATTGATAAAAGTATGAAAATATTATGTGTATACACTAACCATCGTATATTCCTTATCATTGTGGTAAATCCCACCCCTATTGTTATTGATTACTATATCCCCCATATGGCCCTTGGGGATAAGATGGTGTCCATCATGTCATATGCTATTGGGGTGAACATATTTTTCCATGACAAAAAAAATTAAGGAGATGTAAGAGTCCATCATGTCTAGTACTAAGGAGACTGAGGTGTCCATCATTTTAAACCATGAGGCTGATATTAAGTTATAGTGGTAATTTCTACAAATGGACTTGGAATCTTGAGTTTTGTAGTAGGGATCTATTGCATAGCTACTATGAAGACATTCTTGGTGATGTCTTCATCTAATTATTGCATAGCTCTGTAATTTTTATCATCATAATTGTTTGACTTGAATAAATTTTAGCATATACTATGCAATTTTTGGGTATACTATTGTAAGAGATGACATTTTATAGTCGAATGTCCTAGTCTTCAGTAGATATCACATAATTATGTTTTTACTTTTGGTTAGTCATTTCTATAGTGCCCTTCTTTCACATTCCATTTACCATAATCATATCTTGGGCTTGTTACTTTCTTGCAACTCATCGATCTTACACAAAAAAATATAATGATGCACTAGCTTTCACAGTAGACTACAAACTTTCCCCATATTCTTCTATCTATTCCACCCATAGTGTTGTTACTATAGTGTCAGCCCTACAAGTGAACTATGTTTGAGTAATGGAAAACCTAATTTGAGGTTTTAGACCCTCTAAAAACCATGTAGCCTTATCTATATCTTGAAATATAAATTTACTATGGTGATTACATCAGATAACTTATGATCATTGTCCCATACCAACTCTCCATATTTTTACAAATTTCTTTTAGATATTGTCTAACTCATACATTATTTTAAATTTTCCTATTAGTTGAATCTTTGACATCCTAAAAGCTCAATATGACATCATCTTTTATATATATGAAATCTAAATATCTTCTTATTAAGGCTCTTATGAGCTCACACTTCTTCGCATTATCCATAGTTATATTTTTAGCCTACAATTTCATTTCACACGTTAATAGATATTGCTCAAGATTAGTAAACCCATCGTACAATGTCAAACTGATAAAAGTTCTTGCATTAAGAGCCATGCTTCCTTTTTTCACACTTGAAACTAGTGGTTGGTGTGGACTAGACTTTGCCAACATCTTAAGATTTGTTATCACCTGAAATCTAACCTCAATCAATTTCTTCCTATCCATCACTTTCTTAGTGTTTTCGTTATACTTTTAAAAAAAAAATTGTAAAAGAGTCAAACCACATACTATATTAACCAACTTTTATAATTTTTCTTCTTCTTTCTGTTGATAAATTAGGCACAAGGGATATGTACCCTTAAAATGAATGTTCCATGTCTACGACTTCTGCTTCATTTGAACTTGACCCTGCTTTAATCATGTGACTTAACATAACTTTTTCAAAAAATTGTTCCTTCTCTTCTCCAAACAATATCCTCCCTTATAACTGTGATCTTAAATTATCTTCTAATTGATCTAATTGCTTCTCTTCTCTCTTTCCATCTCTTCCATCTCTTCCACATCCCTTTTCCAATCTTTATCCATTTATGCTCTCTCATATGTGTCTTATATTCTATTAGGACCTCTCATTCCTCATCTTCATCTTCTCCATAATCTCTAACTCTTTCTTGAACTCTCATTCCTTCTTTATCTTCTAAACTCTCTACTCTACTCCTACTCATAGTTACATTAGGATTATTTTGTTTATTCCATCTTCTCTGTTGTTGAAGGTATCACTTTAGTCCTAAAATTCATTTTTCATTTTGCTTCTTTGTGTCCTCATATTAAGAATATCATGAAATTTAGTGTTCACGTTATATCTTTGTATGGCTAGTTAAATATTTGTAATTGTTTGAAAATATGTGAATCGTTCATGAGCTATAACAACTCACTAAAAAATAAGCCTATGAGAGAGTCTTTAGAGATAAGATAAATATTATAAGAGATTTGAGAAATTGCATATCATCCTTATCTCCTTAATTTTAGATAACCAAGAGAATATAAATTTCTAACTTTTAAGATAAATAAATATCTTAAATGAATTGAATAATATCGAAAAAGCTTTTCTGTTGTTAATTTTTGTCAAAGCTCTATCAAAAATAATATTTGATATCAGAATATGGTCAGGTCATGTTCATAATACTATTATAATTTTTTTCCAAAGGCAGTTGTACATCTAAATTGCCCTTATAATATGTCGATATGTGATTTTAGATAAATTTAGCCGTGTTTTGTTGCTATAATCATTACGGTAGATTCAGAGAATGATATATGCATATGTGATGAGTGTCTCGAGCATACATTTTACATGATTACAGATGTTGATAGAAATGTGAGAACAATTTCTTGCTTCCATATACTCGTTATATCTCTTAGTGACGCCAACTGCACCAAATTTTCCAAGTTCTATATTCTCCTGTCTTCTTCGTCAGTTTTTACTACAAGATAGATAGACACAAAGCACGTAGTCAAGGCAGTGGATAAATAAATGATAAATTCTACCTCACCCATGGCATTGTAGCTTCCGGTAGTCCAATCGAGCTCAACTCTCAGCATTGTAAATGAGATTATCAAGTTCTTCCTAAATCCAATCGTCCTCGGATTCATCAACAAAAATTTGTTCATGCAAGACGTGTCATTAAAATTTTAAATGTTTCAGCTAATTGTATTTACATCCGTTTATAGCGTAGTTAATGTTTAATGATTTATTTTTTACCTTTAATATCTTTCTTTTTTTGGTTCAATAGTTCACGTTTTGTGGTTGAGTTAAATAATTTGTTAATATTTTCTATAGATGAGTCTTTTAAGAAGAAATTGTTTTGTCTTTTATATTAGTTTATTAAAATCAATATTGAATTGGTTTATGTTTTTATAAGTATTATGTATGTTGTTTGTTGTCATGGTCAGTCTGTATAAAAATAGTATGTCATTTTGTTGCTATCAAAATTCAAGTTATTTTGTAGTATACAAAAAAAAATTTAAAAAAATTGTAATTGAACGTATTATTTTTTGTACATGACATTTATATTATGGGGAGGGGGATTTCTCTTTTGACATGAAGTTTAGTCTCAAAATTAAATTTTTTAAATAAGTAGAAAACTTACAGGAGGATGGGGGCAATGGAAGTTGGAATCCAAATAGCATCCTCTCGTAAGTCACTAACGACAGTGTTGTACAATGCAGTAGTGACAAATTAATTATACAGAAATGACTATGTTGAGGATGATCACTAGTGGCATTAATGAATATCTATGTTTTATGAAATTAAGTGGAAAAAATCACGTGCAAAGACTACAAAAGAGATAATTAGAAATTAAATCTCATTTTTAGTTTTTTCATGTTATCTTCTTTTTTAATACGGGATAAATTATAATTGTAATCCCTTGATGTAAAAATGTAGTGGAGTACTGAATCACTAAATGTTGTAGCAATCATAATACTTGTAAAGGTTGTTGGTTGTCCTATAAAACCATATTTTTAGGTTGTTGGTTTTCCAATAAAGCCATATTTGTAAGTTGTTGGTTGGAACCTTTGCAAAACCATCAGTTTATAGGTGTGGAGGATGAACATAAGTGTGGTTCCATGTTCATACTTGGATGGTTATTGTATTCATCCATGAAAACCACTTGTGAGAATACATTTTTATAGAGCTGTACGACATCACACATAGATCAAGATCATGAGAAAGTAGAGGCAACACACTGTAGTTCCAAAATAAGATGATTTTTATCATGTTTTCATTAAGAGAGAATGTTAGGAATATCATAGTTTAGTGCTCAAATTATATGTTTATATGGATAGTTAAATATATGTAATTGTGTGAGAATAATTTGAGTTATACGTGAGCTATAACTCTCACTAGAAGATAGGCTTGTGGGAGAGTCTTTAGGGATGAGAGAAATATTAGGAGAAATTTAAAGGATTGTAGATTATGCTTATCTCCTTGTTTTTAGATAACCAAAAGAATATAAGTATATAAATCTTGAAATAAATAAATACCCTGAATGAATTGAACAATATTGAAGAAGATGTTTTGTAGTTAATTTTTTTTCAAAGTTATACCAAACAATTTACCTCCATATTTTAGGTTAAGTTCATTTTTCTCTTCTTGGTTCATCACATTCACTTCATTATCACACACATCCCCCTAATATTTGAAGTGAATACTCCATGTTATCTGGAATAGGCACCATGGCCTTTTTTACGAGCAACATTTTAAGCATGATAGGTAGTTAATATAGAAATTTCCCCTGGATACCTCTTACAAATAAATCATGTGCAGCTTTGAATGCGATATACCCTTACATAGAAAACTCAATAATATATCTATCAATGGTAGTCTTTAGCTAATGATCTACTGTGCACATCCAATCGATATCCATATTTAACAGTTAAATATTTTCCTCAGTCCAAACAAAGTCATATGTTTATCTCGGTTTGAATCAATAGTACTCAATTCTCAAAAACCATGTAGCTAATAGCCCAGAAAATTCGCATCAAAATATTTGGTGTATCTCACCATGTATATACCCCTTATAACTTCTTTCAGATAACTTCCTCTCTTTTTTTCCTCCTCTTCTATGAAATTATGGATTCTCTCATCTAGCCATCACTCCAAATCTCTTCATCTAGGTAACCATATCAACATGTTTCAATGTTTCATGCTCACTGCACCATTGTTAGCAGAGGTTCTTGAAAACCCTATTAGAACATGTTAATTGGGATTGTTTGAGTGAAGTGTAATAAAAAATAAACTCAAGGAAATTACTACATTAGATTAAAGTTAAACCAGGTGTAGGATTATAGAGGAATAAACATGATTCACGGCCTTAATTTACCTAAAACATTTAGTACTTTACATAATTAATTGATTACAGGAAAACAGAGTATAATTGTGTAAAGGAAAAAGTATAGACATAAAGAACTATTATTGAATCTCCATATTTATTTCTATACTTCAAAACCATTTTTCAATACAAGTGAGCACTATATATAGAGCTTAAAAAGAATTTATCGCTTCATATTCCATTCTTTCACTACAAAAAAAAAAGACTCTTCACATTCTATAGACTCATGACGTGCATTTAAGTGTTGAATACATAAAAAAAGATTTATGATGTACAAAATAATACAAGTCATACATGTGTAATAAAATTATACTCTACAATTTTATAGCCTTGTTTTACCACTTGCACTTGTTGAGATTGAAATATAAAGATTAAAGACTCCCTGGCATGGTACAGAATGAAAAGTACCGTAATACATATGAACAAGGAGTTGCGGGGAAATAGCAAAAAAAACAAACTTTAATCTTATTTGAAACCTAAAGGAGCAATATAATTGAATCTTGGAAACATAAAATGATTCATAAAACTATATGTCCATTAAACTAGTGCAGTTGCTCGTTCCCATTGCTGAGAGACCATAGGATACAATTTGTTTATACAATAGCTTATTTTCTCATTTGCTTTCCTTCCATTCATCTTCATTCTTTTATAAGCCAAAGATGGCTTTTCGACTTCCGTGACTTTTTGACTTCTTTTCGACACACACAATAATTTTCTTAGTTGTCATAAATGATATAATGCAAAGCCCTATGCCTATACTAACAGTCACTTAGACAAATACAAGTGTCTCATCCCAAAACACTTAGATGAAAGGCCATATGTTTTCAAGTGTTTACAATTCTAATCCATTAATATACATTTCAAGTCGCTAACTAACCTCGACTTCTCATTCTGTAACTTCTACAACTAACTACTACCCTCAGCCTCTCATGTCGGAACTTCTACAACTAACTACTTATACAACCTACAAATGCACGTCTAATTTTACAAAGTAGTAACAACTTTCATGTTATTCAAACCTATATTTTCATCATTATACACACATTACGCTTCAAAAATATTATTTCTCACTTGATCAAACATTTTATCATCTGGTGAGTTTTTTAATCAAAGAGTTTTGTTGCTCCTTGAAGCATCAGCATAGCATAATTAAGATACTTCTCAAATTTACCATCAATAGCAAGGGCAATGTCTTTAAATCCATCACAAAAAGGAATAATATCCCTACATCACCCTCCCATAATGTAACCATGGCTGAAGCGAGCTAAATTCAGGTGCCAAATACAATAGAGACAATACCTGCAGCATGTCTTCACAAAAAAACCTTTTCACGTCCTGACATTACAGCTTCCACCCATCCTCGTTACTAGTCTCACTATGCAACAGGTCTTGCATAATAATAAATGGATCACCTTCGTATAATTCTATTATATTATCCACGTATCCTCCATCTGGTAATTCTCTCCTCTTTTAATCTCTTGGTATACTAATTCATTACATTGTCCAGCTCGAGTAGAACCTCAGGTGATCGACGGGAATATGATAAGATTCCTGTTTATTGTCATGGTTCATATTTACGTGGAAATCCGTTGGCATGGCAGGTATTCATCCTTAAGTGCCTTTGTCAGAACAAATGTTACATTGGTTTGTACCCATCTGGGCAAGTGTTACGCAGGTTCATGGCAGCTTAATTCCTGGCAGAATTGACAATAAGACGTTCAAAATTTGTGAAGGCCACATATGGTGGTGTGGTTTGATTTCCATCCCTTGTAACACTCATAGCTTGGATCCTTCAAATCACAGTGCCACTTCTTTTACGATACACTTCAGCACAGCCTACATCACAAGCACAATGTATGTGATCTTTCAAATCTTGTCATGATGCAGAAGAATGTAGTTCATTCACACAAACTCGGGATCTAGAGCAGCCACATCCTTCAAATTTTTACCTACCCTTAAATTTTGAAAAATAACATAAAGTACATGCAAAGATTCATTAATGGGCCTAGGATCAAATCAGATAGGTAGCTACACCATTATTGAGATTGAAATATGAAGATTAAAGACTACTCGGAAAGTACGGAATGAATATTATCATAATACATATGACTAACGAATTTCATAGAAATATCAAACAAACTATAGAATTTAATCCTTGAAACCCAAAGGAGAAATATAATTGAATCTTGGAAACATTAAATGACTCATAAAACTATAAGATCTCCATTAAACAAGTGCAGTTGCTATACCCATGGCTGAGAGGCCATGAGATACACTTCGTTTATATAATAGTTCATTATTTCATTTTCTTTCCTTCCATATTTTATCATCTTCATTATTTTATAATCTCAATATGGCTTTTCAACTTCCATGACTTTTTGACTTCTTTTTCACACGTATATAATTATTTTCTTATTTGTCAAAAATGATATAATGCAAAGCCTTACGCTTATTGTAACATATTTTTAATTCTTTTTCTTTAAATTTTCTAAAATATCATTGTTAGATAGTTAAAAATATGAAATTCTTAGTTGGAATCGACAAACCTTAGTGAAGTAAAAAAAATAAAAAGTATTTATTTTTATAGGGGAATACAAGTTTATTGTATGACTTTTTAAGTCGTTGACCTCTTTGGTGTATGTGTTTTATTTTTATGTTTAAAATGTCTTTCCAACTTCATTTCAATGATAAAAGTTTTCATTGATAAAGGTTTCTATTATTGAATATTCTACGTTTAGAATTATTATGACAAATTTATGTGTTTAACCTACCTAAATCATCCCATTCACCCTGTCTCCCTTTTTTCTTATTTTCTTTCTTTCCATTTTCCCTTTTATTTTTTTATGTTACTTTTTCGTAATTTCAAGTAAAAAGTATAAAAACTCCCAATGAGAATATTTTTATTGTAAATATTTTATTTTCTGCATTTTTTTGTTTTTAATTAAGGTAGCTTTGTTTATTATTAAGATAGGGACTTTGTCTCTAACTATTGACCAAAATTATATGATTTGTACCCTTACAATTTTTCTAGCTAATAATATGTAGGTAACATTTAATCAGCAGCGTGACGTGGGGGGACGCGGACGCAGACGCGGCCTAGCCAAAACCCTAACCCTCGCGGATGAGTCTTTGCCTGGCAATAACTAGATCTCTGCTTGGGCTCGGCGGGATCTTGGTGCTGGAGCGCTGTGCTGAAAGCCCTATTTTTTTGCGCGATTTTGTTTTTCTTCGGACTTCCGCTTTGTGGCTGCTGTGCTAACCACCTTCTTGTTCTGAGCGGATCAAAGTTTTTTTTAGGAGTGATTTAGTAGGCCATGGCGGCGTTTCCTCTGGGATTAGGGGATGATCTTTGCAGACTTCAGGGAGGTTGGGTTGGGTGGCGGCGGCGACGGGTCCGGAGGTAGGTTTTGGGGGGGTAACCCCTGCGGGAGAGCCGCACAAAGTGGTATTTCACGGCCAGTGTTTTGATCCAAGCCCTTACCTATGCGGCTGCTTTACTCACTGTCATATCATGTCTACTGGGGTCGGTGCTCATCTAGAGGTGCTTCCAGACGTTGGGGTTTTCCTTGACGATTCGATTGCCATGTCGGCGTTACCTCTGTAGAGGGGGAGTATGGGCTGATGATCGGGTAGACGGATTGGGCGTTGATGGCGCTGGTTTCGAGGTTTGGTTCGTTGTTTTTGTTGCTATTTTTGTGGGCAGCGCATTTTTAGGGGTTGATGGATCGATCCCAGGCTTGGCCGTCCTTATTGCTGAATCTGACAGCGTCTTCTTTCTTGGTGACAGAGAATCCTATGGTATTCTGGGGTTTTTTGTCACGGTTTATGCTTGTTGCTAATGATATATTTTTTAGCATGTTTTCAGGGTGTTTATCCTGGTTTTGTTAAGGTTTCAGGGCCTTGTAAAACTTGGTTTTTGTTACTATTTTTCAGTGAGTTGGCCTACCCTGGCGGTTTGTATTGTTATATCTTTCTTGATTTGTATAGGGTTTTGGGATCCCTTCAAAACCTGTTTTTACCTTAATCTAAAACATTTAATCAGCATGAAGGTGATTAGAGTCAACTCAACCTAACTACACTCCTCCTTTTCTTATTTTCAAGTGTTTCAACTATTACATGTCCTATTAGTTGTTACATCTTGAAAAAAACATTTACATCTCTTTTGCATAATTCTAAAAGTAAAATTAATACACACAAACCTAATTCTAGTTGTCACATATGATTATGTCCTAATTTACAAATTTTTGACAAAGCACAAAATCATTCAACATAATCAATATTGCTAATCCTTCCTATCCTTACTCAACATTCATGTCCTTCCACAACCTCATATCCAAGTTTTAGGAAGTTTTTAGGTTGTTACTATTTTTCCACTTTTGTATTCTATTAATCAACATGGTCAATCATATAGACATATACAACTATTTTTATCTTTTACATAGTTAACCTTGTTTGTATTTATTTTATTTCACTTATTTTAGTCATTTATTTTCAATGTATTGTTTAAAAGTGCATTTATAGCACCCTATTTTATTATATTTTATTTATCATAATTAAATTTAATTACATAATTAATATAATTCTAGATAAAACAGAGTATTTAAAATAAATGAGAGTCTTTAAAAATAAATGGGACTCATTAATATTAAATTTATGTTAATTTATATTTTTTGGATTTTATATCATGATTAATTGATTAATTAATTAATTTACTTAATTATTTAATGGATTATCATATCTATTTTTTTCAATTACGCTAATAAACATCTTTTAATGTTACTTGGGGATAGTGGGTGGTTATGATATTTGTGGATAAACAATCAATGATGAATTTATAATTTACATCCATTTCAGTGTCACATGGTAGTTTCAATTTTAAATATTAAATCCATTTGATTATTATTCGGAAGTTTTTATTTGTATTTAAGAAGTCAATAAAAAAAGCATAATTTCTTTTTCATATGGTAGAGTTTGGAGACCTTTTTGGCCTATAATGATTTTTTTTTAGCTCAACATATTAGTACAACTAGATTGATTACATTTATCACTAATTAGTGGGAAATTTTTGAAGAATTTATTAGATTTATTAATCAATTTGGTATACTTAAAATCAAATATAAAAGCCTTGAAATTGATATATATTAACATTTTTCAATTAAATATATTTAACATATCTACACTAATTTATATTATGATTTAAATTATTTTTTATCGTCACTTATAATTTTAAAATATATTAATCATAAAATTATTTGTTATTATTTTTGCTCTTTGAAATGATAATTTTAAAATAATATTTTTTACAGAAATATAATTTTTGAGATGATATAAAAACACAAATGTTAAATATTTAATATGATAAGTAGTAGTAACATTGATTAATAACAATGTATTCACTTTAAAATTAGACATGTGACATTGTACATGTTTCTTTGTGTCCTCTATTTTCTCTATTTTTAAAAAAATTAATGTTACTTCCTTGTCATCTTTGCTTCTTGTCTTTCATGAATGTACTATATTGTCACATTTAGAAAATTGAATTTTCTTGTCAATAAGATTGGGTATCCATGTCTTTTTCAAAGGTGTGTGTAGACACACACACACACATGTATGTGTGTGTCTACACATACCTTTGAAAAAGACATGGATACCCAATCTTATTGACAAGAAAATTCAATTTGCTAAATGTGACAATATAGTACATTCATGAAAGAATATAAATACATATATATTGATATATTATTTTTTCTTCTATATTTGAAACTTTATTATTCAACTATGACTGAATTATCTATAATAATTTAAATTCTAGACTTTTTCAATCCATATTATGTATTATATCCTTGAAGTGTCATCGAGACGTATCAAACACATCTTTCCTTTACATCCAACCTAGGATTGAATGATACTTTTTAATTTTTACTTAAAATTCAAATAAATTGTTCAATTTAATAGAGATTATGCACCTCTTAAAATTTTGTAGCTTCTTCAACAAATTTAGTCTCTATAGTACATGTGGCATTAGAATCTTATTTTATTTGGGAAAAAAATCACATATGTAAGTTTTCCTTGTAGGAAACTTATTATGAAATAGCATTAACATCCTTAAAATATTTTTCAATACTAGACTAAAATTCAAATCCCTCTACATGTGATTGCTTGATCATTGAAATGTTGTTTTTAAATGATAACTTTAGCCCATTGATGTTTAGTTTATTTCTATGATTATTATTAACAAGTAATTTTTCCAGTGATTTTTTGTTCTCACTCAAATAATTTTTTTTTTTCATAAACTTAATTTTGTCTTGACCCTTTTCTTGTTGTCTAGTTTTTAAATCACTATTTACTTCAAATCCTTGAAAATAATATAATTTGTAGATCTATGTGGTACACTGGGACTACCATCCTCTAATGTCCTCCATAATTTTAAGGGTGTAATCCACTCATAAACATGAACATTAAAATTTGGAAGCCATCCTCAAGTCTTAATAGGAAATAATCAGCGTTTGTCAACCACATGTCTCATTTTTGTCCTTGAGTTGATAGGGTTTTATGAATCCTTTAAAATAAACCACCTCGTAAATAAGATATGGGGTAAAACTTCTTTTTGTATCACAGGTTTTGTATATTTCCACTATTTTTAGAAGAGACTACACATCTCTTCCCTTAAAAGCTACATTTAAATATCCAAATGTATCATCAATATATTCATGAGTATGACCTACTAGTAAGAAGCTAATTTCAATATATTTGAAAACACATCTATATGTTATAAATGACTAGTACTAGATCAAAAAATTGGTTTTAGTCATTGATGGAAGATAAAAACTCATGAACATGATAAAAAATAGAAAAAAAAAATCAAAATTCATTCATTTGGAAACCTTTTTATACACAATAATATTTAAAAATGTCAGCCCCACATGGTCAAGCATGTGCTTCATCTTGAAAAGCCAAATATTTTAGCCCCTCATGGTCAAGTGGGCACTGACCATGTGAGGCAAACATTTTATGCCCTCCAAGGTTAATTTATTGCTTTGGCATGTGGGGGAAAACATTTTGACACCATAGGGTTAAGTGGGCAGTTGACTATGTGGGACCAAAACAATTTCCCCTTCATGGTCAAGAATCCACTTGACCATGTGGAGAATAAAATTTTATAAAGTAATTAGTACTCAATACATTATATTATAACCATATATTATAACCAAATAATATGACTATATAATCACAACTTGTTACATTTTACCTCTTTTTGTTGTTTATTGTGTAATTGTCTAATCAAAGTACAAAAATTGTTGAAAACTTCTTTAATTCATGAAGCTAAGGAATATTGTCTAGTACCATATACATAGAGGATACATTAATTTTTTAAGAATAACATTAATGAGAGGGTAATTATATCTCCAATGAATGTACTTTAGGTATCCATGTTTTCTTTCTTATGTAGTCTCAAAATATTTAAACATTTATTTAGAGACATTATAGTAAAGTTTGTTCTAAGTATACCATATGGAAATAAATAGTTCTCAAACCCCCCTTTGTTATGTCCATGTGCAAGGATTCCTACCAAGGATACCTCAATAGACCTATCACTATAATTTTAACTTTTTTCCATTTGAGGGATAAATATCTTCCTTCTATCAATATTATCTTAAATAATAATTTCTCGATTGAAAATGGATAATCTCTTATGTGTTAGATACAAAACTATCAAAATGATCAAATCATCAATGTGGGAACTCATTTTATTATTAGTTTATCTTTCATGCTCATGAGACAACCTCCCATGTGCCTTCTTATTTTTTAAGCTCCAATAGACTCTACAACTTGAATGGTCAACTATTATAGTAAACTCCACCTTTGGAAATTCTATATTCCACATTTTATAAAAATGTGGCTGTGAAATATTTTTTAGCCCCTATAAAAGAAGTTTTGCATTATTATTTTCAAGAACCCTCATCTGGTGTAGATACATAAATTTGGTATAATCCACTTGAATCATTTTTTATCAATCCTAAACATACATGATTTGTGCATACATAATTGACTCTTTCTCACATTCTGATGCAGGAGCATCATGCATATGAATAAGTTTGAGATTGTAAATGTGTCTTAGTAAGTGTATTGAGGTATAAAAGAGTCACTTAGGTCCTAATTAGTTATTTTGAGTGCTTAGGATATGATGAATTAGCTTAGAGATTCTATTTAGTGGTTGAATTTTCAAATTGGTTGAGTTGTAAAATCAATGTTAAAAGTCATATTTATAGAAATTGTTGTGTCATTGGTTCTAAAAGTTAGTCCACGTAATATGGGGTCATTATATAATATAGGAGGTCATAATCATCACTAATAACTATGTGTACTTCAATAAGTTTGTTTGTTTTGTGAATCTTCTCTTTTTAGACAGGTCAAAGAGTAATTTTTAGACTTCAGTTACACATTCATTGATGGGAACAATGAATCATTAGAAGATAATCAAGAGACCAGACTTATAGGAGATTCCCAATGAAGGACAAATCCTTAAATTTTTCTAAATTGTTCATATTTAGGTTACACTATGAAGAGAAGGTCCATGTAACACAGTTTGTTACTATTGAAGCATGTACTTTGTATATTTTGTATTAAACAAAAGAGAATTTTCTGAGTCTAAGTATGTATTTTGATGTTTGAGACCTTTATTATATTGTAACAAAGTTTATTAGAAGAAATAAAGAGTTTTCAAATTTTCACAAACCTTCTTTCATTCACACAGACCTTGTTTGAATTAAAAACCTTGCTTACAGTCCTTTATTTAATGAATAATCTTACTCATGGTCTCAATATAAGTATTGGAAAGGTTGAAGGGGAGAGATAAGAAGGTGATTCAAGAATTATAAATATGAAAAAGTTATTAATCTTTATAAACCATCAATAATTTGCTCTCGGATCCTGTAGTTGCCAGAAAACCCTGGTTTCAGGGTTGCATGAACAAAAAGTGTCATAACTCTTTATTGTATTCATTTTTTTTAAGCTAGTAAAGAGATTAAATATGGTGAATAAATTGGTTTGATACTTTTAGGATGCATATGGACGGATTTATAGTTGACTGAGTGTGTTAGAAACCTTGAATTTTGAGTGTCTTTGACAATGAGGTAATAAAAATACCTAAATGCCTCAATTTTGAGTCTTTTAAGGTGACACAAAGGTTGAAAAACTTTAAATATACATGTTCAAACCTCATAGAAGAGTTAATTTCATCTGGAAATCCATATTTTTATTTTTGACCTACTTGAGCCCAATTAGGCCTAATAGGCTTATAAAGGGTTAAGGAGCAAATTCTTCGAATTGTGTTTTGTAATGAGGATTCAAAGGTTGAATCACCTTTGATATGACTTTAAATAATTAATAAAAGTGTTATTTGCATTTGGTAAGTAATATTTCAGGTTTTGACCTATTTGTACCCTATTAGGTCTCTAGGTCTAAATAGGGTATTTGACTGTTTTATAAACTATCTTACAAAACCAATATCTAGATTGGTTTTGCCATTGTAGGAGGTCATCTAAGATTGTCAATACTTTGTTCTAAACCTTTTAAACTTGTTTTTATTCAATTTCATATCTTTCAAATGCACAAATACTCAAGAGACTAAGACTATCATAATAGGTCAGTTTTGAGACGAGTAAAATTGAGTAAGTTTGTGAATTGAGTGTTTGAAGAGAATTCACAAAGAGTAGATCAAATTTGGTATCAAAGCATAAGATTTTGTATAATCATAAGTTCTAGGGTTAGATAAAGAATGTAAAGAATGGCAGCAAGTGCCAGAGCAAGAGGAGCAAGGAGACAAGTGACCAATGTCGCATTACTTGAAGAGATCATAATTCTAAACACCAGAATGGAGTAAATGGAACTAGAAAAAAGGAGAGGAGTGTATCATGGAGATTTTAGTGATAGGAAATATGAAATATCTGAACAAGAACCATTGGCAGTAGAGCTAGAAGGACCTGAAGAGAGGCTTGTGAAGTCAATAGTTGGAACAACCTCCAAACCAAAGGTAGATGTACCTACGTATGATGAAAATTTGAATGTTGAATATTTAATTAATTATATTAGTGCCTTAGATAAATATTTTGAGTATGAAAATGTTGAAGAAGAAAATAAAGTGAAATTTTTTGTGACAAAATTGATGGGCCATGCCTCCCTATGGTGGGATGGTGTGCAAATAGAAAGGAGAAAGAAAGGAAAGGGGAAAATAACTAGTTGGGATAGATTGGTGTCAAAGTTGAAAGCAAAACTCATACCTAAAGACTATAAAACCAACATTTTCAAACAACTTCAAAATTTGAAACAGAAATATATGACAGTAAAAGAATACACAGAGTTCTATAGACTGACCATAAGGGCAGGTCATATAGAGGAATACTTAAAGAAAGTTGTTAGGTATGTGAATGAATTTAATTTTATTATACAAGATGAAATTGATTTGCTTGATCCTAAGTTAGTTGAAGAGGCATACCAATATGCCTTGAAAGCATACGAGAAGATAGCAAGGAGGCATTCTCAGCACGCAAGAAGCAGAAGTAGACCTTTTAGAGGTAGAGATCAGCAAGGTGAAAGAAGCCAATTGCAGGTTCATGATAAAGGAGATGAAATAAATTCACAAATCAAGAATCTACTGTAATAGGAAGCTATTAGTGTAGAGTTAAGAGGCTATTTGATAGAGTTAGGGTTAGAAGTAGTGGTTTCAATGGTAGATGACTTAAATGTGGAAAGTTTGGACATAGATCATATGAATGTCCTGATCATTCATCTTCTAGTCAAAGAAGTGCTCATGTTGCTCATATTAATCAAGAGGAGGATACTGCATTAACTGTTTAGAAGATGATATAGAACAAGGTGAGTCATTGCTTATAAAAATGAGTTTACTTAAGTCCAATAAGGAAGTTAATGAACTACCATAGAGTAAAACACTCTTTAGAACTACATGCAAGATAAGAGCCAAATGTTGCAAAGTCATTATTGACAGTGACATCACTGACAATATTGTGTCTACAAAAATAGTGAGTAAGTTGAAGTTGTAAAAGGTAAGTCATCCTACCCCTTATAAGGTTTCTTGGTTACATAAAGATCATCAAACTCTTGTGAATGAGTGGTGTAAGGTAGAATTACAAATAGGAAGTTACAAGGATGAAGGAAAATGTGATATAGTGTCTATGGATGTTTACCATTTGCTCCTAGGTATACCATGGTAGTATGATAGGAAATATTTTCATGATCAGGAGAGGAACACTTACAATTTTGAGCAAGATGGAAGTAAGCATACACTCTTTACATTACAAGATGAACATGTAGTTGTTGTAGATGATCATAAAGTACTGATTATAGGCGATAAAGTATTCCTACAACAACCCAAGAAAGAGGAGGTAAATACTAAGTCATTTTATTTTTAATAAATAGTAGATATAACTCAAAGATTTGATTTGTATTCAAAAATTCAAGTTTTGTTAAATGAACATGAGAATAAGATGTTTATGAAGTTGTCTAAGAAGTTGCTTTCTATGGAAATTATGAAAGTTTTTGAAAATTTACAGCATGTAAAAGAAGTAAATGGAGTTGTCTTCAATGACAACAATGAAAAAGTAAATTAAGGTAACAAGGATAAGGAAAAGATAAATTGTGTGGACCTCAAAGGAGGTAAAGATATCAGAGTTGTTGCTAGAATCCGGGTAATGCGAGTGCAATGGAGACGTGATCACACTAGTTGAAGCAAGTGCACACCACAAGATGCTAAAGCAATTTGAAATTAACACAATAAGAGAAATTGCACAAGACAAAATAGAGAAAACCTAATTTTGATTAGCATGGAATGGCCAAAGTGAGGACTAAAAATAGGAGAGTACAAAAGTAACTCCTCCACAAAAGGTGGACAAGGCACCCCAAGAATAGAATGTAACTCCTCCATGAAAGGTGGTGACAAGGTGCTAAGAATAGAGAAGTAACTCCCATCAAGGGAGTTACTTATGACACCTAGGACACATCTATGACACACACCTCCACATAAGCTAGCCTATCCCACAAATGTAGGAAAACTCCATGTATGCACAAGAAATACAATTTCTCTAATTAATAAATAGAGAAAAATAAAAACCTACACTAATACCCCCATAAGCGCAGCTTAGATGGAAAGTATGGAAATATATAAAATGGGTCCCAGAAACTAGGCCTGATGAGGTACCCATGTACAAATGCAATCTCCCATAAGATAGAGAAAAGGAGAAAACCCGTAGGAAAAAACTCCCCCCAAAAAGAGAGACATAAAAGAAATAAGAGGCTAGAAGCCCCCCCCAAAAGATGATGCTACTACAAATGTGGATCACACCCCAAGAAGAGCTCATAGATGAATGAACTTGCTCTCAGTAAAAGGTTTGGTGAAGATGTCTACAACCTACTCTGAAGACTGGTAAAATATCAAGTCAATGACCTGACTATGAATAAGCTCCTGAATGAAATGCATGTGAATCTCTATGTGATTGGTCCACTGGTGCTGAATTGAATTTTTACAAATCTGAATGGTACTCTAGTTGTCACAATAAATGATGGTGGGCTACCTGATAGGAATGCCAAACTCAGAAAGAATCCCCTAAAGCCAAATAGCCTCAGTAGCTACATTAACATCTCCCCTATACTCTGCCTCTGTGGATGATATAGAAATAGCATTCTGCTTCTTGCTAGACCAACTGATAAGACCAAAATCTAGAGAGAAACTGTGACCAGAAGTGGACTTGTGAGTCTGTGAATCGCTAGCCCAGTCTGAATCTGTATATCCAACTAAGTCAACTTCTGTGCCAAATTTATAATGAATCCTGTATCTATGTGAACCCTGTATGTAATGCAAGATCCTCTTAACTACTTTCCAATGTAGCTCATGGGGTTCCTGCATGAATCTGGAGACAAGTCCCACTGTTATGAAATGTCAGGCCTAGTGTGAGTCAAGTAGATGAGACTACCAACAAGTTGTCGATACCGAGTGGCATCAACCAATGGTGAAGAACAATCAGTCTCATGCTTGACTCCTGATAGAAAGGGAGTCAAAGATGGTTTGCAATCAGCCATGTGAAATCGAGCCAATAAGTCAAGAGCATACTTAGGCTGTGCAAGTGAAATCCTTGAATTTGACTATGAGATCTCGATGCCAAGGAAGTTGTGCAACAGACCCAAGTCTGTCATGTCAAATCTATCCTGAAGAGATGCCTTCACCACTGCAATAGTTGATGAACTCCCAGTGATCAAAAGGTCATCAACATATAGAACCAAAATCAAGAGCGAATCATCATGCCGCAAGAAGTAGACATTGGGATCAAAATGGCACCTAATGAAACCTGTTGTGAGAAGAAAAGAATCCATCTTGGCATACCAAGCCTGAGGGGCCTGTTTGAGGCCATAGATAGATTTCCTAAGTCTGCATACTAAGGAAGAATCCTGAACAAATCCTAGCGGCTGCTCCATGTAGATCTCCTCCTCTAGGTCTCCGTAAAAAAAGGCACTCTTCACATCCATCTAATGCACATCCCAACCATGTGATGCGGCAATAGCCAAGGTGAGTTGGATAGAAGTCATGTTTGCAACGGGTGCAAAGGTCTCTGAGTAGTCAATGCCTACCACCTGTGAGAAACCCTTGGCGACCAATCGTGCCTTATACTTATCAATCAACCCATCTGCTGCAAACTTGGTCTGATATATCCACCTACATCAAACCATCTTTCTTCCCTTAGGAAGTGATGTCAAGTCCCAAGTGTGATTTTTGATTAAGGAAGAATATTCTTCCTCTATAGCACTATCCCACTCAGGTACCCCTGATGCCTCTCAAAAAGACTGTGGATCTAGAACTGAAGCAAAGAAGGCATGTGGATCTCTCTAAAAATCCCCCCTAGTACGTCTGTCATCTGCAGGATCTCCTGCCCAAATGTCAGCACTCTCAAGTGTCTGTATAGCCCAAAGTGGCCCAAAAGTGGGCAAGTCAGGTGTTAACTCCTCATCCTCTGACTAACTAAAGGTGGATGACTCTGCATCATTTTCCTCGCTATCTGAACTCGAAGAAAAAGAAGATGGCTCTGGCTCAAGAACCTATTGTGGCTGATCTGAATCTAATGAGGAATCATCATGAAAAAGTAGATCCAATGAGGGAGAAGAAGTGTCAAGTGTTGAGTCTCTAGGACTCTCTTGAAAATGGACACTTCTCTCGATGAACAACTCATGAGTGACTGGATCTAGAAAGCGATATCCCTTAATACCATCCAGATATCCTTCAAATATGCAAGGCTTGGACTGACGTTCCATAGCTTTGTGTTTCTTCTTCAAAATGTGGGCCATGGCTGGGGATCCGAAAACTCCAAGGTGCTCAACATCAGGTTTCTTTTTATGCCAAGCTTCAAAGGGTGTTATCCCTTTCAAAGCTTTGTGAGGAACCCTATTTTGAATGTAGCAAGCACAATTGATAGCTTCGACCCAGTACTATTGTGCAAGGGATTTGGAGTGAATCATACAGCTACCCATCTCTTTCAAGAACCTATTCTTGCGTTCTGCAACCCCATTTTGTGAAAGACTGTAAGTGACTGTGCACTGCAAATCAATCCCCTTTGTGGTGCAAAATTGTTCAAACCTGATGTTGACATACTCCCCTCCATTATCAGTTTGAAGAACCTTGATGGATTTTTCACTCTGTTTCTCAACAAGAGCCTTGAAGTCTAGAAAATTTTCAAACACTTCAGACTTTTGTTTGAGAAAATATATCCAAGTGTACCTAGAGAAATCATCAATGAAAGTGAGGATGTACTTGGCCCTCGTGAAAGTTGGTTTGGGAAAGGGTCCTGATACATCACTGTGGACTAACTCCAAAGGTTGTGAAGCCCTTCAAGCTTTGCCTTTGTCAAATTTTACTTCGAGATGCTTCCCAAGAGAGCACCCCTCGCAAAGCCCTTTTGAGAATTGGACACGAGGCAAGCCAATGACCATGTCATGTTTGCAAAGTTGCTCAAGGTAGTCATAGTTAAAGTGGCCAAACCGCTCATGCCATAATTTGCTAACTCCATCTGAATGAGTCAGCAATGTTATTGGAGAAGAACGTGATGCAAAATGTGAGAAGGTGTATACCCTGGCTTGGTGATCTGCCCTACCCACTGCCACTGTAGTATCACTTTGCAACTCCCTGATGGACACTGAATCTGGTGAAAACTCAACTCTCATGCCCCGACCAATGTGAGTGATTTGGTACACTGATAGGAGATTGGTTGAAAGAGAAAGAACACTTAGAACAGTATTGAATGTTCCTCCTTCCATTTCAATTGACCCTCTCCCTGCAATGGAAACTGATGTGTCATCACCCAAACTAATTGAAGTCATGTTACACGGCTCTAAAGGTGAAAACTCAACTAGTGAAGAGCCCATGTGATGAAAAGCACCCGAGTCAATGACTCATAAAGATGTGGAAGCTGTTGTAGCTACAAGGGCCTTGCCCTTTTTTTCTCTTTACGCTTGCCTTTTTCCTTAGTAAAATCTTGGGTAGATGAATTATGCTTGATGGACTCAGGAACACCTATGTTGATCTTCTCTAAAAGATGAGTTAGGTGATCTATTTGTTTCTTCATGCATTTGTGTTCATCATGCCTTATATTTTTACAATAGGCACACTTAACCTTCTCCTTCTTAGGTTTAGCATTGGAAGATAAAGTCTCAGTGTTGTTTTTGGCATGATTGGTGTTTTCTTTATTCTTCTCCTGGTCCTTGTTCTTTTTTTTCTTCTCCTTTGTTGAAGTCTTATCCTTACCATTTCTAGCTATCAAGGCTTGGGGTTGAGTAGACTTCATTGTGCCCATCTGAATTAGCTTATCTTTCTCCCTAGTCAAGTCGTCAATAAATGAATCCAAATAAGGCATTTTCCATGTAGTGCCAAGGGCACTTTTTGTGGCATGGAAAGTGGACACAAAGACAGAATAGCTTGGACCTAACTTTGTGAGAATAGAAAGTATGAGTTGATCATCTTTCTTCTCTATCCCGCATTCTTTTAATTGAAATCTAAGGTCCTTAAACTTAGTGAAGAAGTCCTATAGGGTGTCAAAGTTGCTAGGACTTAGACTTATGAGTTCGTTTTCGAGCTCATGACCTCTCATCTCATCAAGCTTCCCAAATAACTTTTCTAAGGTGTCCCATATGTCATTAAGATTTTGAGAGGATTCTAAGTGGAAGAAAAGTTTTAGAGACACAGACAAGCTCAGTAATCTAAAAGCTTCATCACTACAGTTGTACCACTTGACCTTTTCAGCATCTGTGTTGGGTTTTACTTCTGTACCCATGGTGATCTTATACAACCCTTTGCTTCTAAGAATGATTGACATTTTAACTTTCCATTCATGATAGTTGAAGGGTGTTATGGGTTTAAGTTGAAAAGAATCTATTTTTAGCTGAAATTAGGTGAAGTTGTGTTGATTGCAAGTTGTGAATGTATGCAGAAAGGAGAATGAAAGCAAGTTGTGAAAAGCAATCACACCCCCTGAAATATTGAGCCCCCCCCCAAATATTCAAGTGCACATTCAAAACACATCGGACTCAGCCAAAAATGAGTCTTAGAGCAATCAGTGCAAGACTAAAGCAAACAGGTCGTCGGACTCAGCAAAAAATGCGTCTTGGGAGACCCAAATTTTGGCACTTTATAAACTAGTGCATTTTTAAAAAATAATAAGTCTACACTGTGGAGAATTGAATTACAAGCATTTTTTTTAAAAATGGCACCCAAAACCGAGCTACCGTTTACAAGATATTAAAGTTACAATTTTTTCGTAAACTAGTGTTTTTGCAAAAAAAGCACCAAAACATTAAAAAAATGCATGTTATGGAGAGAGAAAGTGGCCTTCCAACCACTCATTGGATTTGGCACGGAATGAGAAATCTAAATGAAGTCTTTGTGAGGGGGAATTGGCCTCCTGCCAACTCGGGCCTCACCCTTCGTCTTCGTAGGTCGAAGAAACAAGTTTTAATTGAAAATCTTCAAAATACTAAACTATCTAAAAACTTTAATACTCAGTGAAATTGACTGATTTTTGTTTTAACAAATCAATTTTAACTAAAAATAATGAAGCAAAGACAGTTTTGAAGGATGTCATGTGTCCAAGGGTGCCAAATAGGATGCCAAGTAAGACAGGGGCGTCCAAAAATGCACAGTCCAGAATTTGACAACAGAAAAGACCAAAAAAAATGAATTTCAGACATGTTGGACACGTCGTACGACCTGATGGTAGCAGAATTGAAGGCGCCTTGCTGGAGACTGGCGTGCTGGAAGGGCAAAGGCATTGCAAAAGTTGGCGACTTGCTGAAGGCTGCCAAAAATGCGCGTCGTATGCCCTGCCGTACGGCCTAAGGCGCTGCAAACAAGAAAGTATCCGCTGAGTGGCGTGACAGCAGAAATTTGGTGCTTTGTTGTGTGAGTGCTGACTGCTTGTGGTTGGCGCAGACTTGTGCCGTACGGCTTGGTCAGCTGTAAGCAAAGCAAAATGTTTCTTCCAAAAAAAAGACCCAAACTGTATGAGGCACCTTGCAGGAATGAAGTTACTGCTGCTCCTTGTTGGAACTAAGCGCCAACCTTCCTCCTTCTGCTATTGAATGCTGCTCCCTAAAGTGAAGACAACTAAAGGCCAAGAATTCCCAAGAAAACGATACCAGATATTGACAATTTTTTTTTTTTTTTGATCAAATCTAAAAATAAAAAAACGAACTCCACTCTTCTTGATTTCAAAATAATCTAAAAGCATAATCACACACAAGATTACCGGTTTTGCTCTGATACCATATTGGAGTTGTTGCCAGAATCCGGATAATGTGAGTGCAATGGAGACGTAATCACACTAGTTGAAGCAAGTGCACACCACAAGATGTTAAAGCAATTTGAAATTAACACAATAAGAGAAATTACATGAGACAAAATGGAGAAAACCAAAATCTGATTAACATGAAATGGTCAAAGTGAGGACTACAAATAGGAGAGTACAAAAGTAACTCCTCCACAAAAGGTGGACAAGGCACCCCAAGAATAGAATGTAATTCCTCCATGAAAGGTGGTGACAAGGTGTTAAGAATAGAGAAGTAACTCCCATCAAGGGAGTTACTTATGACACCTATGACACATCTATGACACACACCTCCACATAAGCTAGCCTATCTTACAAATATAGGAAAACTCCATGTATGCACAAGAAATACAATTTCCCTAATTAATAAATAGGGAAAAATAAAAACCTACACTAATAAAAGAAAATATAAATGCAAGGATAGAAGAGATGAGGAAAGAACAAAGTGAGAATGGAGAAGGTACAACAAAATTGGAGTCCTATTTGAGGCACTTAAACAAATAAGATCATAGTAGAGGCAGTTATGAGGAAAAAAAGTGATTTATTTATTTATGAAATTCCAAAGCATCTGGAGACTGAGATTGAGGGGAAGAATTGATTTATGCATCAAACAATGAAGAAGATAATGGAATTGTTCTAAAGAAAAACAATGAAGAGATTGGTAAAAAGGTTATAAGTGAAGGTAAGAATGAAGACCTTGATGGTAAAACTACTAAATAAGAAGACTCACAAGTTAAGGAAGATAGTAAACATATCAAGGGAGATACCAACAGCAGACAAGAAGTTTGTAATCATGGAGTATAGTAAGCAGTAACACAAATGTAAGCTAATACACTAGAGGAGTAGATAATCCTTGAAGAACAGAATAATGGATCTCAAAGTCTTAAGGAAAAGTTTGTTTATTTTAACTTGTTCAATTTATGTATAGGTCTATTCAAGGAAGGTAAAGAGAGACTAAGAATGACAAGCTTAGAAGTGTGTATATCAAAGTATACCACCAAAGCCACTGAATCAATAGGTTTTCTCTTCTCTAGTAGGCCTTGGTATCCTGGAGGACTCAAATTAGCAAAGATGAAGAAGAATTGTCAATAAAAAAGACAAAACACAAGCCATTTGTAGTTAAGAATATTAGTAAAGGCATAATGAAGACTTCTTTTAGTACCTTGGTGGATTGATGTAGGAGCATCATGTATATAAACAAGTTTGGGATTATAAATGTGTCTTAGTAAGTGTCTTGAGGTCTAAAATAGTCACTTACATCCTAATTAGTCATTCAAAGTGCTTAGGAGACGATGAATTAGCTTAGAGTGTTTATTTGGTGGTTTCCCAGCAATTTTAAATTTGAATTTTCCAATTGCTTGAGTTGTAAAATCAAAGGTAAAATTCATATTTATAGAAATTATTGTGTCATTGGTTATATAAGTTGGTCCACATAGTATGGGGTTATTCTATAATATAATAGGTCATAATCATCACTAATAACTATGTGTACTTGAATAAGTTTGTTTTTTTGTGAATCTTCTCTTTTTAGACAGGTCAAAGAGCATTTTTTAGACTTCAGTTGCACATTCCTTGATGGGAACAGAGAATGACTAAAGGGTAATCAAGAGACTATACTTCTAGGAGATCCTAAAGGAAGGACAAAGCCTTAAACTTTTTGAAATTGTTCATATTCAGGATACACTGTGAAGAGAAGGTCCATGTAAGATAATCTATCACTGTTGTAGCCTATACTTCGCATATTTTGTATTGAACAAAAGAGTATTTTCTAAGTATAATTATGTACTTTGATGTTTTAGACTTTTCTTAAATTATAACAAATCTTATTGGAATAAATAAAGAGTTTTTAAAGTCTCATAGACCTTTCATTCACACAGACATTGTTTGTCTTAAAAACCATACTTACAGTCCTTTATTTAAAGAATAATATTATGCATGGTCTCAATATAAGTGTTGTAAAGTTTGAATGGGAGATAATAAAATGATTCAATCAATATAAAGACGAAAAATGTCTTAAGATTTATAAACCATCAGTAGTTTACTCTCGGATCCTGTAGTTACAGGAAAACCCTAGTTTCAAGGTTGCATGAATACAAAGTGTCACAAATCTAGATTGAAGCCTTAAAAATTATTCAAATTTTGTATAAATACAGTCAAAAGACTAAATAAGGTGAATAAAGTGGTTTAAGACCTATAGGATACATACGAACTGATTTATAGTTGACTGAGTGTGATAGAAACCATGAATTTTGAGTGTCTTTGGTAGCAAGGTAAGAAAATTACCTACATACCTCAATTTTGAGTCTTTTAAGGTGATCCAAAGGTTGAAACACTTTCAATATACCTATGTAGACCTCATAAAAGAGTTATTTACATCTTGAAAGCCATATTTTGAGTTTTGACCTACTTGAGCCCAATTAGGCCTGATAGGCTTATAGAGGGTTAAAGAGCAAATTCTTGGAATTATGTTTTGTACTAAGGGTCTAAAGGTTGAATCACCTTTTATATGACTGTACGAACCTACTAGAATTTTTATTTGCATTTGGTAAGTAATATTTCAGGTTTTGACCTATTTGTACACTATTAGGTCTCTAGGTTTAAACAAGGTATTAGACTATTTTATAAACTATCTTACGAAACCATATCTAGATTGGTTTTGCCATTATGAGAGGTCATCTAGGATTTTCAATACTATTTTTTAAACCTTTTAAACCTATTTTGGTTTAGTTTCATATCTTTAAAATGCACAAATACTCAAGAGACTAAGACAGTCATAAGGTTAGTTTTGAGACAAGAGTAAAATTGAGTAAGTTTGTGAGTTGAGTGTTTGAAGAGAATTCACAAAGAGTATATCACATTCTCTACTGGATAATATATCTATCTATGGGTTTGGCCTTCTTGAATTTGAATCATTCATATATATGATCTCTCTAGTTGTGTCTAATTATTCTATTATCCTAATCAAATTGTCATAATTCTCTAGATCATTGTTTCCTCCATCTTTGGAAATTATAACAATAATTGGACATTACCAGTATCACCCACCTTTGTTGACAGGATCCCAAGGTATCTAAATGGTTATTTTTAAAATTCAAACCCTTCCCTTGGGTCATGTCACACATTTTTTGTTTTGATTATGGATGGAAATTACCAAAAGAGTCCTATATATACATATCAAGTCGAAGTTTATTCCTATATAGAGGTCACTTGAAAAATGACTTTTCACATTGAGGAATACATTTTTACATCCTTTAATCACTACCATAAATCATCCTCATATGAAAACTTCTCAAGGGAATAGTCACTAAGCTAGGTCTAAACACTTAAAGTAAGGTTGAAGTTACATATGATCAAGTGTCAAAAGCCAAAAAGGTTGCATGCATTCTAAAAGATCACTATTGATCACACATACACATAGGTAGTATAAATATGTATGGGTTGAGTCCACTTCAAAGCATTGAAACATATGAAATTCCCAACCACTTAGTCGAGTGTAGTTGGGGTTTTTGAACCTATCTTTCTAACCCATTTTTTTATGGCAATAAATTTTTAAAAAGTGGAGCTAAGGTTTTAAGGTGAAGTCAAATTTGAATCTACACATATGACTGAGCATCTAAAATTACATATAAAATATCTTGATGGGTAGTCACATCAATCTATTATAGAATAGACTTGCATTTAATACAAGGATAGTTCCGGTAGAAAATGGATAAATATATCTATAGAAGGCATATGTTCCCTATTATAAGTCTCTTAGTATGTTTTTACACTCTTTTTCCTAAGTTGAACGATCATAAATCCATTCCAAGTAGTTTTTAGGTGAGTGTACATAGACAATGATCAAAATGGAATAGTGAAAAATCCAAGTACCCTATCATCTTGTCATTTTTAAAAATAGTTCATGCAATAAATCATGTTCATATTAAATTTAGATATGCATATGTTATGTTATATCTTATGTGCTTTTAACTATCAATTTTTAGCTTTTTTGGATCACTAAATCTAAAAGAAGTTAAAAATTTTAGGTCACTCACAATATTATAATAGAATGTGTTAACTTGTTTTGCATTTAGTGGACTAAACAAGCTAAAGTTTGGATAGTTAAACTTGCAGAAAATATGACTTAAATTATGCAAATCTAAATATATAGATTGATATTTATCTTACTATCTATAGAATGACAATAATATAGGGTACTTGTCTTATTTATGTCCTATTATGGTCTTAGTTTATGTATAGTTTCTTTTTAAAGTCTATAATTACTTTGTGATTTCTTGACTTAGGAAACACAATGTCAAAACCTACCAAGACACTTTTGGTATGGAATATACACCTATTTAGACACTAAAATCTAGTAATAGATACTTTGCAATGTTATTTTTGACCTATCTTCACCTTACATGAATTGTGCATACACATATGGCTCGTATTCTCCATTATCTCACACATACATGTTTTTCATGGGTTTGAACCTCATGATATTCTATCACTCACCTACAAGAATTACCTAGAATGTGTCTAAACTTTTTAAAATCATATTTATATTATCTCTAGATCATCATATCAATTTTCTTGCCTTTTATATAGAACCATCAGATTTAGATCATTCTAGATTTCTGGACTCATCCAAAGTTGACAAAATTATCCGACACAAATCCTTGATTATATTTCAAATTTGAATCCTTCTTATGGTCCAATCGATACATTTTTCATGTTTATGGTGTGATAAAGTACCTGAATAGTCCCATATCAATACATAGTAGGACTAAGCCTATCACCCATCCAACAAGCCTCTATCAAGAATACTCAAACACTTTTACTTCAAATGCATTGTCCTATTCTTTATAATTCAAATATAAATCAAATAAAAAAGGCCTAACCAAGTCTAAATTATGTAAAAATTCAATCTAGAGTCTTTATTTGGTAAGTTTCAAAAGCTAAATCACAATTTGAATTCATTAAATAAGTAGTATTGCACACATACACATAAACTATTGTGATAATTACATAAGTTTTGACTTCCCTATTTAGAATATTGGATATATAGGAAGTGATAATCTATTCATATGGATTGGTTAAGGTCAACTCAACTCACATTATTGCCCATTTTGTCGACCAAAACCTAGTGTCAAAAGTGGATCTAGGGTTTTAAAGAGAAGGAGATAGATTTATGGCATTACGTGTATAATCAACTTCTACATATTGCACATAGAGATGGCTTACATTAAGGTGTAGTGACTTGTATGGAAATAGAGAGGGTAAATATACATAGATGAAACTATCAAACTCAAAACACGACATCGGTCAGTTATGTCCAGAGGTTGAAAAAATCATCCATGCAAGCCTAAAAACTTAGTTCTTTATTTGAGTGACTCACAATCTAGCTTCCCACCGTTTATAAATTATAAATTCAAATATAGACATACATACTAAAATAAAAAGCTAATTATATTAATCCTCTTAATACTTTCCATAAGTAGCAAGTACATCTATCAAATTGTATTTTTATTCTTATATTTAGATATATGTTTTGTATATTTCTATTTTATGGCCTTTTTGAAATTAAAGTCTAGGAGGAATAGGAAAATCAATAGTGGGATAAACTATTCCTTAAAATCAGGTCAATCAAATAATTTAATTTATGATATTCTATTTCAATATTGAATTACAAAAAATAATAAATATAGAAACTATAATGTAAAATAGTATTTTGATTGAGAAATCATAAAGAAGAGATAATACTAGAAATATTATCAGATGTACTTATGTGTAAATAGGTTATCTGATGTTCATAAACTAGTTGTCAGATTCTAACAATATTCTTTGTGAATACCTAGACACTTGCATCGACATGTGGACACTTGTGTCGATGCTACTACCTAACTATCGATGCAAATTTCCTATACGGGATTTTTGTTGTATGAAGATGAAAGAACCTAGGTCTTTTTATGTTTTCTATCACCTTTGATTTGATGTATTTGGATCATGCACACAAGATATTTATCTCTATTTATAATTCAAACCCTAACTCTCCACATTATGTTACGTTACATTTTTAAAAAATGAGTGAGTGGGCTCACAATGTTAAGCTAACCTTAAATACCCCTCTATCAATGAGTGTTGCCTACATAGTCAATACTCTAAGTAGAGTATCAGCCTCATATAGTTCTCCCTTATGTGGGAATATGTATGCATGAGGGTGAAATATAGTATATGAAGATGCATGTAGTGATATAGCTTGCAACTTGACAAATGTGGCTCATGGGCTATCTTTTGAGTGCTTCAAACCTATATTATGATTGCTCATATGATTGATATAAAAATAGGAATGAATATGGCATAGTAGCTTAGTTTTGCACTTTTAAATTCATTGGTATGTATAAACTTGTAGAGGTGATTCTTGGTCATTTCTAGATGAACAATGAGTGAGCTCTTGTATTTATACTATCTCTTTTGAAATAATCATGATGAAAGGGTTAATGTAATTCTTGGGTTGACCCATACATATCAAAATATTTGTAAATTTTTTTTTTTTAGGTTTGAACACTTGCATTGGAACAGGGATAATATCATTGACACTATTGTCTTGTCCTAAATATAATTATCTAGGAAGGAGGAAAGTTATTGAAATTATGTAATTGACAGTGAAGGATATATATCATATTTTAGGCATTTTTATGGTTACATGTGATATAGATATTTAGTCTAATCAAGTTTGGACTAATAAATAAGTGATTAGACCCGATGAGGTGGTGAATATGAGCCTTTCAATTATAAGGAATGTTAAACTGAAGGGTAAATCCTTGATATACATTTTTCAAGTAGACAAGACTGGTTTAACATATAAATTCATATTTAAGCATCTAAATTTTCCCTCTAACAATGCATAAGGATGAAATTACTAGGTTAAATGAAGAAAGTGTATCATGATGTGTACAATACACCTCATCTTTACTTGAGCCCACTTTAATTATTTATGTGAATAAACTAAAACCAAGATCATGTTACAAGTGTAATTAGTTCATATAATCTAAAATTGAATAATTTAAAAATAATTTAAATAAAGAGAGAAAGTAAGGAGTACACTTGTGTGTCGATGCAACCATGTTTCCCCTTTGGTAGCTTTTCTTAGTAAATATGCTTCCTAGCTGAAGCATTGGAGAATGTTTCACAATTGAACTTTGGAGATGTGAAGGGGGGAATTGGAGGGTGATCATGCCTCCAATATAATATAAGGATAAATTGTGCCAAGTCCATTGAGATCACAAATTCACAATCACACAATTCAAGTGTATCAATATCTCATATAACCAATTTAGCCAATCTATCATATTGAACCAATCTTGTACACATATAATGGTATAACCATGTCAACCCATAATAATATAATCATAATTTCAAGTCCATAGAGAGCACATAATCTCTATCTCACTAATAAAAAAAACAACTATTGCAGTAGATAAAATCTCAAATGATGCATCTTGGTAAGGTCTGTGCATGTGTGTGTGTGTGTGTAATCAGAAAGTGTATTTGTAAATTTAGTGCATATATAACTCTAATATGTCTCAATATAAAGTATTTGTCACAATGTAACTTATGCTCTATAACATGTGTATAATGTGTATCACAAATCTAAAAATCATTGTCTCAAATCTATGTCAAATGCATGGAATTTTATCTCAAATGTATATATGAATCATGTAAACTATGTAAACTAAATCAAATGTTTCCCATTCTATCAATTTTATGTATATGGAATCATGTCTTATATGACATGCCCCCACTGATATGCATCCCTTTTGAGGTGAGGGTATTACAAAAGTGATAATTTCCTTATCTCAAAATGATAATACAATTATGTTGTATCTATGTGAATCATGTAGTAAAATAAGCATATAGTAGTGTCACGTCAAAGTAGATATATCAATGAAGCTCATAGTCTGCATACATAAAAAGCCCTAATATGCATGATATGAATCATGAAAACATCTAGAAGATAACAATCTCAACAAATAATCAATCACACATATATAAAAGTACTCAAATGTCACACAAAAAGAGTTTCAAGGAGACCGAAAACAAGGGGCATATTCAAGTTCCACACACACAATTGGAGGACATGTGAAAATGTCCACACACCAAGTTAACAAGCAACACTCCGGGCATAGTGGCCAACAAGCAAAAGAACATGTTCAAATGTTCCACAAGTAAAACAAAGAAGCAAACAAGAAGTACACTCAAATAAGATAATTTAAATATATGAAATAATGAAATAATAAGCAACTAGCATAAGTAAGTCAACTAGTCCTTGCATATATGTGTTATAAAAATGTCATGAATAATATCATATCAGATACATTGTGTAAGATAACAACATGAGTTTAGGCATGTGTAAGATATATAAACTCCATAAGATAATGGAAAACGATCATAAAATAATAGAATTTGTATCAATTGTGATCATATAGAATCAAAATTCTCCTAACATAGTGTATCACACTATAAGAAAAAAGATCCAACATATGCATTCTTAAGTATCATGGGTCTAATGTATGCATATCACATTCAAGTACCCATAAAACATATATGTGTATATAAATGATATGTTATCTACTAACATAAATTAAACAACATATGCAAAGACTACTAAACATGTGAAATGTTAAATATTTTTAGTCTTTTTTTATTAGAATGTTTTTGTATTTTCTTGAATATTTGATTGTTTGGAATTTTTTTGATTTTTTTTTTGACAATGAATCAATGTTTTTCATGATTCGTGTGTTGAGAGTGAAACATATGCATGACATATTCTTCCTCTCTCCTTACTCCATGATTAGGATTGTTATCACCATCATGTGGTATGTGAACCATTCATTCCTTATGGAAAAATGGAATGCCTTGTTGATTTGGATCGATTGTGGCTCCCATTAGATTTAGCCTAAATGTTCCAAATAGAAATGGGTGTTGAGATGTATGAGGCATGGCGCATAATTTTTTTGGACAACTTGGACCATAATAAATTGGTAATATCAAGTATCCCAACTAATCTTTCCAAGATCCTTTTTTATGTAAGTCTAATATATGTAATCCAAATTGTGATAAACATCTTACACTAAAATAAGTTTATTTAGTTGTAGAGTCAATATGGTTATGTCTAAAATAATCTCCACTCATGAATAATGTGATTTCAATTCATTTTAGTGAGCATGATTTTCACTTAAAATAGTGGTAGTTGTATTCTTGTGAGGTAGATTAGATATTGGTCCAGTGTTTAGCAATTTTTTCATCAATGTCAAATAAAGATTTGGTATGCCACATATTTGCATATGATCAGTTTTTGGAAATTTTGTGTTAGTGTATGTATTATGAACAAATATTTTGCATTTTTTTGTGAGATATTTAACACTTGTCATTGTTGAGTAAAAATAAGAATATGCATGTGTATCCATGTATATGTGATCAAATGATGTATAACACTTATGCAATACTCTCTCTTTGAGTGGAGAGGAAAAACCTTGAATAAATATGAATTGTAATTATAAATAAGAAGGTTAATATGTTCAGTATGATGGAGCATTCTGAAATTGTGTAGTTGGTCTTGAATAGATTCAATATCTTGTTGTTTGAAACTTTACAACTGTTCCAATGTACATTTAGGCACATTGTTTGTATTAAAAGCTAGGAAGAAAACATCTTGAAATTATGTAAAAGTAGATAAGGAACCATTAGGTAAACTATAGAACCAATCCCAATATTCACTTTTGAGGATTCTATGAAATTATTTTAACAATAAACACTCATCTTTAACCTAATGACCAAAAGAATGCACATATTGAATTCTATGTTTGACAGGGTCTTCATGTCCAAAGGATTTTTTATTATGTTATCATGGATAGTAGCCTTGCATGATAATAGTTAGAAATTGAGAATCAAAAATTGCTTTTGAATATCTCATATAGCATTCATCATAGAAATAAGATGACTAGTAGGACGCATTACAGCTTGTAAAGTTGTAGTCATTGATTGCAATGTATCATTGATTTGAAACATGGGCATAATAGATGTGTAGTCATTGGTTGCAATGTATCATTAATTTGAAACATGGGCATAATAGATATTTCCTCCTAATTTAGATGTTTTGTAAATGTTGGTAATTGTATATGTCATTTTAAAACTTTGGAACCTTTTGTAATGGTATCTTATTTAAAAACTTTGGAACTTGTGGTAATGATATCCCATTTGAAAACTTTGGAATCTTTGGTAATGGTATCCCATTTGAAAACTTTAAAATCTTTGGTATTTATATCTCATTTTAAATTGTTTAACCCTTTTGTAATGGTATATCATTATCTATTTATAAATAATCCATGATTTCTTTTTGAATATTTTAGAAGGTAGCACAATCAAATTATGGAAGATAAGGCTCAATCATGGCCAATTATGTTATGGTTGGTATAGGATAAATTAGTTTATCATCTTCATTTGAATCTATAAGGGTTCTCAACTCATCTTTTTTAATGGTGGGAGCACATACCTAATTAGAGGGATGGTAGTTATCCATGTCTATAGAAATGAGAGGAGGCCTTATAGAAGCTTGTAGAGAACATTGCTCATATTCTATTATTTGATTGGATTGGTCCACATTTTCCATTGAGGAATCTTGGTTAATCAAGCAAAGAGTTTCCACATCATATTCATCAAAACCATCTATATCATTCATGGATGGCCAAGCAAAAATTACAAAAAATAACACAAGGATCAAAATAATCATTCGCTAAGAAGACTTAGAGGTTGGGTTCACCAAATGTTTTATGGCCTTTTTGAAATTAAGGTCCCAGAAGAATAGGATATTCAATAGTGAGATTAATTATTCCTTAAAATCAAACCAATTAAAATTTAGTTTATGATATTCAATTTTAATGTTGAATTATGAAAAATATTAAATATATAAAATACAATGCAAAATAGTATTTTGATTATCTAATCATGAAAAAGAAACAATACTTAGCTTATGCAATGATGCAAAGAGAGATATGATATGTACAGGGGTGGAAATAGGGATTCTAATGATCAAGAATCAGTCATTAGATTTTGAAAATATTCTTTCTGGATACCTGGACACTTGCATCAACCTATGGAAATTATCTGAATTTCAACATAAATATTCTCTATAAAATTATCATTGTATCAAGATGTGACCACCTAGGTCTTTGTGTATTTTCTATCTCCTATTATCTAATGTATTTGTATCATACACATAGGCTTTGTATCACTATTTGTAACTCAAACCCTAGCTCTCCACCTTAGGTTAGGTTCCCTTGATAAAGAATGGGTTAGTGGGCTCATGATGTTAAATTGACCTCAAATACCCCTATGTTAATGAACACTTCCTACATATACAATACTCCAATGAGGGCCTCAAACTTATATAATCCTCCCTTATATGTGGGAATTTATGTGCAATATGGTGTAATATAGTATATGAAGATTCATGTATTGATCTAGCTTGTAACTTGACAAATTTAGCTCATGAGTTTTATTTTGAGTGCTTCAGACATATATTATGATTGCTTCTATGATTGATATGAAAATAGGAATGAATAGGGAAGAATAGCTTGTTTGTGAACTTTTAAATTTAGTAGTATGTCTAAACTTTGAGAGGTGATTCCTGGTCATTGCTAAATGAATAATGAGTGAGTTCTTGTATTTATCTAGCTCTTTTGAAATAATCCTCAGAAAAGGATTGATCTAATTCTTAGGTTGACCCATACATATCAAAAGATTTTAAAATTAGAATGTTTTTAGGGTAAGGACACTTGTAGCATCAATGTTATTATCATATCCAATACATAACTGTCTAGGAAGGAGGAAAGCTATTGAGATTCAATAAGTGGCAATGAAGGATATATATCATATTTTAAGTGTTATGTGGTTATAGGTGATCTAAATAATCAGAATAATTAAAGTTGGAGTAATAATTAAGTGATTAGACCCTGTGAGGTGGTGAATGTGATCTTTTTGACTGCAAGAAAGGTTAAACTAAAGAGTATATCCTTGATATGTATTTGTCAAGTGTACAAGACTAGTTTAACATATAAATCCATATTTCCCCCCTTAATCTAGTAATGCATAAGGATTAAATTAATAGGTTAAAAGAAGGAAAACATCTTGTGGTGTGTAAAACACACCTCATCTTTGATTGATCCCATTTTAATTTTGTTGTATGTGAGTGACCTACAATGAAGATCAAGTTACAGGTGTATATAGTGTATATAATCTGAAATTGAATAATTTAAAAATACTTGAAATAAAGAGAGTAAGGAAGGAGTACTTATGTGTGTCGATGCAACCAAGTTCCCCTTTAGTAGTTTGGCTTGGTAGGGATGCTTCCTAGTTGAAGCATTGGAGAGAGGTTCACAACAAAATCTTGGAGATGTAAAGGGGGAATTGAAGGGTGATCATGCCCCAAATTTGGTATAAATATGAATTATTTTGAGTCCATTGAGATAATAAAATCATAATCGTGCAATTCAAGAGTATCAGTATCTCATATAACCAATCTATCCAATTTAGCCAATTTATCCAATCTTACTCGACTCTAATGGTGTAACTATGTCAACTCAAAATAATATAATCATAGTTCTAAGTCCATGGATGATGTATATTCTCGATCACACTAATAAAAAAAAGTCAATTATCGTAGTAGATAAAATCTCAAATGGTGCATCTTGGTAAGGTTGGTGCATAAATGATATAATCTAAAAGTGTATTTGCAAATCAGTGCATGTACATCTTGACTATGTCTCAATATGAAGTATATATCACAATGTAACCTATACTCTATAATATGTATCAAAAATCTAAAAATCTTTGTCTCAAATTTGTGTCAAATGCATAGAATTATTTTCCAAGTGTATATCTAAATCATGTAAATTATGTAAACTAAATGAAATGTTTCACATTATGTCAAGTGTATGTATGTGGAGTCATGTCTTATATGACATTCCCCCAATGATATGCTTACCCCCATTTTAAGGTGAGGTTATTGTAAAAGTGATGATCATCTTATCTCAAAATGAAATACAATTATGTTGTATTTGTGTGAATCATGTAGTAAAATAAGCATATAAGAGTGTCATGTCAAAGTAGATATATCAACTATATGAATCATGGAAACATATATAAGATAACAAGATCAGAAAATAATCAAACACAGATACAAGATCACTCAAATGTCATACAAAAAAGGGTCCAAGGATACCAAAAAAAGGGGCATGTTAAAATTTTGCAAAGCAAGTGGAGGATGTATAAATTTTTACACACAAAATAAACAAGAAACATTCAAGGCATAGTGGCCAACAAGCAAAGGAACATGTTATAATGTTCCAAAAGTAAGACAAATAATCAAACAAGAGTTAAACTCAAGTAAGCTAATGTAAATAGATGAAGTAATAAAACAATAAACACTAGCATAAGTATGTCATACTAGTCCTTGCATCCATGTGTTATCAAAATGTCATGTAGAATAGCATATCAAATATATTGTATAAGATAGAAACATTATTATAGGCATATGTAAGATATATAAGCTCCGTAAGCTAATGTAAAATGATCATAAAATAATAAAATATGTATAAATTGTGATCACATAGAAGTAAGATGCCCCCAACATAGTGTATCATGTTGCAAGAGGAAAGGTATAACATTTGCATGCTTGAGTATCATGCGTCTAATGTATGCCTATATCACACTCAAGTACCCATGAAACATAAATGTGTATAGACATGCAAAAACAACATACATTATCTATTAACATAAAGTAAACAACATATGCAAAAACTAGTAAACATATGAACTGCTAATATTTTTGGTATTTTTATTAATTTGAATGATTTTGTATTTTCTTGAATATTTGATTATTTTGAGATTTTTTTTTTTTTTTTTTTTGACAGTGAATCATCATTATTCATGATTTGTGAATTGAGAGTGAAACATATGCATGGCATGTTCTTCCTCTCTCCTTACTCCATGATTAGGATTGTTTTCACCATAGTGTGGTATGTGAACCATTTGTGCCCTATGGGAAAATGAACTGCCTTGATGATTGGGATCGATTGTGGCTCCAATTAGATATAGCCAAAATGTTCCCAATGTGAATGGGAGTTGAGATGTACGAGGCACGACCCATATTTTTGTTTGGAAAACACTTGGATTGCAAGTAATTGGTAATATCAAGTATCCCACATAATCTTTTTAATCTCCTTTTTTTATGTAAGTCTTGTATATGGTATCCAAGTTGCGATAAACGTCTTACACTACAATAAGTTTCTTTGAATATAGAGTCAATATGGTTATGTATAAAATAAGCTCCCCTCATGAATAATGTGATTTTCAAGTCCTTTTGGTGAGGATTTTTTTCCTAAAATAGTGGTAGTATTCTTGTGAGGTAGATCAAATATTGGTCCAGTTGAGCAATTGTTCCAAAAGTGTCAAATAAAGATTTGGTATTATGCATATTTGTATATGATCAGTTTTTTAGAAATATTTATTTAGTGTATGTATTATAAACAAAGCTTTCACATTTTTTATGTGAGTTATTTAACACTTTGGCATTTTGAGTAAAAAAGAAGCATATGCATGAATCTACATATATAAGTGATCAAATGAGGTATAGAACTTATGTAATACTCTCTCTTTGAGTGGAGAGGAAAGAAGTTGAATAAATATGAATTGTAATTCTAAATCAGAAGGTTGATATGCTAAGGACGACGAAGCATTGTTAAATTGTGTAGCGTAGTCTTGAATATATTCATTATCTTGTTGTTTGAAACTTTGTAAGTGTTCCAATGAAAATTTAGGCACATTGTGTGTATTAAAAGCTAGGAAGAAAACATCTTGCAATTGTGTAAAATTATCTAATGATCCATTAGGTAAACTATAGAACCAATCCCATGTTTCACTTGTGATGCTTCTATGAAAAACTTTTAACAATAAACACTCATCTTTAGCCCAATGACCAAAATAATGTACATATTGAATTATATGGTTGGCAAGTTCTTCATGTCTAAAAAACAAAGGTAATATGGGAATAATTAAATATTGTGAAGGAGAATATTCAAAGACATTTTTTACAAGGGGCTTGTTTGTGATTATGTTATCATGGATAGTAGCCTTGCATGATAATAGTTGTAAATTGATAATCAAAACTTGTCTTTAAATATTTCCTAAAGGTGTAGTCATTGATTGTAATGTATCATTAATTTGAAACGTGGGCATGATAGAGATTTCCTCCTTATTTGGATGTTGTGGAAAATTTTGTACTAGTATATCATTTGTAAACTTTGGAACCTTTTTTAATGGTATCTTATTTGAAAATTTTGAAACCTATGGTAATGGTATCTCATTTGAAAACTTTGGAATCTTTGATAATGTTATCTCATTTTAAAACTTTGGAATCTTTGGTATTGATATCACATTTGAAAACTTTGAACCCTTTTATAATGGTATATCATTGTTTATTTATAAATAAGCCATGATTTCTTTAGCAACATTTTGGAAGGTAGCACAATCAAATTATGGAAGATTAGGCTAAATTTTGACTAATTGTGTTATGGTTGGTATAGGATAAATCAGTTTATCGTCCTTGTTTTAAGCTATAAGGGTGATCAATTCATCTTTTTTAATGGCAGGAGCATGGATTTAATTAGAGAGATGGTAGGTATCTCATCTAGTTAAATTAAAGGAGGCTTTATATAATCTTGTAAAGAGGATTTCTCTTGTTCTACTATTTGATTGGATTGGGCCAATTTTTTCATTAAGGAATTTTGGTTAATAAGGTAAATAGTTTCTAAATCATATCCATCAAAACCATCTATATCATCCACGGATGGCCAAGAAAAAAGTACAAAAACTAGCACAATTAAAATAATCATTAGCTAGGAAGATTCAAAGGTCAGGTTCACAAATGTTGTATGGCCTTTTTAAAATTAATGTCTAGGAGGAATAGGAAAATCAAAAATGAGATAAATTATTCCTTAAAATAAATACAATTAAATAATTCAGTCTATGATATTCAATTTCAATTGTAAATTATGAAAAATACTAAATATATAAAGTATAATACAAAATAGTATTTTGATTATGTAATCATGAAAGAAAACAATACTTAGCTTATGAAATGATGCATAGATAGATCCAAGATGTACAAGTGTGGAAAGAGGTTGTATGATGTTCAAGAACCAATCATCATATTATGTAAATATTCTTTTCAGCTACCTAGACACTTGTGTCAACTTGTGGACACTTACGTTGATGCTAATATCTGAATCTTGATTCAATTATCATGAATAGGATGTTCATTGTATCAAGATGCGACCACTTGGATCTTTCTAGGCTTTATGTCACCTTTCATCTAATGTATTTGGATCACACACACAAGCTATGTATCAATTTTTTATCTCAAACCCTAGCTCTCCATGTTATGTTAGGTTACCTTGACAAAAAATAAGTTAGTGGGTTCACGGTATTAGGCTAACCTTAGAGACCCCTCTATTAATGAGCATTGCCTACATATCCGATACTCTAAGGAGGGTCTCGTATTCATGTAGTTCTTCCCTATGTGTGAGAATTTGTGTGCACAAGGGTGAAATATAGTATATGAATATGAATGTAGTGATCTAACTTGCAACTTAAAAAATATGGCTCATGGATTGTTTTTTGAGTGCTTCAGACATGTATTATGACTACTCTTATTATTGATATACAACTAGGAATGAATAGGGTAGCATAGCTTAGTTGTGCACTTTTAAATTAAACATTATGTCAAAGCTTTGAGAGGTGTTTCTTGGTCATTTCTAAGTGAATAATGAATAAGCTCTTACTTGTATTTATACTAGCTCTTTTGAAATAATCCTCACAAAAGGGTTAATGTCATTCTTAGGCTCACACGTACATATCGAAAGATTTGAAAATTTTAATGTTTTTAGGGTAAGGAGACTTGCATTGGAGCATGGAAACTAGCATTTAATCTATTATTCTATCATGAACACAATTATCCAGGAAGGAGGAAAGTTGTTGAGGTTATGTAACTAATAGTGAAGGATATATATCAAATTTTAAGTGTTATGTGGTTATAGGTGATATAGATAATCAGAATAATCAAGGTTGGACTAATAAATAAGTGATTAGAGCCACTGAGGTGGTGAATGCAAGCCTTTTAGTTGCAAGGAAGGTCAAACTGAAGGGTGTATCCCTAAGATGTGTTTGTCAAGTGTACAAGACTAGTTTAACATTTAAATCCATATTTAAGCATCTATAATTTCATCCAATCTAAATTAGTTAAAATTTATATCTTATTTAATAGAATTAATCTAAAATAATGTAAAACATATTAGTGAACCTATTTATTGTATAGAACCTTGAAAAATCATAAGTCCCCTTAGGGTTTCATCCTTATATCACTATGGTTTTAGATTTATGTATTTAGATTTGATTTGCAAATTTAGTTTTTAATTTTCCCATCACATGTGGCCTCAAACCTAGCTTTTCAATATTCAAAACCATAATATTCCTTTGCTTTCTTTCCTACTAAGAGTACACTTTGTGTTTGTCCTTACTTCTATCTTAGGATTTTATAAATTCTAAATGAATGATAACTCTTTGGATTTTATATTTTCTATCTATTCCATGCCTTATGTTTATGATAATGAATGGGATAACAAAAAAACTTATGTGATTAATAATGTTAATTATGAAAGTGAAGAATATGATTGTGAATGAAATTATTATGATTAGGATATGAATATCAATAATATTGGTGAAATTGTGATGAATATAGTGAAGAAGAAAATGAATGAAATAATTATTAAATAAAGGATCCTAGTTCCCCTAATTTTTTGCATTATTCTCTTAATCATACACTAGAACAAGAGAAAATTAATATTAATGATTAATTACCCCATGCACTTTCTAGAATTGTACATAAATCGTAAAATAAAATATCCTCGTGTGCATATTATACACATATAACTAATCATGATGTTTTACCTTGCAATGAAATCTCTAAAATCAATCATGCTTCTAGTAATATATGAAAAATAGACATTTTTTTCTCAATTAGAATGCAATACTAGCAGTTCTTTTAAGATGACAAATAATACTATTTTTTTAAATTATTGTCATATTCCTTTCTCTTCTCTCCAAATTACAAAAAGTGTTATGGTTGTAAAATAAATGGATACTTGTTTCCCTTCTATTAAATTAATAAGTGACACAAATGAATATGATTTTTCTCTTTCCTCCATTAAAGTGAAATATGATTAGTATTTCTTATTCTCCAAAAAATGTGAAAAAATCTTTTCACATGAAGCTTTTATTGAAACACAATGTGATCCAATTTATACTATTAATTTAGAACCAAAATTTGATGAGGATTCCATTTATGAAATGTTCCAAATTATGCAATGATGTTTCCATAGAATGCAATTCTAAATTATGCAATGATGTTTCCATATATTAAAATTACAATCAATGCAATGATATTTCTAATGAATATGGTGTACCTATGTTTAAGATAGTGGTTTAAAACTAATGAATGAAAATTTTAAATCTACTGTTATCTATACTAGTCATATCATTTCCATGATGCATGCCATAGGTGACTTCCAAAATCAAGTACTTTCTCTCAATTTACAATATATATCATGTGGTGTTAATATGAATGATTATGGAATTATAGGTACTTCAAGAGCACCCGCTTTCATGAGCAAACTTTCATCAACCAAAAATATGTTTGTTTAAAAATTTATAAAAGTGTTATGTTGTGCAAGGTTTTTTATTGTGCATATGTCTTGTTGTAAGTTTATGCTGGTATTATTTGTTGTGAAAACCTTCTTTACATTGTTTTTCATCATATATATGTACATGTTTCTATTGTAGATTGGTGTTTCCTATGAGCGTACTTGTGTCTGTGTTATTCTATGTACCCTTTTATTTCAAATTTGTATCTATTTCTTATCTAATGGAGCCTACAAAGTTTAGTGCAAGATGGTGTACTATATGTCATTACTATATAGTAGTGTGGTGATTTGTGGTACATTTCTATCAATATGTTATATACCTAGATATATGATATATTAATGTATATGTATTGATGAAGATGCCAAAATGTGGCCACAACCCCCTTAGTTATATGGGTCTAAAATATTAGGATAAATAAGTAACTTGTGGAATTAGCACATTGAGTAATGGTTGGCCTACATTGGGATTAGGATGTTACCCATCTATTGTTAGTTATTAGAAGTATATATATGGAAGATGAATATCATTATAAAACATATCAATCGAGTGTGGAATATTTTATTATTATAAGGATATTGGAAATGTCCCCCTCGAAATGTAATTGTGGATTTATTCCTTCCTAAAGGAGTATTGTATGGTGTTGCCCTAACTTAAGGGTATTATTCTATTTCTACATATATTGAATATTTGGGCATATTGGCCAACCAATATTTATTGTTTATGTTTATCTACATTATATTTTACACAATTCAATTATTTACATTATATTTTACATAATTCAATTATTATAAGTCTAAATCATAACAAATGGTATCATAGCATCAATTAGGAAAAATATTGTGGATGAAACCCTAATTTTTTAGGATCACTTATGTCTTTCAATATCTTGAAAATTTATATACAATTGTTTTTACTAAAGTTGTAGAATATAACAAGTCACAATAAAAACTAGATGTTTGATGATCAATTTTGAGGGAGATATTGTTATTTTAGGGTTTGTAATAAATTCATCATATTGGTCTCAAGAATTTATCTGTGAAATTTTTATGAGTTTAGTATCATCATACAAGAAAACTAGAGTCAAAATCTGAGAATTTTTTGATATGTTTTAAGTAGGTTATTGTGATTTTATTTATTTTCATAGATTTGTTTTACAACCCAAAAAATTTTAAAAATTTTCACAAATTTTTCACTAAATTTTTACTATCATACAGGGAAGCTACAGTAAAAAAAAATTGACTATTTTGATCACTTTTTCACGAGTTGTTTAAATTTTAGGGTTTATTCATTAACCCAAGTTTTTGTGGATAATGGATTTAAAATTATTTTTAGGAGAGGATGATAATGATGCTAGATAATGGTGCCTCTTTTTTAATGAGAATACTTTTCATATATATTTGTGTCAAATAATTTTGGAAAGTTTATTCACGGTTCCTGCTTTACATTGGTGGGCTCAAATGGGTGAAAAAATATATAAATTTTCATGGGAAGAAATAAAACAAGTTTTCATAGATTGACAGAACACAAAAGCAAATGATGTGTAAGAAGGAACCAAGGGTGAAGAGGAGACAAATGAGGAAGAAAATAATGATGATGATGGTAATAAAGAAGAGAACTTAGGTGATGAAGAGGAAGTAGAAATGGAGCATAATGGTGAAGAGGATATAAATGATGTTGAAGGAGAGGTAGAGGATCATGATGAGGAATGAGATAAGGATGACAAGCTTTCACAAATTTTAGTTTCAAATAAATATGCTTCAATATTTTAGTTTCATGGATGCATTCAAAGGAAGGTCATTGTGTCCATAAATCTTAGTAGTAAGTATAACTTTAGCAAAATAGATGTGACTCAACATCTAAATGTTCAAGCAAAGAATAACAAGGAGGCTCAAATATAAGGTAATAATATTCAATTTTTTGAAGATTTGAAGCTTACTATGGACAAATATGCTTTAGATTCAAATTTGTATGCTTTGGATATGAATGGTGTGGATATGGTTATGGGATATCCTTAGTTAGATATATTGGGAACAATCAATTCTAATGTGTAGAAGCATTTCATGAAGTTTTGGTACAAAAAAAAGAATGTTATTTTATAGGATATCATAGTTGGAAAGGCACAAAGAAAATTCAAGGTAGAACATGAGGATGAAATTGAAGATGGTGAAGAAGAGCATAAGGAAGATTCAGATAAAGAAATGATATAAGTAGATAATAACACTTCCTATACTCAAGAGACAAAGTAACTACCAAAGTAAAAGGTATAAGAATTAGTATAAAATGTTGATAAGGTCAAAGTATCAAAAAAGTTTGAGGAATATAGACACCCACATCATTATGAGAGACAATAATCACTAAGTCATGTCAAGGAGAGTCATATAAATAATCATTTTTGGTTATACAATAAATTAGAGTACCAAGCACTATGGCTACACAAGGAATTGGTGGAGCAATCACTATGGCTATGCATGGAAGCCAAAGAAGAACTACTATGGTTGTGCATGGATTAGAGTAGCATAGTAGAATATGAAACATGAATCGGAGTAGTGTAGCAAAATGTGGAACATGGAATTAGAGGAAGAATCGATATGCATGGACACCAAAGAGATATAATTATGATCATAAATGAAATCATAATAGCCCAATGGAATATAGAAACAAGGTTCGATGGATATCACCTACAAAAATCACATATTTGTGGTTAGATGATCAATCATGGAGACAAGTGTGTAATGATTTGAAACACACTCATTGTTTGGTTTATTCTTATGTTTCAAGGTCGAAACATGTCAAGGAGGGAAGAAATGTTATATACCTAGGGATATCATATATTAATTTATATGGGTTGATGGAGATGTTGACATGTGGCACACATACCTTTTAGTTAGCTATATGGATCTAATATATTAGGATAAATGTTTAACTTTTGAAATTAGCACATTGGGTAATGGTCGACCTACATTGGAATTAGGAGGTTACCCATCCATTATTAGTTATTAGAGGTATATATCTATATAGGAGATGAATATCACTGTAAATCATATCAATCAAGTGTGAAGTCTTATATTGTTAGAAGGATATTGGAGGTGTCAACCTCAAAGTGGAATTGTAGAGTTATTTCTCCCTAAAGGAGTGTTGTATGGTGTTGTCCTACCTTAAGTGTATTATTTTATTTATACATATATTGAGTATTTGGTCATCTTGTCCCACCAATATTTATTGTGTTGTGTTGATATACATTATATTTTGCATAATTACATTATTATAAGGGTGGATCATAGTATTCTTATTCCTTGCCTCCTATTTTTTGAGGGGGCCTATCTTCGACCAAAATAGTCTCTTCTTCTACCTCCTCCCCTCACTTTTTATCTTATGTCTCAAATTAAAGTTGCTCTAACCTTTCATCCACAAGTTACTCATCTTAAAATTATGTCATGGAGTCCATATTTGTAGCATGGGACATGATTGTATTCACTCCACAACCCATCATTACCTTCTCATATGTTGCACTTGGTAGTACTATCTTAAGGATGCCTTATATGGGTGAGTTTGGGTCAGTGTGTCCTTTTGTTTCTACTTCTTCCCCCTCTTTCCTAGAGCTAAGAAGGTCTTATTATATTTCCTCCATAACTAGCTCCTCATAGTTTCCATTCTCCCAAGGAGGAGGTGGAGCTTCATGCCCTTGCTTGGGAAATGTCTACTACTTTGTCCTTGGCACTTCCTACTTGATTTTTAGTTGGTGTTCTAGCCTTGGATAGGATGGACTTATTTGTTCCTCCCGTCATGCTCTTTTCCTTACCAAGGGCACCTCCTCCAATGTAGTATCCTCCAGCCCTACTAGTGAAATTTTTTGAAACTTCCTCTCCTTCCTCTTCAGTTTCTTCTTCCTCAACTTTTCACTCTTTGAGGGTTCTTCCTCAAACCCCGTCTCCTCTAAAATTTATTGTATAGTGAAAGGATGTCGCATCTTCGTTCCTCTTAATTTCCCATTCCTTGAGGTGGAGGCACATGAGTCCACCATATCCTTTTGCTTCCTAGGCCTATTATCTAATTCTATCTCTTCAGAGTCATCTTGCATCAAAGAGCGAGGCTCTAATTCCATCTTCTTATTGTGCTTCTTTTATGGGATGTTGGCATGAGACTACTCAACTTATTCTTAAGTGGAAATTTTATTCATTTCCCTTGCACTTCTACACTAACAAGTCACTTTTGGGGTTTTATATAGTATAATAACCTATAGGATTGTTCCCTGATGGTAACATTTTGGATTGGAATGATGACACACTTGTTTTTATATGCCCCATCTTCCTCCTTCAAAATGTCTTCTTCAAGGCATACATATGTTGCACAAAGAGTGTGAATATTTGCATCAACCCTTTGTGTGCCTATTCTTATTTTCTTTGATTTTTTGATGCCTTTCACTATATCAACAAATTATTATGATAAAAACCCATATGTAAATTTAACATGATGTCATGTTGCCATCATCTGATCTGATTTTTTTATAGAGTAGTGTTGCATAACGACAAATTTTGTGTAACCCTTCACCAGTTCGAGAAACATCCTTAGTGTGCATCATTATTCTCCTATGGCCTCCTTTAAGTGAATTAACCAGTGGTTAACCTTGGCCTTATACTTGGGGGTGATTGTTGTGTGGAAATTATATGAATGGTACCTAACCACCGAGGACTTATACATGTCATATGACTATTAGTCTTCTTACACGCCCTCAAGTACAATGATCTCCTTAAACAATAATAATATTAGGATCATACCCTATTTAAAATTCTCCCCACTCTTATGCACCCTCTCCACACCTTCAATAATTGAGTCCACTAAAAACTTGGAGATATTGAATAGGGTCTCCTTTGCCATTTAGTGTGTGATGTAGAAGATACTCTTGTTAATATCTCCCTAACGTTCTAATCCGACTAGCTTGGTGCTCACCAATTGTGCTATGATCCTGGAGGCCTATCATTTATTTTGATGATGGGGAGAGTAAATCCTCCCTTTTTGTATTCAATTTTTTTGTCCATGTGTTCAATTTCTTTGGTATTCACAGCACCTCCTTAATGTATCTTCTTGATTGGGCCAACCCAATCACCCTATGGATTTGAGTCATCATAATCTTCATTCTCCATCCTACAAATTATAATTTGTCTTCATGAAATTAGAAATCACACTAGTTATTCAGACTTGCCTATATATGGAAGCTCATAGAGTTGGAAAAGTCCTACTCTCTAGTTGCTTCCTCACAACATCATCAAAAATAGGGTTCCCTTTAGGGGTATTATTTCGAGTACTAAAAATATAATCATTATGCAAATTGGCCTCATTGATTGTAGTGTGTTGATTATACTCCACTCTTCACTTATCTAACATAGACTCCCGTTCTTCACCATGTTCTACATTATCTGGATATTTCATTTCTAAAAAACTCATCTTCATTGGCCTCAACTTTCCTCTCATATGTGGCATGGCTATGGTATTTTTATTTCTCTAGACTTGGTTATGATTTTTCTTAGTTATACCCATTGTGCCTTCTTGTAACTATAATAAGTCTCTCTTGTCTTTGTACGGGCCACAATCGGATCTACTGGATGTGATCAAATGCATGGAAAAAATCTATATGGAGTAGTGAAACCTAAAAAGAACAACTTAAAAGAGGAAGAAACTTATCTTCACATTAAAGAAATTATATTAAGAAGCATTATCCAAAAAGTACATAAGAAGGTTCCTTATATACGTGGAAAATAGACAAGTCCCAACATCCTCTGGGATTATTTTCCCCTTAAGGACCTTTATAAACCTAAGCAAGCTTGACTAGACCATGTAGACAAAACCCAATGGGAGAAAAGTCTACACCAACACCCCGTGTCGCCCGCCGCCCGCGCCCGGCCCGGCCGCCCCCCCTCCCGCCACCTTATGCATAGATTAGGTGGGTAGAAGAATTAGGTCCCAACAAAAAGTCCTAATAAGGCACCCAAGTACATAGAGATAATCCCTTAGAGGATGAAGAAGATGGAGCTACCTAAACCTTAAGAAGAGCCCATAATAAAAATATTTGTTCTCAATTAAATGTTTGGTGAATATATCAGCAATTTGATTAGTTGTTTGGATGCAACAGAGATCAATACCCTGATCATGGATGAGCTCCCAATGAAATGCATGTGAATCTCTATATACTTGATCCTTTAATGGAGGATCAGATTCCTACATATCTAGATTATGATTTGGTTGTTGCAAAAAATGATTGTTGGTCTTTGAAACTAGATGTCAAACTTAGTGAGAATTCCTTGAAACCAAATAACCTCAATGCAAGCATTAATAACTCCTTTGTATTCTACATTTGTAGAAGATAAAGAAATAGAATTCTAATTCTTGCTTGACCAACTAATAGACTTGAACTAAGGGAGAAACTGGAGTCAAAATTAGACTTACGATTTTGAATTTTGCTAGCCCAATATGAATCTATATACTCAATTAAGTTGATGGCAATGTCCACTCCATAGTGAATCCAAAACTATGAGTACCCTGAATGTAGTAGAGGATCTACTTAGTTGCTTTCTAGTGTAACTCATGTGGTTCTTACATGAATATAGAGACCATGTGCATTGAATATGAAATATTAGGTCTAGTGTGTGTAAGATAGCTAAGACCTACCAACAAATTATCGATGTAAGGTAGCATCAACCAATGGAGAAGGATAATCAGCCTCAAGCTTCATACCAAATAAAAAAGGAGTCGGAGTTGGCTTACAATCAACCATGTTAAATAATGAAATCAAATCAAGATCATACTTGGATTGTGAAATAGAGATCTTGAAGTCAAACTGAGATATTTTAATCCCAAGGAAGTAGTGCAACAAGTCCAAGTCAATCATTGAGAACCTATTAGATAAAGTAGTTTTCACTGTTGTGATAGTGGATGGAGAACTCCCTATGATCAATAGGCCATCCACGTAGAGAGCAAAAATCAATAGTGAATCATCCTACCGTAAAATATAGACATTCAAATCTAAATGGCATCTAGTAAACCAAATTGAAAGAAGGAATGAGTCCATCTTGGCATACCAAGCTTGAGGACCCTGTTTGAGGCCATAGATTTCTAAAGCTTGAAAATTAAGGAAAAATTTTCCACAAATCCTTGTGGTTGATCCATGTATATTTCCTCTTTGAAGTCACCATGAAGAAAGGCATTCTTCACATCCATTTGATGAATATCCCAATGATGTGTTGCGACAATAGCAAAAGTGAGTCAAATTGAGTTTATGTTAGCAATTGAGGTGAACATCTCAGTGTAGTCAATGCTAGGCACTTGAAAAAAACCTTTGCTACCAAACATGCTTTTAACTTGTCTATGGACCTATCTACTACAAATTTTATTCAGTAGATCCACCTACATCGAACTAGTTTTTTTTCCTTAGGAAGTGGGACTAAATTCCAAACGTTGTTCCTCTGCTAGGAACTATAGTCCTCTTCCATATCAGTATCCCACTTAGGAGTACTTAATGCCTCATGAAATGATTTTGGATCATAAATTGATGCAATGAAATCATGTGGGCATCGTAGAATTGTGAACAAGTTTGCCTATTATCTGATAGATCTCCAACCCATTGGCCAGCACTTTACAGTGTCTGAATAGTCCAAAGAGGACCAGTGATTGGAGACTTAGGAGGAAATTTCCCATCATATGAAGATAAGCTAGGAGGAGGGGAATATTCATCACCACTCTCATCATCATAATTGGAATAAGAATCAGTATTATTAGGAGGTTGATCAAGTAGATCTGAATTGTTAGAACTGTCATCAAATCCAAGTGCATCTAAGGAAGAGTGAGAGGTGTTGAGTGTGGATTCTAAATGACCCTATATAAAAAGAACACTCCTTTCAATGAAAAACTCATGAGTAGTGGGATGGAAAAGCCTATATCATTTAACACCCTCAGATATCCAATGAAGATGCAAGAGTGACTACGAGGTTCCAATGCCTTATGTTTCTTCATCAGAATTCAATCCATAACAAGTGAATCAAACACTCATAAATACTCAACTATGGGTTTTTTAATGCTCCAAGATTCAAAAAGAGTGACTCATTTTAATGCTTTGAGTAACTTGGTTATGGATGTAACAAGCACAATTGATGGCCTCGACCCAATACTGAGGTGCAAGAGATTTGGATTGTAATGTATAATTGGCCATTTCTTTCAATGACCTATTCTTTCACTCTGCAACACCATAATATTGATCACTATATATAAATATATAATTTAGTTCAATCCCTTATAATGTACATAATTTCTCAAACTGGTTAATTGCATGCCACCATTATTGGTGCATAAAATATTGATGGCTTTGCCTAATTGTTTATCTACAAGTGCTTTGAAGTCTTGAAAATGATCAAGGACCTCAGATTTATACATAAGAAAATACACCCAAGTGTACCTAGAATAGTCATCGATGAAATTAAGCATGTACTTTGTCATATTAGACAAATGTTTTAGAAATGGACCAATAATGTCACTGTGAACAATCTCAAATATCTATTTAGCTCTCCATGATTTTCCCTTGTCATACTTCTCTTGATGTTTACCAAGAATGAAACCCTAGAAAAACTTCATTAGAAAAATAAACTCATGGCAACCTTGAAACCATATCTTGATGACTAAGTTTCTCCAAGGTAGCAATAGCTGAGATGGTTAAATCGTTCATGCCATAATTTGCTCAACTCATCTGAATGAGTAATGCAGTAGAGGTTTGATTAGGAGCAAAATGTGAGAAAGTATACAACCTAGATTGGTGATTTGTTTTCCCAAATGCAACAATGGAATCACTATTAAATTCTCTAATAGCTATAGATTTGGGTGTGAACTCAACTCTTTTGCCTAAATTAATGTTAGTGATCTAATAAACAGATAAGATATTAGTGGATAAAGAGGGAATACATAAAACATCATGAAATGTCCCATCATTTACTTCAACAGATCCACTTCCACTAACTTATGTACAAGTATCATCACTCAATAAAATGGAAGTCATAGAACAAGGCTCCAAGGTTGCAAACATGTCTTATGATTAAGCCATGTGGTGTGATGCACTAGAATCAATAACCGATATGGAAGGTTGGGATGCAACTACAACAAGTTTTTTGCCCTTATCTTTGCTCTTTTTACTGTCTTTGGCCTTAGAAGACCCCTATGATAATGAACTCTAGGTGGAAAATCAATGACACTAATATTGTGTTTCTTGATCATTTTTGTCGATTGGTCAATTTGCTTCTTCATGCATTTGGCTTCATTATGCCTAGATTTCTCACAATAACCACATGTGAATCACTCTTTCTTGGATTTCTCATCTAAAGAGGATTATTTTGATGTTTTTAGCTTAACATCAGATTTCTAACCCTTTATTGGCTCTAGGTCTTTCTTGTTATGTCTCTTCTCCTTGCTACTAAAAGCCTTCTGTTTGTCATGACTCACAATTAAGGCATGACATTTGGGTGACTTCAGTGTGTACCCATTTGAATGATCTTGTCTTTATCCCGAGTCCAGTCAGTAGTAAAGTCATCCAAGGATGGCATAGTCTATGTAGATCCAAGGGAATTCTTGGTGGCATGGAAGGTACAATGAATATAGAATAGTCAGATCCTAATTTGGTAAGGATAGAAAGAATCAATTGATCGTCATTTTTGTCAATCGCACATAGTTTCAATTGTAACTTGAGTGATTTTAAATTGATGAAAAAGTCTTGAATCGTATCAAAGTCACATGGGCTCAAACTAATAAGCTCATTCTCCAACTCATGACCCTTCATTTTATCTTGATTTTCAGAGAGTTTATCCAATAAGGTCCACACTTGATTTAGAGTTGTTATAAATTTGATATGAAAAAGTAAGTCGCAAGACATAGACAGGCACAATAGATCATAGGCTTCATCACTTCAATTGTACCACTTTACCTTATCTTCATCAAGTGTTAGTTTTGTTTTTGTACCCATCGTGATGCAATGTAAACCTTTGCTCCTCAAAAGTATTTTCACTTTGACTTTTCACTCATGATAGTTGAATGGTGTAATAAGTAGAATAGAACTGAGATCCATGGTGTAGAAAAGAAGTATATATTGAACTGTGTGTTGTAGACTGGTAATATAACACCCTCTGAATCTATAAAGGTTTAAATTTAAAAGACACGATAATACTAGCAATGCATAGAGCTCAAAAAAGCATGCACTTTCAAAAAATGGCACCTCAAAAAGAGCAGCAGGTTAAAATTTATGTGCATTTGAATGTTTATTGCTAGGAAAAAAATGTTCTTGCAATATCCCCAAATGGGATATTTGCTAAATACTGATTTTAATAACAAGGTTACTTCCTAAAGAACCTAAGACACTATAAAATTCTTATTTCCACACTTACGATCAACTAATAACATATTATACAACCACATAAGTATTGTTACTCTAATACCTAATGAAATACATTCATAAAAGTTGAATAACACTACATACAACACAAGTCCCAAACAAAAATATTTATTCAAGGAGTTTATTACAATGATAATGCTCAAGATTACATAAGATATAACAAACCACTCGCAACAACTCCCTACAACAATAGATAACACAAATTATAACTACTACTTACAACCATTAATAACACCAATATGAAGCATACTCTAATGAAGCTCAAATATGGTTTATGATTGAAACCACCATCAACTAGCCAGGAAGGAATATTCCACCACCAAAACCATCAATCTTGTGAGGATATCTCCCCTCCAAGATATCTAATAAGTTGAAGCCAAGTTCAAGATCTAAAATAGGAGGTTTACAATTTTCAAAAGATGATTGACAAAGGGGAAGAGCTATCCTTAAATAGAAAATGCATGAATGAGAGAGAAAATTTCAAGAACAAGAAAGGAAATGTGCCACCCTCCATGCATGTGATCCATCATTGTGGTCTTTATCTCCATGTGTAAAAAGGAGTCAAAATGAATATCATTAAGAGAGACAAGATTAGCCACCTCCATATGACTAAGAAAATGGCATCCCACCTTCACACATGTAAGCACAAATCAATAATAGTATTTTTCTCTTTACTGCCCATTTGCACTTGAGATCCAAGAAGGGCTCTAATCACCTTTTAACCAAGTGGTAAACAATAAAACCACCCACAAATTCATCCCATATCTCACACATGTGACTCACATCACATGTGACTTACTAAAGACAAAAGCACTTGTCTCTTAGTGGAGTGGAATGCCCCGCCATCATATGCATTTGATCTCATGAAAGATCCCCTGTGGGTCATGCCAAATCATCCACAATCCACCTCACTTACTCTTTCATCAGCTATATCACCTACCACATCACCATGAATAATGATAGTGAATAGTGCCAGTGAATAGTAACTAGTGAATAGTGATCTGACACACAATTATTCCCCTACAACACCCAACTTGGCCTATGGGAATTAAATAGGATAGTGGTCTTTTGTAAATATCTCATTTAAGAAAAGGGGACATTACATCCTCCCTTCCCAAAGATTACTTATCCTCAAGTAATCTAGTTCACTTCCTAATGCCAAATACTAGGATCCCAAATTATTTTTCCCTCTTTGTCAAGTGCTCTATCAAGAAGATATCCAATCAAAATCGTCATTCTTGATCACATGACTACGCACATCACTCCAACTTAATTTATTATCTTCATGTGAACAAAGAGGCTAATCATGATAGAAACTAATCTTAGTCCATTCAATTCCTAAAAATATACCATCCCACTTCCGAGTCATTATCTGAAAACTAAAAACTTCACTTGGATCCCATATCCTATGGTTATCACCAACTATAACACTAAAATCAGGAAGCGTTTCATCCTCCATCACAAAGAGTGGATTATCAAAAGTGGACTCTACATCCAAATCAAAAGGAGGATTATCAGTAAACTAAAAAAATAATTATATTTACCCCATTATCCTTCCTGATGTTCCAACTCTGCACCCACAAACTTGGAAAATTGCTCTAACTCAAAATATGCATGGAGCCTATGAAGTTCATTGATAACCTACTTGATTTCCTATTCCTCAATTCTTTGCTCCTTAAACTGTTCTGCAATAACAAGCTAAATTTTCGCTTCTTGAAGAGACATTTGGGTACTCTCCAATGAATTCTTAGTAGACGTAAGCTCAAATATGAACTTGTCAACTTCTTCCTCTTTTACCTGTAAATCTACAAGAGAGGATCCTCCTTCAAAATTTTATGCTATGAACTCCTCAACATGCATGTGGTATCCCCTTTGCTCTTGCTCCATGATATCACCTTTTGTGACTTCACTATCATGCATACAATCGTTAGAAGGTAAATGGATATCTTTTACCAATAAAATATATTTACCTTACATTTCTTTCAGTTCACGCTCATTGATTTATTCCTCTTTACTTGCAGATGCCTCATGTGATTCTTATTCCTTAAGTATTAGTGTTTTAGCTACTTTGTTCACATTATCACTTTGTTGGAATAAAACTGTGATGGATTCATCTTCTTTATTGTTTCCACATTTGTGGTTGGGCTCCCAAGATTCCTTCTTTTGAGACATGTTGGCGAGAACTAAATTTTACATGTTATCCATAAGCTTTTGAATTCTATCTTGGCTCCTCTATAAATCTACCATTTCATCTAAAATTAAGAATCTCAAGAATCCTCTCATTATGAACAACTCAATATACCCTATAGGTTGGTAGAATACACAACTCTAATACCCTCTAATATCCATTTTCAAGATATTTTCACTACTATTGGATTTTTTGAAAAGCTCAGGATAAAAGCATACAAAATAAGATAAACCAATACAACCATACAATTGAAAGATACCAAACTAATAATAACCATCAACTATAATTGATCCGGAGTTCAGTGTGGAAAAAGTTTCCAAATCATGATGAAACCAATTTCACAGCGTAGAGCTCGTCAAAAGCTTTCTAGCACTTCTTCCGGAGTGAAAAACAAAGTCTGAATGCTCAAGATATAGCTAGTTGAAGAAATCTTGCGACAGAGGAATTAAAAGGGGTGTCGAAAGTGACGTGGCACTATTTAATATGCCAAGTGGACCAATAGCCATTTCACATGTGGCAAAATGATTCGGTGCAAAAAAAATTTGTTTTGGTGTTTTTATTTCACATGTTATTTGAGAAATTTTCAAACATTTATCACTTTGAAACAAGGTGCCAAAGGCCAACTTGCACAAGCTGCCACGTCACCCCACAAATTCAAAGCAATGACCAAACCCAACGGCTAGCGCCTAAGTCTAGGCATTGGAAAAGGGATCAACTTACATATTTAAAGCATGTAAACCGTTATTCCCAGCAAATGTGGGATAAAGAGAAGTTAAAGCGCGCCAAAAAAAGAGGCCGACTAGTCAACTCATGCCAAAGCGCTTAGAAGAAAGGCCGACGGTTTGAACCCTTGACCTACCGCCCAAAAAGGATAAGGCTTTGACCACTTCCGCTACGGAGGTTGAAGTGTTATAAAAGGGATGAAAATCTACTTGAAAAACAACAAGAATCCGACTGTGTATTCAAAAATATAGACCCGCTTACACTATTTGGTCATTTTGAAGCCCTTAGAGGCCGAACCAGAGCTCGGAGTAAACTACAAAGTTGTTTAGAATTTTGATACGCTCTGTGCAGTATATTCAATTGCCCATTTTGGAGAATTGGTTATGTCATTTTGAGCTATAGAAGTTGCCAATTTCGATTTGGAGAAGCCTCTACATGTGATTCAGGAAGGTGAAAGACGTGCTGAGTCAGTCAAGGTCTTTTGAAGCTCTGATCACCATTATTGCAGAGAGATGATATTTTGTTGTTTGTAAGTATTATTTTAGCTTGCAAATTTTAGCAACATTTATGGATCGGTTCGATAAGAACCTGGGGACGTAGGAATTTTGAACCCCGTAAACAATTTCTGTGTTTTGATCTTTGGATTCGTTTTTGCATTTCAATTTCAGTTAAATTGCAGATTATAATTCAGATTTAAATCAGAATGCAAAATTTAATGAATTGATCATTTACAAGAAATTGTATAAAATCGAGAATTTGAAAAATTTGACGATTTCAATGGATAATTGAAGTGATCTTTCAATTCACCTTTATTTCAGTTTTGAAACTTGATTTAAATCAGATTTTCATCAATTTTTAATCATTCCAACATCTTATAAGTTGAGAAATTCAGAATCCGTACTTTTAAAATTTCATTGAGTTTATCGGTGGTGTTTACGGATCAAGTTGGTATCAGAGCAGTTAGAATGCAGGGTTTGATTTTAGTTGTGTATTGACAGTTGCTTCTAGAATAGTTGGATTATTGGTTTGTAGATTGATTATATTGCAGTGTGCAGTGTGAAATCAGTTGTTTGTAGGAAACCATGGGCAAGTTGTCACAGATTGAGGTCATCAAAGATGAAAATGCAATCTTGAGATGCCAGAAATTTGCACTTGAATTGCAAGTGGCAAAGTTAAAATCGGAGCTTGAATCCAAGCATGAGCTCTTGATTAGATTGCAATGTGGTGAGTGTGAAAAGGTAAAGCCTTCAACTTCAGATACAGAAACTATGACTGAGTGCAGTGTAAGTTTTCACCACATAAATTTTCATCTTCTTCTACCATTTCAGATTCAGATTCTAGTAATATTGTTTTTGGTGATTTTGAAAAATACACTAAGGGCATAGGATCTAAATTGTTGTTTAAAATGGATTATAATGGAGGACTTGGTAGAGATAGCCAAGGTATATCTAACCCAATTCAGGTTGAGCATAGACCTCTTCGTGCAGGTTTGGGTTATACCCGTGTGCAGGTGGATGATGGAGAAGTTTCTTTCATGGCTAAAGAAAGACGAGCTTCCAATAGCGAAGATTCAAGGCCACTAGTTCAAAAGTGTAAAGGTAAAAGAGGTATTGAGATTCTACCTCATGATTATTACACTAAATCTTCTGATCCAATTGATACTTTTAATAAGGTTGGATATAATGTACAGAAGATAATGTAATCATTTTCATGCACTTTTTGTGGGATGAATAACCATAGTGCTAAAACTTGTTGGAAACGAAAAGCTTTGTTTAAGCAGATTGCATGTTTGAAAGACCATTCTTATGTTAAGTTGGGAATTGGCAAAAAGGGACCCTCACCTCAAAAGGATGTTTGTACTCATTCTAAAGTGAGTGGACATAAAATTGATAGATGTTTTAAGCTTCATTCATCTTCACATTCAAGTAATGTTAAAACTAAGATGATTTACAAACCTCTCACTAAGGTTAATGAAGCTAATTCAATCCATAATGTAGTTGAAAATACAACCCAGGATAAGGTAAAACCTACAAGTGAAAATCCATTTAAGAGGTTAAGTCAACAATCTTTTCAATTTTATATGGCAAATCCCAAATTGATAAAGTATGCAATTCATAATGAATCCACAAGGACAATCAGTTTCACTAGGAAGAAAGAATTGGTTAAGTGGATTATCACTACATTCTTTTTGCAAAGCATGGTTAAAAATTCTATTAAGGGAAAGAACAAGCTTTGATGATGCATTAGTAGAGTTTGTGAGAACACTTCGAGATAGGTTCATCATTCGAAATATTTCAATTCTCATGTTTAAAAGCTCTATGTTTTGGAATCTCCTATTTATGTTGTGTGAGTTCTCTAGAGGACTTGAACTCATTTGATCAGTTGGAGATAATAGCAGAATGCATGTTGTAGGTTGAGTTAATTCTTTACAACACTTATTTGATTGCTATTTTGAATGTATCTATTTTTGGCACATGGATGTATAGATGCATTGTTAAGACCTTATGGGCATCTTTGGATGTTAGGTAATATACACTTTGTGTTGTTTACATTTGCTTAGCATATAAGTCCCATACCAGGGCATTGTATTGCAACATGTCTACAACATTTCGTGTATGTTGTTGACATTAACAAACTTGTTTTGCAGTTACATTGGAAATTGTTTCAGTTTATTGACAGTTCACCGCTTTACAGGATGTGACATGGGCAAATAGTTTTGGTATGTTGTGATCAAGTTATTGGCAGTTGCAGATTCCTTTACTCATGCCATGTGTAGGCATTTTCAGTTGAATTGTGAATCATTTATTTTGTCAATATTTATCTCTTTGCTATGATTGGGTTTTGTGTGATGTGATGCAGTAGATCAGTTATAAGATTTCAGGTGATAGTCAACTTTTGAAGACCAAAAGCCTCTTTTGTAAGGAGGTGTGATCCGGAGTTTAGTTCGAAAAAAGTTTCCAAATCATGATGAAACCAATTTCACAGCGTAGAGCTCGTCAAGAGCTTTATAGCACTTCTTTCGAAATGAAAAACGGAGTCCGGATGCTCAAGATATAGCTAGTTGAAGAAATCTTACGACAAGCGAATTAAAAGGGGTGTCGAAAGTGGCGTGGCACTATTTAATATGCCAAGTGGACCAATAGCCATTTGACACGTGGCAAAATGATTCAGTGCGAAAAAAATTTGGTTTGGTGTTTTTATTTCACATGTTATTTGAGAAATTTTCAAACGTTTATCACTTTGAAACAAGGCACCAAAGGCCAACCTGCACAAGTTGTCACGTCACCCCACAAATTCAAAGCAATGACCAAACCCAACGGCTGGCGCCTAAATCTAAGCATTGGAAAAGGAATCAACTTACATATTTAAAGCATGTAAACCGTTATTCCCAGCAAATGTGGGATAAAGAGAAGTTAAAGCGCGCCAAAAAAGGAGGCGGACTAGTCAACTCATGCCAAAGCGCCTAGAAGAAAGGCCGACGATTTGAACCCTTGACCTGCCGCCCAAAAAGGATAAGGCTTTGACCACTTCAGCTACAGAGGTCAAAGTGTTATAAAAGGGACGAAAATCTACTTGAAAAACAACAAAAAGCCGACTGTGTATTCAAAAATATAGACCCGCTTATAGTATTGGTCATTTTGGAGCCCTTAGAGGCCGAACCAGAGCTCAGAGTAAACTACAAAGTTGTTTAGAATTCCAATACGCTCTGTGCAGTATATTCATTTGCCCATTTTGGAGAATTTGTGATGCCATTTTGAGATATAGAAGTTGTCAATTTTGATTTGGAGAAGCCTCTGCGTGTGATTCAAGAAGGTGAAGGACGTGCTGAGTCAGCCAAGGTCTTTCGAAGGTCTGATCACTATTATTGCAGAGAGATATGATCTTTTGTTGTTTGTAAGTATTAATTTAGCTTGCAAATTTTAGCAACATTAATGGATCGATTCAATAAGAACCCGAGGATGTAGAAATTCTGAGCCCCGTAAACAATTTCTGTGTTTTGATCTTTGGATTCATTTTTGCATTTCAGTTTCAGTTAAATTGCAGATTATAATTTAGATTTAAATCAGAATGTAAAATTTAATGAATTGATCATTTACGAGAAATTGGATAAAATCGAGAATTTGAAAAATATGACGATTTCAATGGATAACTAAGTGATCTTTCAATTCACCTTTATTTCAATTTTGAAACTTGATTTAGATCAGATTTTCATCAATTTTTAATCATTCCAACATCTTATAAGTTCAGAAATTCAGAATCCATACTTTTAAATTTTCACTTTGAGTTTATCAGTGGTGTTTACTGATCAATAATATTATTTGAATACTAAGAGTACATAAAAATAAAGCAATAAACACAAATAACTGCTTACACAATAATTTGTCACATACAACAATCTTTGTTGAAGCACCAATGTAGTTCTTGAATGCAACCACCATCAACCAACCAGGCAAGAATCTTTCACCACCAAAACTAGTAAACCTTAGAAAGTTTTTGTCCTCAAATATTTATACACTCCAAGGATTTTCATCCTTAGGAGAGGGAGAAGTTAAGCCACATGTTCAAGCTTACAAAAGGGGGTTTTCATATAACAAGATTCATGTTTACAAAGGAAGAGCTTCATATTTATATATTTTACAAATGAGAAGGAGAAAGCGCTGAATGGAGGAGAGATAAATGTGATGCCACATTTCTATGTGGGCCAAAATGCACACTATTGGGCATGTTTGGCATCATGTGATAGAGTCAAAAAGAGAGCATTAAGGGGGACAAGATTAGCAACCCCATGTGACCCCAATTTTGATGCCCCACCTTCATACATGTGAGCAATAGTGTGATGCTTGTCCACATATGCAAATGGTTAAAGTGGATCACATGATCAGCCACCCTACTTTGTCTTTGTCTCCTACTTTCCACATGCTTTCAAAAAGGACACCTCACTTACACATGTGAGATCAATCAACAATAGTAAACTTTGGAATCTTCCTCCCATGTTCACACATACTCCAAAACACTTTTTGATTTCTTCTTACCTTCTAAAACAAGCATCTTCCTAAGGGTGGTGCCCCAACTATTCACCCTTGTCTTTATTAAGCGTGTGAGTCACAAAAGACAAACACAATTTCACATGCCCTAGATTATATATATATATATATATATAATTTTTCTTGTGGGTCAAGCCACCTCCTCTACTGCATCACCACTTGCCACATCACTATGAATAGTGCTAGTGAATAGTACATATGAATAGTAACTTGTGAATAGTGTTTTAACACACAATTAGTCCATTATGATACCCAACTTAGCCTACGAGAATTAAATAGGCTAGTGGTATCCTGATTATCTCATAGAGAAAAATAAAACATTACAAATCGTCCCTTCCCAAATATTACTTGTCCCCAAGCAATTTGGTCAGCTTCATAAATCCAAATACCTGAATCCCAAACCAGTTGTGGGAATTAACAATTCCCCATCCTCAAACCTCTTTTGAATATAGTTGTTCCACCATGCAATGGTTGCGCTACTTTGATTTTGTTAGGGGTTAGAAGCCTTGCATCAATGGATGCCATAGTAAGCATTCTCTCCATCCCAATTGCAACATTCTTGTTTGCACCACATGCTTGGGCTGAAAATAATCTCAACTGCTCCAAATCATGTTTGTTATGTGCCATGATCATTGCACCTTCATTGGTCATGTGCAATATATGAACTCCTTGACTCCTAAGAGTCTCTTTATCAACACTCATGGCATATTTCTTCTCCAACATACCTTGGATTTTAGCTTCTTCATAAGGATGATCTTATACAACCATCTCCTTGTGTGCACTTGCATGCACAACCTCCATGTCCAATGTTGGCAACTCTAATGGATTGCTTTATTCATTCATTGGAAAATATTCCTTATGTGGTTGGGACGCAATCATTGGAAGATTTATGGGTGTTCCTTGAACAGGGACATCTTCTTCAACTTCCTCTTTTAGAATGGTGGATCCCTCCATGGGCTACTTCCTCTCAAGTTCTTACAGCGCAAATTGTTTATCTTGCTTTGGCTCATGCTTTACCATTTCTTCTTTGTTCTTGCATCGATCGCTGGGCTACCAAGATTCCTTGCATATGAAGCAAAGATTTTTTTTCTTAGCACATTTTTACTACTATCTTCTTTTCTCACGACTCCTAGATTCTCCTCTTCTCTTGCCAAAATTTCTTTCGATTCTTCTTCCTTCACAAAGTTTTTCTTCTCCTCCAACTTCTTGGAGACCTTTGTCTTCTTGTATTTTTTCCTTGAACTTATTATGAGTTTATAAGACCATTTTTTTTAGGATCCAATATTACTTTGATTTCCATATACTTATTAAAGGAGACTCCATTTTTGAACTCATCAGCTAGTGCTCGGTACTGGTCCAAAACTTTGATGGCCTCTTGTTCATAATTTTGAATCTGTATCAACACCTCTTGTATAGGATCTATTTCTTCTACCTTTGGTAAGAATTTGGGAAGTTGTCACCACTCCATGTTCCCTACATCTCTATTAACAAAAAAATTTGCAAACACAAACCTCATAGGCTGGCAGGATACATAGCTCTGATACCACTCTAATATCATTTTTCAAGATATTTTCACTAATATTGGATTTTTTGAAAAACCCACGATGAAAGCATACAAGATAAGATAAACCAACACAACCACACAAATGAAATATACCAAAATGATAATAACTAGCAACTATAAAATTATTTAAATATCGAAAGTACATAAAACTAAACCAGTAAACACAAATAATTGTTTACACAACTTGTCACATACAACAATTTTCGTTGAAGCACCAATGTGATTCTTGAATGCAACCACCATCAGTCAATTAGGGAGGAATCTTTCACCACCAAAACTAGTAAACCTTAAAGGGTTTTCATCCTCAAAGTTTTCTACACTCTAAGAGTTTTTGTTCTTAGGAGAGGAAGAAGTTAATCCACAAGCTCAAACTTTCAAAAGGGGTTTTTCATATGAAAAGATTTATGTTTACAAAGGAAGAGCTTCATACTTATAGAATTTAAAAATGATAAAGAGAAATAGGTGAATAAACAGAAGAGAGAAATGTGGTGCCACACTTTCATATAGGACAAAATGCACACTATTGGGCATGTTTGGCATCATGTGATAGAGTCAAAAGGAGAGCATTAAGGGGGACAAGATTAGCCACTCCATGTGACCCCAACTTTGGCACCCCACCTTCACACATGTGAACAATAATATGATGCTTGTCCTCATATGCAATTAGTCAAAGTGGATCACATGATCATCCACCTTACTTTGTCTTTGACTCCCACCTTCCACATGCTTCCAAAAAAGACACCTCACTCACACGTGAGAACAATTAGCAATGAGAAACTTCAGCGTCTTCCTCCCATGTGCACACATACTCCAAAACATATTTTGAATTATTTTTACCTTCCAAAACAAGCATCTTCCCAAGGGTGGCACCCCAACTATTCACCCTTATCTTTATTAAGCATGTGAGTCACAAAAGACAAACACAACTTCACATGCACTAGATTATATATATATATATAGAGAGAGAGAGAGAGAGAGAGAAGATTAGAGAGCAAGTTAGCCAAACATTAGTCCATAAATAATAAAACATGCCTAAATGACTAACCAAGCCTATCTATTCCTATGAGAATTACAAAGGATAGCAAAAAACAAATGAAAAAAAGCAACACCATATTACCTTCCCAAATGGATTCACCACACCCATGTGGCTCAAAAACATGTTATCCCTTGATCAAGCATCTTTATCTTTGTCAACAATGGTGGTAAGCTCCTCTAATGCCTCAAGAACACTCCATAAAACCTAAGCTATTGATTCCAAATCACTAAACTAGCTTATTAATGAAGCTTGCAAGCAAAATCTATGATCAAATGCAAAACCTTGTGGAAACAATTTAACATTGTAACTTTGCAATATTCAAGCTTTTTGAAGATATTTAAGCATAATAAATTTGCACCAAAATAGCTTAAAATTTACATCCATGGTCTCTCTATTTATAGATTTTTGAGATTGGTTAGGATTAACCATGACCGTCCATCTCAAGATTGAGACGTGTGACCATGGATAATCATAATATTTAGAATTAAATCCATAATTATCTTCATCATGACCTTGAAAGAAGGGGCATTGAAGAGGCATTAACTAAGCATGGTGACCCATAATCTTGATATTTATGGCATTTATGGCCTAGGGATGTCTTTCCAAAAAATGATGTCACCTGATGATGCAATTGATAGGAATCAACTTTCAAAAAAAATATTTAACAACTCTCATAGAAAATCTATTTAAGCTCTTGATTTGGATTAATTAACCTTAAACAAAGTTAATCAACATTTATGCAATTATTTGAAAATTGGCTCTCAACTAATCAAAATGGTTAGAAAATCATATTACTAAGTCGTAATTTGACTGGAGAGAAACTCGAAGGCGATGTTAGATACGTTGGAGTCGTATTCCCATTTAGGATGTTGCCAACACCAAATAACAAAGGCACATGACGTATACCAATGAATTAGAATAAAAGAGTGATTCAAAGCACTAAATGGTGAAATGATCATTTTGACTCGAAATGATATGATCAAAGTTAACTAGCCCATAAAATGCATTGCTCTATTTAGAGATACTTTGACCTAAACTGGGACTTGTAAGTAACAAGTTCAAACCATTTAGGATGTTTTATAGATTTTGACCTAAAATGTGCATTTGAGTACAATTCAAGTAAGATTAAAAATTTCAACACAAATGGTGTTAGGAATTGGATGTCTACATTTTGCCTCTATTTGAGAAGGCGTAGTGAGACATTCAAGCAAAGCAACGTTGTTTCAAAAAAAAAGTTGTCAAGAAGAAATTGGAACAGACCCATGATGCCCCCTCGAGAGGACATACTAGGATGAAAGAGAAGGATGGACTCTCGAAAAGAGAGAGAAAGTGAGAGATTAACCCATGGAATAGATCACATCTAGATGAGCTAATACTTGGACACGTGATTACTATCAATGATCAAAATATAATTAGAAGTATAATAGGCCCCAGAGATAGGGGGAATGGGAAAGATACAATCCATAAATGTAAGTGACACACTTTAAACGTACCCAATTTAAGAGTACAAGCTGAACGCTTACGGCATTGATCAATCCCAAGACAAGTTGTACACTAAAATATTATTATCTTGGGCTTAATGTGGAGTGCTTGGAATTAAAGGAAAAGAGAGAACGTTCTGCTTCAGGAAGGGAAGCACCACTAGAACGGGGTCTCTAAAGAGAATATAATAAGTACTCCAGTAAAGTCAATTTGATCATGATAAAATAGCTTTGCCCCAGTAGGGCAAATCTTTATCATTGATAAAGAATAAACAATGATTTGCCCTTGTAGAGCTGATTTGATTCAAACGTTGTTCAGATGTTGTGCCCTAGCATGGGCAAATGGCAAGCAAAATAGCTCAAGGATATAACCCAAAATATAGGTTAAAGCAAGTGGGTGTAAAATGTACATGCAATGGGGTAATGGCTTCAAAAGCCATATAAAGCCAAGCATATGAGAATGCACAAAATGATGAGAGAGATGAAAAGAAAAATGGAGATAGTTGTGCTGACCTCAATAGAAATTGAACGTTGTCTACATAGTTCTATGGACTCATGTTCCAAAATGAACTTCAGGGCAATGTAGTTCACCCAAGTTTGGGAGAGAATGGAATGAGGAATGATAAAAAATAACTAAGAATTGATTAGACTCATAATGTATGTGAAGAGATGCATGTCTAAGCATAGACAAAGAAGCTTGAAATACATGTTACCTAGAAGCCTAATTCCATATCATGAGCCTAGGTTTTGCAAAGTGTTATTGAGAATCATTCATCTGAGATGATGTTAACGTTAAGATGTTGAGACTTGAGCACAAAGTGTTTGCTATAGCAAAAGAAATTATGCATCATAAGTATGAATAACTTACAATGACATAAGATTCTAATTGCGCTGAACCAGTTCAAATGTGAATACCTATAACTAAGGATAACGGTAAAATAATGACCAAAACCAGAGTTAACAGCAATTTACATTTAAACAAAAAAGCAAAAGATAGAAAAAGATAAACATAAATGAGCGTAACTTGAAATCAAGATATGATCTATCAAGACTTAAGTACGAACAAAAAATGTTTCAAAATAAAATACAAGAATATCTTAACGACATGAGACCAAGATATGAATATTCAAGATCCATGTGGACCATCAAGGCATTCGTGAACACAAAAGAGAAAAGCAAAATCAAACAGAAAAATAAGACAAAAAAATACAAGACCAAGAATGGAACAAGAAGTAATAAAAAGAGAAAAGGAAAAGAAATAAAAAGAGAGGTGCAAAATCACAACAAAACACCAAAAAATACAACAAAACATCAAGAAAACTGAAATAAATACACAAAAACAAAAACCGAGTTAATACGGTTTAAAGACAAATGTTCATGCATGTGCGGTAGAGACGTTACTTTCTACTACATCATAACAAAGAACAATGACACAACAATTGTTCCCTAATTAAAGAGGAACAATGACAAAAGAAATGGGGGAAGAGAAGAAAAGAAAGGGGTTCGCTGAGCCAGCTCCAAATGTATAAGACAAGTGGACGCTGCCTATATAGTTCCATGGATGCATGTTCTAACATGAACTTCAGGCTAAATGTAGTTCTCTTAAGAAATAGGATAGAAGAAAAATGATGATCAGACTAGTTTGATTAATGTTATAGTATAAATAGAAGATACGACAAACAAACGAGAATGGTATAGTAAACAAGAAACTGATGAGATGAGAAAGAATGATCTTGCAAAATGGCAAGTGCATGGGACAAGATGAGATGAACTGATGTTTTTGTGCTTGCAAAACGGCAAGAGCATAACATAGTGGAACGGGAATGTACAAATGTATAGAAACATAAAACAATGTTTTTGTTCTTTTGTCAATCATGTTCTGATATTTTTGGTATTTTTAAAGTATTTATAATGTTTTTGATGTTTTTGGGATAAAATATGCACAAAGTGGAACCATCTAGTCGAAGAGATGCGCGTTCTAAGAGTAGAGGTTCCAATAAGATAGCTAAGCCGACTGCAATGGCCCATGATCATAAATCGGCAAAAACGAGGTTCTTGATTGCACACAAAACGGTGAGAGCGTATAGAAAGGAGGACTGAGGTGACCTCAACATGAATTGAGCATGACCTACATAGTCCTAAAATGACCTCAAGTTATAGTAATTCCATCCACACAAAAGGCAGGGAAAAACCAACTAGGTCTCAATAAGTTCTCAAATCTAGCAAATGGCCAGTTAAATGAAAACAGTGATCATAAAGTGATGCAGCAATGCATGGTAAACAAGTGTTGCACCTAGTTTGCCCATAGACAGTTATAACTAGGATACAATGGCATAGGTCAATGATACTAATTTGCCCATAGACGGTTATAATTAGTAGCAAGACTACTGAAACACTGATTTGCCCATAGGTGGTTATTATCAGGGTCAGATAAACAAACTTGATAGGATGAAAGATATCTTGTCAGATCAACTGTCACACTACTTTCATAGACTATTATTATAAACATGGATTGAATTGATTTTTAAAATTTGATTGGAATTCCCCCACAAAAGGTGCGGGAAGAACCAAAGTAACCAAGATCAAAATAGGGTTCGATAGGATGACTAAAAATAGGCTTTGGTCTAGGTAGGAATGGAATGATAGGATGGTATGGTCTTGCTTAGGATAATGATGGTCTAGATAGACTGGATAAAATGGTAAGAGAGTTGCCCCCAAGTGATGGGGTGAATGGTTGGGATCTAAAACAATGGCAAATAGATATGTAACAACGGCAATGGCATGGCAATGTGAAACGGTATGGTACATATTTTTGCCCTAGGTGTGGTTTTTGATTCTGTTGTCCCTGTTGATGAGAGATGCACATCCTAATCAACAAACAATACAAATAGAATACTCGATCATGTTAATTACTAGCCCACACCTCGTCTGAATAACTGCTCTGTCAAAAATGCCTGCAAATTTTAATGCTGAGAATACTTTTGTAATCTTCCTTGGTTGTTGATTTTGATTCCTTCAAGTGTCGAGATAAGGTATCTTTGTAGCCTCTGCAAAGAAAAGTGTGGCCGTGGATGATACACAAGGACAGAATGGATGGTAGGTTTGATTGTGAAATGGAATGGTGGATGATAGTGGAATGTATAATGGTGGGAAAACAAATGAAGATCAAGATTTTCAGTCACACGTAATGTTGTTGATGTCAAATTCGACATAATTTTGGTTGTGACGGGGCTGAAGATCTATGAAGATAATCTTGATAGGACCATCAGATTGTTATGTTTCTTGATCTTGAGAGTAGCTACCATTTGATTATGTTGTAGATTAGAAGTTATTTTGATTTGATCTTTGATATTATCTTCAGTAAACAATGAAAAACTTTTGTGCTCAGCGATTGGTGCCTCGATGAGGTTTTCACCAATGAATTTGTTTTGATCATCTCATAGTGCTTCCGAGAAAGTTTCACTAAGGAATGTTGAATTTTGACTTTGATTGTCTTCTAGCGCTTCTGAAAAAGTTTCACTAGAAAATGCTGAGTTCTGACTTTGCTTGTCCCCTAGCACCTCTAAAAAGGTTTCACTATGAGAGTGTTCTTCTGTTATATGAATGTGGTCTTGACCTCTTTGCTCTTCATCAACTACTATGTTGCCATATATGCAGTTCAACAAAGTGTAATTCTGTCGACCCTGATCGACACTTATGGGAGGTGGGATGTCAATATAATGGCTATGTTGGGTGGTAATAATGGGATGGTAAAAGGCAGCACAATCCTCATAGAAGATACTAAGAGAATTTGTGTCGATACTGAAGTAATCATCCTCAAAAATTATAGAAGGATCACAAATATATTCAAATTGATCTGCAAGGCAATTGTAACCAATGTTGTAACAACCAATACTATATTTTATTTGACTCTGATTCCGAAGCAAGGGACTCTGAATCTAATGTCGTAACTGATGTTGATTCTGTTTCTGATGATAAATCCAATGTCGGTTCAAAAATGAACCCTGACTCTAATATTGATTCTTCATCTGGTATGGTTGTTTTGATAATGTTATATTGAATGCTAGATTGTTGACAAAGAATGACTTGTGATGGCATAATGGGCTCAATAAAAACTGATTCCTCTTGGAAGGGTTCAACATAAACTAACTCGTCTAAGTGAAGCCCCTCAAAAAAAGGAAACTACTCAAGGGACGTCTCAACAAAATCGTGTATGTCAAAGTGAGACTCCTCAACAAGTGGGAAAAGATCAAGAGACAACTCTATCGAGACTGGCTTGTCAAAGAGATGAGGCTCTTTAAAAATAGGTAACATACGAATAAGTAACTTATCAGAATTTATTTTGTCACAAATGGGTGTTTCAACAATAACACGTTGGTTTTGGTTCACGATTGGTTGCAAAAGATCAATTTTGAACACATTTTGATCCTCATAAGATGGCTTTTGAAGAGGTGATGGTTCTTGTTTAGCCTTGAAGATCGGCACAAAATTTTTTAAGTGGAAAACATTTGGTTTAGCGGGAACAATGGTTTGTGGTTCAATAATGGACTCTCCAAAGATTAGACTATTGAATAAGGGATCAAAAACAATTGGCTCATCAAATGGAGGTTCTTCAACAATAGGTTCAGCGAAAACTAGCAATGGGTCAATAGTGGTAACAACTGGACGCTTCTTAGTTTAGTTGCTTGTGCAAACCAAAGGAGGAGGTCCTAAAATGGTAATGACTGGATGCTTCTTAGTTTGGTTGCTCGTACAAACCAAAGGAGGAGGTCCTCAAATGGTGATCTTGGTACGTTGTAGAGTTTGATTACTTACACAAGCCAAAGCATCCAGGTCTTCCTGATAAACCCAATCATTCCAATTGTGAGTTGGATCTTGACTATGTTCCCATCACTGATTTATGTGAGGTGGATAGAAATCTGTCTCACAAACCATATTGTCACCATAGGGGTCTTGACTAAAGTCATAAAAATCATTTTGTGCGGCCATTCTATCATAAGTTGGATTGTCCATGACTGCACCATAAGTGTAGTTAGACATATTTGTATCTAATGAAGAAAGCTCTAAAAACAGAAAGACTTAAGGTTCTGTAAATTTTGAAAAGCGATGTTTAAAAGACAAAAGGTTCAACCTTGGTTGAAAGCGTGAAGCTGCATCTCAAAAGTAGTTTGTGCCAAGATTTGGCATAAAACCATTTAACGTCAAATGTCTAACATCAAAGGTTTTTGAAGAAAAGTTGTGTTTTCCCAAACAAAGCCACAAACTAAATGATGAGGATAGGCACTCAAACAAACAAACAATCAATAGTGTTCAAAATTGGGTAATCATTTAACCGAAGCTATACAACCAAAAAAAAAATATCTATGTACCAACCCCACGAATTGAAGCCTAAAAAGAAATCAATCAATATTTAGATCCAAACTTGATAAGGTTAATTGAAAATGCAATGTTGAAGACCAAGATTGGATCAAAAAAGTTAGACAAGAGCGGACAACATAACGACGCATAAACAAGGTCCAAATGGTATACATGACATAGTTTAAAACAAATGGTTTTTGATACAATGGTAAACAAGTTCTTGAAACAAATTGAGCAGCGTAACGACGTAAACATGCTCAAATGATGTGGTTGAATGTTATGTTTCAAAGACTCGAAGGCAAAAAAAATTGACATGATTTGGACAGCATAATGCTACCCTTAACTCAAATACATGATTTTGACATAGCCTATGAACAAACAAACAAGTTTTAGCCTCAAAGCATACCAAATAAATAATGACCAAAATACACTAAGTGTAATCATCCAAATCCTAGCAAGCGTATGGCAAAATGGCGTTGATTAAAACTAGTTGATTTTTTATCATTCTAGGGGAATCAATTTCACAATGACTTTCACGTCAAACGATGCAAAAGACAAGCACAAAAAATGGGTGATCACGATATTGGTTAGTTGTAAAAAGGTTTAGTTATTTTTACAATCACTACATCATGTTGTTTGCTCAGTGTAGTGTAATGTCCAAATATAGATACCTCCCATGTGCAACTCCAAATGAATGAAGTCAATGTCGGGAGATGAAACCCTGGGTCAAAGCTTCCCTAAAAAACTCGCGGGAGGTAATGACGTCCCCCTCGCAAGCCAAGTTTTCATAAAAATAAAAAAAAACATAAAATAGAAAGACTTCAAGGTCACTTTCAAGATTACTCAAATTTTGGTGAATTTTTTAGGAGTGTTTTAGACGACATTCTTTCTACGCCTTAGACTAGGCTATTTGCAATAGGATTGGCATTTTTGATTCCAAGGGTTCCTTAAAGGAGACAAATGGAAGAGCATACAGGTGACATTCATCTTTTTGTCAAACAAAACCTAAGTAAACAACTATTGCAAATAAGAATTAACAAGTGTGTTCAATTTTAAGCCCAAATTGAAAATAAAATGATGTTCATTTGACCCCTTGGTCTTAGTTGTAACTTTGAAACTAATGCTACAAACTCACTTAAGTACCTAAATATTATTTTAAGCAACCAAAATAACATTCCTAATTCATTTTAAGCATGCAAAAAGTGATCTAAGCAGGTTTTTATCAAATTTATAGCTTGGTCCTGCAAAAAAAATGTTAGCATGTCATTTAGCTTTGAAGCTCTTTTTAGTTTGAAACAATAAACTTTGAAAAAATAGCTCTCTGGTTTGTGTTTTTGGAAAAACACAGTGACCGACGTCGGTTATTACAACTAACGACAATTACTTTGGCTAATCGAAATCTAACTGATGTCGATTACTATGTAAAATCGTGGCAAACAAAATCAGTAAAATAAAGTTAGAAAATCAATTTGCACGAGTTTTAAGGGTCCAAATAGATATTTTAGAGTTGCAAAGTGATCTTTTTTAGGTGTAAGACGTGTCTTGTCTCACCACGCATGCCAGGATGTAGAGAGAATTACAAAACAAGTTAGTCAAGTATTAGTCCATAAATAATGAAACATGCATAAAGAACTAACTAACCAAGCCTATCTATTCCTATGAAAATTATAAAAGATAGCAAGAAACAAATAAAAGAAAGCAACACCATATTACCTTTCCAAATAGATTCACCATACCCATGTGGCTCAAAAATATGTTCTTCCTTGATCAAGTATCTTTGTCTTTGTCAACAATGGTGGTAAGCTCCTCCAATGCCTCAAAAACACTCCATAAAACTTAGGCTCTTGATTCCAAATAACTAAACTAGCATATTAATGAAGCTTGCAAGCAAAATCTATGATCAAATGCAAAACCTTGTAGAAACAATTTAACATTATAACTTTGAAATATTCACTCTTCTTGAAGATATTTAAGCATAATAACTTTGCACCAAAATAGCTTAAAATTCACATCTATGGCCTCTCTATTTATAGATTTTTGAGATTGGTCAGGATCAACCATGACCGTCCATCTCAAGATTGAGATGTGTGGCCATGGATAATCCTAATATTTGGAATTAAACCTATAATTATCTTCATCATGACTTTGGAAGAAGGGGAATTGAAGAGGCATGGGAGGCATTAACTAGGCATGGTGACCCATAATCTTGATATTTATGGCATTTATGGTCTAGGAGTGTCTTTCCAAGAAATGATGTCCCATGATGATGCAGTTAATAAGAATCAACTTTCGAAAATAAATATTCAACAACTCTCATGAAAAATCCACTTAAGCTCTTGATTTGGATTAATTAGCCTTAAATAAAGTTAATCAACTTTTGTGCAATTATTTGAAAATTGGCCCTCAATTAATCAAAATGGTCAGGAAGTCATTATTGGGTTGTAATTTGATTGAAGAGGAACTGGAAGGCGATGTTAGATGCGTTGGCGTTGTATTCTCATTTAAGATGTTGCTAACCCCAAATAACAAAGGTACATGACATGTACCAATGAATTAAAAAAAATGAACTAGAGCACGAAATGGTGAAATGGTCATTTTGACTCGAAATGATCTGATCAAAATTAATTGGCTTATAAAATGCATTACCCTATTTAGAGATACTTTGACCTAAACTGACACTTGTAAGTGATAAGTTTGAACTATTTAAGACGTTTTATAGATTTTGACATAAAATGTGCATTTGAGTGCAATTCAAGTAAGACTAACAATTTCAACACAAATGATGTTAGAAATTGGATATTTTCAACACAAATGATGTTAGAAATTGGATATATATATATATATATATATAGTTACTCTGTGAGCCAAGCCACCTCATCCACAACCCACCTCCTCTATCATATCATCCCATGTATCACTTATCACGTCACCATGAATAGTGATATGTGAATAGTGCTAATAAATAGTACATATAAATAGTAGCTTTTGAATAGTATTATAACACACAATTAATATCTTACAATACCCAACTTAGCCTATGAAAATTAAATAGGCTAGTGGTCTTCGTCAATTATCTCATAGGGAAAAGGGGGACATAACAGTTCTTCACTTTGCATAAATTGAAAAAAATGGATATGTAAGAGTTTGAAATATTTTTGGTAGCACCTCCCATAAAAAACACTTATGCCTTCTTGGACCAAAATTTAAGAAATTTTAGGTTGGCCGCAACCAAGGGATTAACTCCTACATGAAAATTTGGGTACTCCCTCTCACTTTGATTGATGTGATTGATGTGGGCACTGCATCATCCTCCAAATGACCATTTTTTATAAATAGATAGTATTAAATTTTTCTATCTTAAATTTAATTGTTGCACACACGTCATAAGAAGTAAGAATTCTTAACCCTAAAATTGATGGCCTAAAGACTGTCATTGTGTCTAAAAATGGAGTTGCATCATTGCGTGCTAGGAGGATGGCCTCTAGCCCATGTGGACCAGTAAAATCATTAATGTGTGATGGGCATTGGCACACCATGATCCATGTCACTGCAGATTTGATGGTTGGGCCATCAGACCTTGGGGCCTATGGAGATGCAAAGTGTGGCCACACAGAATTTGCATCGTTGCATCATCAGTGGTCAGGTCATCAGGGCTTAGGCCCCATAGAGGCATATGGTGCAAACTCTGTGGTCATGTGTTTGCATTCGCTGGAGTCAGGTTGGTGAGCCTTGGAACCCATGGAGTCGCGAGGCACAAAACATGCATCACCACATGGTAAAGGGTCTAGTTGATGAACCTTTGGGCTTGAGAAGGTGTAAAAATGTGTGCACATTTATGGCCTACATCATCATGCGAAGGAGGGTGTAAAGAAGACAAAAAATCTTCTAAATTCTATATAAAATCATTGAAAATGGTGAAAAAACTTGTAAGAACCCAAATCTTGGAAAATATGTACATCTTTATGCAAATCTAGTAAATATCCACTTCATATTTAGCAAAACTCAAAAAAAACCCAATAAATATTTTCATATTTGAATACCAGATAGTACATAATCTATAGTTTTTTTTTTTTTAAATGCCTTCAAACCATAAATGGCAAAAATTGACTATCACAAAACTAGGTCATGTTTACATCCAATCTTAGGGTTTTGACACCTTCTAAATCTAATGACGCTATCTATTTTTTATTAGGAGACCCTAACTGTATATATCTGCATAGATTTTTAAAAAATCCCATTAAACCATTGAAAATTAAAATCATGAGATCTCACAACAGGAACAATGGCATTCGGCTATCAATAAAGCTCCAATACCATGTCGAAGTGGGCCACAATCGAATCTACTAGATAGGATCAAATGCATAGAGAAAACATGTATGGAGAGTGAACCCTGAAAAGAACAACTTAAAAGAAGAAGAAACTTATCTTCACAATAAAGAGATTGTATTAATAAACATTAGCCAAAAAGTACATAGGAAGATTCCTTATATAGGTAAAAAATAGACAAATTCCAACATCCTCATGAATGTGAGATTATTTTCCCTTTAAAGACCTTTATTAAGCCTAAGCAAGTTTGACTAGACCGTGTAGACAAAACCCAGTGGGATTAAAGTCTATCCCAACACATACTCGGTGCGTATGCCACTACTTCTCTGATAATGGTCGATGGCCCTTTAGACCACATGCTACCTGATATTGTTTATACCTCTTCAACTGTGTTTCAAATCTTGCACTTGGAATGTGGTTATTATTTCTTGATGCCTTAGCCTTTGGTCTCATACCTAGCTTGAAACCCCTCTTGTTCACCCTTGGCTTCCCTACTTGACTAAATCCCTGAATTTTGGTTGGTGTGCCTTTTCACCAAAAGTGGCACTGTCAGACTTGGCTCCAAGTTTCACAAAGTTGCAATGGTGGTTGGCGGCCACTACAACGTGTAGATTATTTAATTCATCCTTTTTACTTTATATAATGCCTTGAAATTGAGTGTTCTTGAGTCATAAACCCCTATAGATATTGATTCTACTTGTTGAATGATGTCTTTCGATCCTCCTGATCACAAATGCACAAATATATTGTTGCTCTGGTTTGTTCAACCTCTTGATGTTGTTCAGGGTTTTTAAATGAAAAAGTGATAAAGTAACATTTATTTTTCCATTTTTACCTTCCTTGGTGTTTTTCCAAAAGTCTGATTTTAATGTGCTAGCCACCCATGTAATGGCCTTACCACTTACCATGTTTAAGCATTCAATGTTATTATCCTTATATTAACTACTAATGCATGCCAGTTACTCAACGTAAGGAGTTAAAAAATTTAAGTTTTTGAGTGACATCATCCTATTACATACACTCTTTTCAATTGATGCTCTCGGGCACTGTGCTTCCCTCCTTGTGCACCTCCTTACCCTATAGTTTTGTTTTTCAAGTCACATAATTTTTTACCTCCCCTTGTAGCTCCTTCACATTTTCTAGCATGCTCATATATACCTTTAATATCGTAATACTTTGCACTACCCACACCCCACACGAAATTCAATGCTCGATTATCTAGTGTGGCAAGTCTTTGGTTCAGGGTTTTTTTCGAAGAGGTGATAATTTGCATATTCAAGGGGTATGAGAAAATAACATGAAAATGCTCACATCATTTGAGATCTATTGCTTCATAGAGGGATTTACAAAAAAAATGTTGTATCACTCACCCAAAAACTTAGATGTCTATTGGTTATGAATTTCAAAAGAAATCCCCCACTCGACTTGCTCGACTGAACTTACCAGGTTTGCTCATATTATTATACCAACACACAACTATTGCACCACAACAGATATTCCAATTTATCATAATATTTACAACAAAAGAGATATACAAATAAAATGGTATAGGCCTTATTACAATCAGTGATCAAGAATACTAAGTATGATATGACTTGATCCGATTCCCATTGAAATGCCCAGGGAGCATTTCACTGCCTAATGTTTGCAATTTACATACGCAAGTATCCGGGATGTTTTGGATGATATAAGGCCCAAGACATCAGATTTGAATCTTCACAAGGTGCTTTAAATATATAGAATCATAGAGGATAACTAGGGCACCCTCGATCAGTATCTTTCCCTTGACATTTTTATCATGTTAGGACTTCTTCCTAGATTTTTTTTAAGTCTGGATCCATTGATCAATAGTGTGTAGTTCATCTAGTTTCATTAATGCTTCTAGTCACAAGTTCAGGTAATTGGTATCATCAAGGAGACCGACTAAGGAAATACATAGGGAAGGCACCAAAAACTCCATGGGTAGGACAACTTTAGTTCCAAACACCAACAGAAATGGTGTATAATTGTTTAGGCATTTGTATGTAGTTTGGAACGCCCATAAGACCACTAAGACTCAATCATCCTAGTCCTTACACCCTATATCACAAATATTTGTGAGGTAGTTACCCAAAATCTTATTGAAATATTATGCAATTCCATCTACATGGGGATGATAGGGAGTTGTCTTATAGTGTGTGATCATGAATTCAAAAAGTAAACTATGCATAGTTTCATTGATTGACAGAAATTTCAAGAACACGAAAATAATACAGTAACAATGAATTCTCTGAGAATAGATATTTTATTACTCAAGATTGCAATACAACTATATGCTTATCTGTAGGAAGAGATGTTCCTCTTCCATTTCGGGTTACATCTTCATTTATACACATTTTGAAGGCAAGAGGAAGATGTAGAAGGTCACCAATCTCAAGGGAGATTAAGTGGTTTGACTTCCACGATTTAAAACAATACAAAATTCTAGGAATTACTATTTTTAGAAACTTACTATTTTTAGACTGCACTACTAAAATTAAAATTTGGGGCACTTCCATTGGGTTTTCGAGGGTCAAAAACACCCAAGCAGAGCTCCGTGCCATCTCACCATGTTCTCCTCATTCTTAGCTTTCCAACAGTTCAAACGGGGAGTCAATCGGAGCTACGGTGCAAAAGTTATGGCTCCCAGAAGTTCCGTCATCAATTGGGGTAGAACCGTCACCTGAATTGTCCCCTGAATTGTTGCCCAAATCAGTCTTCTGGCAGATGTTGTATTGTGTATAACTTGGCATATAACATATAATATTCAATTGGAAATGCATATTCTCTAGTGGTGATGTGAGGTAACTAGTCAAGGCCCAAATTATACTTGTCTAGATTAACGACCACCAAAAACTAGAATTCATGGGAGAGGACTTTCTAGTGATAAATGCACCCATGGATAATGAGCTTATGTTATAGGTAAAATCACTAATAAGGAGGGTGAATCAGTGATGAAAGCAATTCAAACTTCAATTCCAATCCTTCAATTTTTTGATCATTCAACATAAGCATTCATGAAGCATATAAACCAATTATTGCAAAAAACAAAGGAAACTATAAAAGATCAACATACATAACACATGGATTATGTGAGAAACCCTCATGGGGGATAAAACCCACTCTCAAGTTTGCAAACAAGTTTAATATAGTCCTATAATAGATTTACAAACAAGATACTTTAGTGAAGCACCCACTTCACAAGGAACACCAACCCTTAAGCATGAACAAGCACCCACTTGTCCTAGATGTTGAGCACCCACACAACACCTTCTGATATCGACACCTCTAAAGCTATGATTACTTTCAATATGATGGATAAATATTGAATATCAATTCTCTTCCACCCTTCAGACTCTCTCAAGCCTTCACACACTCTCAAGCCTTCACACACAAGCAATGCATCCCAAAAAACATTTTGAATCACTCTACACATCTTTGATCATCCTCAATATTCAACCCTGAAAAAAAATTGTTATAACATAATAAATATGACCTCTAGGTCAAACACATTCCTCACATTTCCCTACTCTTCAATCCATCCACCAAGCACACTCACTTTTCTCTTTTCTTCGCTTGTCAACTCTAGAAACCTTCATCTTTGTTTATGCTCTTTACAGAGCCCTCATGATCACCACCTTCTTGGTTAGCCATAAGATATACCTTAACCCGTAAGGCTTCTATCACACTTAGAATAATATCAATTTCACCTACATAGGCCGTCCATAGCTTTGATATATCACCCTTAAGCAACAACCCCTTTCAATTAGGCCTAAGAAGCCCTTTTAGGTCCATGGAGACCTATTCAACTCTTTAACACTTCACCGAGCAAAACTAGGAACACAAGACCACTTCAAAGCACATAGGTCCATGCCACATGACCCCTAATACATCATCAAGTTATTATATTCATCACACCTCTGCATATGTAAAACCTATCAAACATTTGCCTTGTACATGAAAACGCCATGAATGAACAAACCGTGAACTTGTAAGCAATTGTTCATACTAAATATGGATTGGTCAAACCTCCAAAATCCATACAGATGATCCTTAAGGAGTCAAACACTCTACAATAGATAGTTCACCTTGAAACATTCAAACACCATCAAGAAAAACACAAACATCCTTATCGAGTCACTTGTAGAATAAAGTCAAATCCTCAGTCCACTTTGGACTGTAATAAATGTAGTACAAGTCAAACCTCCAAATCATTTGTCCTAGATTGCCCTTGAAGTTATAGACCACTTTTATTTTTATACCACCATCAAATTCATCCATCATAAAAATTTATTAACAAAATATTACAAATTGGTTTTCCTTTGTAAATTCAAATATTTGAATTCCAACAGTCACTTTTTAATGCAAATTTGACTATGGAAACTAGTGAAAACTACATAGGATAGCAACTTTGAACCACCATAACTTTTGATACACATCATGTCAAGACCTGAAATTTGAAAAACATGATCTAGGAACAAACATAAACAAACCCATGTGACCACTTTCTTCTGACACCTTCACAGGGGTGAATGCTAACATCATCAATCTGCTTACTCAAGAAATTATGCCAAGATGACTAGGATAACCTAGACCTTCACAAGACTATTCCAATGGATTCCTTTCACTTACACAAGTACACCAAGAACTCTTGAACCCTCATATGACCCCTCAAACATGGTCAACACATCATCAACATCCATCATCTTGCCTAATCAAGCAAACATTGCAAGGTCACGTCATCAATCTGCTTACTCAAGAAATTATGCCAAGATGACTAGGATAACTTAGACCTTCACAAGACTATTCCAATGGATTCCTTTCACTTACACAAGTACACCAAGAACTCTTGAACCCTTATATGACCCCTCAAACATGGTCAACACATCACCAACATCCATCATCTTGCCTAATCAAGCAAACATTGCAAGGTCCATGCATGATCACTACGGCACACTTTGTCATTGAGAACCATGCATACATATCAACTCATGCACACTCTTGGCCACCCTAGGGACATCATTTACAACACCTCAACAATTTCCCCATTTTTCATTGATTTCAACCCTTGTAAATGTTTTCAAATCCAACAACAAAGCTTATGCACATACTCTTTTCCTTTTACAAACAATTTCTCCCCCTTTTACACAATGACAAAGTGGGCTTACCTACTGATCTTGGGGACCTGTAAATGTTTTAAAATCCAACATAAAAAAGATATCTCCTTTGAGAGATGATATAAACTCCCCCTATCACTATGCATACCATTTCTTACCATGATTATCTCAACCCTGCTCATTGACAACACTCTTCTTTGACCATGCATTGCTATATGAACAAGAAATGAACAATATCCAACAAATAGGAGTGATCACACCTTGAGAACACTGAGAAGGACTCCGCCTAAGTCACCTGAGCTTAAGCACCCCTTGAGCACCTTCAGACCATCTCCAACCATGATGAAATTTCATAGTTGCCTTCAAATTTTCTCTCATAAGCCATCCATAGAATGAAGAGTGGACATTCAAGCTCTTTCTCAAAAATATATGATGCATAAATCAAACTAAGAAACATATTCAAGGACAACCAGACCTTTGTATTTTGAATAAAATAACCAAAAATCACTCTTCTTCACACTAGCCTTCTTTAGAGGCCTAGTAGCCCTGCCTGAACCTTGCAGAGCCCATAACATTCTGTGTATGCATCCTCATGACTTGAAATTTCATATTTGATGCACACTCATATTCCCCCACATGCATGCCAATAATAATCCTCCAACTCTTTCTCTACACCATCGCTCCTTCACAAACTGACTTGCCAATTAGCCCTCCATTTGCACAAAAGCTCAACCATAGGTCAAACTATACACTTCCAGATGACTTTAAAGAACATTTTGAACACCCTTTGGCCATTTAAATAGATTAAGTAGCCTCCGACCTCAACTCCTTTGGGAAGGTCACTAACTCACATGGTGCAAAACCTAGGGCATCAAAACAAATAGGGCCAACATACCATCTTCTGGTCGATGCCAGCATTTGACACTTCTCTCGCACCTGGAGGTCACTAATATACACCACTAGACCAATTTTTGAGGTTTGACTCCTTTGGGAACCCATAGGAGCATGAAATGGTTTTTTACCTACTAGCCCTTAAGCAAGGACTGTCATACCTGAGAGCCATCAAAAATCTTCAACTTGACCTCAAGAGACCTTCAAACCCTGAAACCACATGGAGAACCCCTGTATGAGTTCAACACATCTTTCTATGCCATAAAGTCACTTTGAATACCCAAAAATCTTGATTTGACACTTGGAACCAGTCATATTGTGTATGCAGACCCTGTGTATACACCTATCACTATGCCAAAACATCATAGAATGATCATGGGAACCTTATGTCATCTCCTTAACACCTTTTGCAAATGGAAACATCAAATCCAATTGACCTCAACCCTTGGTTGGATTCATAGACCTCAAATGCATCAATTTTATAGGATGAACATACACTAGACAATGAACACTAAGCAAAACGGTCATGAATGACTCTTTTGACTAGATGAGCACATTTGAACCCATGGAATACACTTGGAAAAGTCTTCTCCACGCTTTATATTAGCCTTACCTTCATTCTTCATGATTAAGCATTCTAAACCAAGCATCAAAATTTGACTAAAACTTGCTTTTAGGACCAATGTCCCCAAATAGATTTTTGAGGCTTTTCACCACAAACCTTTGGAGCAAGCTCATGAAATTGTTGCTCCCCCTTAACTAATGACCTTCTAATGATTTATAGACAAGGAGATGACTCCCAAGCTTTGTCTTAGATATTCAAATATTGTTTTTGTCAATTGTTTAGTCATAATATCTACAAGTTGTTCTTTTGTAGGTACATACTCCAACTTAACACTTTGATTACTCACTTGTTCTCTCAATAAATGATATCTAATAGGAATGTGCTTAATTTTTTAGTGCATAATAGGATTTTTAGAGATACTAATTGCACTAGTATTGTCACAATAAATAGGACAAGGTCCATTTTGTCTTACCTTATAGTCTTCCAAGGTTTGCTTCATCCACATTAAATGAGTACAATAGGAATCAGCAGCTATATACTCAGCTTCTGCAGTTGAAAGGGATACAGAGGCTTGCTTCTTGCTTAGCCAAGACACCAAGCATTCACCCATGAAGAAAACACCACCAATGGTACTCCTATCATCCACACATCCTACCCAATCTGCATCAGTGTATGTCCCTAGAGTGAATTCTTTGCTCCTGAGGTATCATAAACCATATTCTATGGTGCTCTTGAGATACCTCAAGATCATTTTGATTGCTTTCAAGTGAGATTCTCTAAGATCAGCTTGAAACCTACCTCAAAGGCCTACTGCTTGCGTGATATCAGGTCTAGAAGTAGTAGAGTACAAAAGACTTCCAATCATGGATCTATACAAGGTTTGATCAACCTTTGGTGAGTCATCTTGTTTACTTAACTTGCATCATGTGATCATTGGAGTACTCATTGGCTTATAAACCAACATGTCAAACTTCCTTAGCATATCCTTGATGTATTTTGCTTGTGAAATGAATATCCCTGCATCAAGTTGGTTAATCTGCAATCCTAAGAAGAAAGAAAGTCCTCCCAACATTGACATTTCAAACTCAATCTTTATAGCATCTACAAACTCTCTACTCATGTTATCATTGTTAGATCCAAAAACTATGTCATCAACATAGACTACCACTAGTAATTGATGAGTGTCATCTGTCTCGATGTACAAATTATTGTCAACTACCCCTCTTTTGAAGCCTTGGCTCAATAAATACTTGTCTAATCTGTCATACCAAGCTCTAGGAGCTTGTTTAAGACCATATAAATCCTTCTTTAGTTTACAAACACAATCCTGATTACTTGTCATGGAAAAACCTTCGAGTAGCTCAATATAGACTTCTTCATCTAAGTTGTCATTCAAAAATGCAGATTTCACATTCATTTGGTAAACTTTGAAACCTTCGAAGCTTGCATATGATAAGAGGAGTCTAATTGCTTCCATTTTTGCCACAGGAGCAAATGTCTCATCAAAATCTATCCCTTCAACTTGAGCATATCCTTTACACACCAGACTAGCCTTATTTCTTGTGACCTCTCCTTTCTCATTCATCTTATTTCTGAATACCCACTTAGTTCCTATCACATTTTTGTCTTTTGACTTAGGTACCAAATCCCATGTTTCATTTTTTACTATTTGATCAAGTTCCTCATCCATTGCACACGTCCAATTTTCATCTTTGCTAGCTTCCAAGAATGTTTTAGGTTCAACCTTGGATAACATAGTTGTGTCTTGTTGATTCTGATTGATCAACATTCTCCTTCTAGTCTGCAAACTAGCATTCACATCTCCAATTACATAGAAAACTGGATGATCCTTCTGTATTCTCTTAGATGAAGCTTTAGTGTCTTGTCTTACCTCTTCCTCTTCATAATCTGATTGATCAGATATGCCTTCATTATTTGAATTATGATTCTTTATAGTGTCATTTACATATAATTTAGGCTTCTTGATTTCACCTACCTCTTCAACTCTTACATTAGAACTTTCAAAAACCTTGTGGAGTCTCTTAATGAAATATCTGTAAGCAGAACTTATGGAGGAATAACCTAAGAACATGCCCTCGTCAGACCTTGAGTCAAATTTACCAAGGATTTATTCATCCCTCTTGATAAAACACTTGCTCCCAAACACTCTAAAATGTTTAACATTAATTGCCCTATTTTTCCCTAGCTCATATGGAGTCTCATCACCATTTACTCTAACTTGGCATCTATTTAAGATGTATACTAATGAATTAGCAACGTCTTCCCAAAAATCATCTGACAATTTGGAATCTTGAAGCATGGTTCTATTCATCTCTTGGATAGTTTTGTTTTTCCTTTCAACTACCCCATTTTGTTGGGGTGTCCTAACAGCAAAGTATTGTCTTCTAATCCCTTGATTTTCACAAAAAGTATCAAACTCATAAGACCAAAATTCACCTCCTCTGTCTGCTCTTGCACACTTTATTTTTGATCGTTTTTCATTTTCAACAAGATCTTTGAATGCTTTAAACTTTGCAAAAACTTATGATTTCTCTCTAAAGAAATATATCCAAGTCATTCTAGTAAAATCATCAATTAATAACATGAAATAATTATTACATTGAATATCTTAAGTTCTTGTAGTTCCACATAGATCAGTGTGAATCAACTTCAATGGTATTGTGGTGGAATTCTCCTTAGATTTGTAGCTTCTTTTGGTTTGCTTGCCATGAAGGCATGCCTTGCAGAGAGTATGAGGAATTTTGGTGATTTTAGGCATATGCATCACTAATCCTTTTGAATTGATTCTCACCGAGTTGTCAAAATTTAGATGTCCAAGTCTTCTATGCCAAAGCCATCTTTCCTCTAATTGATTCATGAAACACTCCTCCCTTTTGGATTCATAGAACACATACAATTTTTTGTCTGCCTTGTGAATATTTGCAACTAATTTGCCAGACTTGGCTCTTCTCACTTCACACCCTTTATCATGAAAAGTTAGAACATTTCCTTGCTTACACATTTAACTAACACTTAGAAGATTGTGTTAAAACCTTCTACATATAGAACATTTTCAATTTGAGTATGACCATTGTCCAAACTTACAAAACCTTTGCCAACTATGTTAGGAGAATTGTTGTCACCAAATCTCAATGAACCTGAATTGTGCTTTTTGAGAGAGATAAACTTGCTCTTTTCTCCTATCATATGACTTGAGCATCCACTGTCTATGTACCATTTCTTGTTTTCATCCTCTTGAATATGCAAATAATTTTAGACAAACATTGACTTCCTTTGGTGCACTACCTGAATTATGCTTCTTTTCTTCAATCTTGGATTTGTCTTCTTTGAACCATTTGATGGTGTCAATGACTTGTATGTCCTTTTTCCAATAGTCCATCTTGCAATATTTGTATATATGTCCCTGTTGGTTGTAGTTTTAGCAAATAACCTCATTTATGTTTCTTGAAGAGAAAATACAGTCCCTATATTTGTGATCATATTGATTACAAGTGTAACAGTGCCTATTGAAGACATAACTATAGTTGCTCATGTTAGATATTCCTTTTACTTGATCATCAATAACCCAAGAAGTTTCATTTTTTAATTCTTTGGTAGAGCTAGGACTCTACTTGTATTTAGACAAAAGCTCATCTATATATGTCATAGCTTTATCTTCCAAATGATTCATCTTTTGATTCAAGCCTTTATCCATCATGTCTTGCAAGTTCTTGACTATTGTTTCAAGATTATCTATTTGTGTCTTCACACCATCAATGCTTGTAATAATCTCATAACATATTGAGGAAGTTGGATCTGTATTTTTACTTCCTTTCTTGTTCTTCAATCTTTCATTCTCTTCCTCTAGACGTTTGATCTTTGATAAAGCACATACTAGCTCACCTTGACGATATGTCTTAGCCTCTTTGTCATCCATTGTAGCTTTGATCACCTTCAAGTGGTTAAATTTACAAAGAAGGTGTGGCTCTGATACCAATTGTTATAGGTAAAATCATTGAGATGGGGGCGGGGGCGGGGAGGTCAATCAATTATGCAAGCAATTCAAACTTCAATTCCAATCCTTCAAGTTCTTGACCTAAGCATTCATGAAGCATGTGAACCAATTATTGCAAAGAACAAAAGAAACTGTGCAAAATTAACATACATAACCCATGGATTATCTGGGAAACCCTCATGGGGGATAAAACCCACTCTCAAGTTTGCAAACAAATGGACTACAGTCCTATAAGAGATTTACAAATAAAAGACTTTAGTAAAGCACCCACTTGTCCTAGATGTTGAGCACCCACACAACACCTTCTGATATCAACACCTCTAGAGCTCTGATTGTCTTTCAATATGATGGAGAAATAGTCAATATCAATTCTCTTCAACCCTTCACACTCTCTCAGGACTTCACTTATAAGCAATGCATCCAAAACAACCTTTTGGATCACTCTACACTTCTTTGCTCATCATCAATCTTCAACCCTGCAAAAACATTATTATAACATCATAAATATGACCTCTAGGTCATACACATATTCCTCACACTACCCTGCTCTTCAATCCATCCACCAAGCACACTCACTCTTCTCTTTTCTTCGCTTGTCAACTTTAGAAACCTTCATCTTTGTTTATGCTCTTTATAGAGCCTTCATGATCACCACCTTCTTGGTCGGCCATGAGACATACCTTAACCCTTAAGGTTTCTATCACACTTAGAATAAGATCAATTTCATCTACATAAGTCGTCCATAGCTTTGATAGATCACCTTTAAGCAACAACCCCTTTTAATTAGGCCTAAAAAACCCTTTTAGGTCCATGGAGACCTATTCAACTTTATAACACTTCACCGAGCAAAATTAGGAACACGAGATCACTTCAAAGCACATAGGTCCACACTACATGACCCATAAGACATCATCAAGTGATTATATTCATCACTACACACCTCTGCATATGCAAAACCTATCAAACATTTGCTTTGTACATGAAAACACTATGAACAAACAAACAGTCAACTTGTAAGCAATTGTTCATACTGAATATGGATTGGTCAAACCTCCAAAATCCATACAAATGATCCTTAGGAAGTCTAAAACACACTCCAATAGATAATTCACCTTGAAACATCCAAACACCATCAAGAAAAACACAAGCATCCTTCTCGGGTCACTTGCAGAAGAAAGCAAACTCTCAATTAACTTTGGACTACAATAAATGTAGTTATAAGACTAGTCAAACCTCCAAATCATTTTTCTTGGATTTCCCTTGAAGTTCTCTACCAATTTTATTTTTATACCACCATCAAATTCATCCATAATCAAAATTTATTAACAAAATATTACAGACTAGTTTTCCTTTGTAAATTCAAATATTTAAATTCCAACAGTCACTTTTTAATACAAATTTAACTATGGAAACTAGTGAAAACTGCTTGGGAGAGGAACTTTGAATTATCATAACTTTTGATAGACACCATGTCAAGCCCTGAAATTTGAAACACATGATCTAGGCACAAACCCATTTTACCACTTTCTTCTGACGCCTTCACACGTGTGAATTCTGATGTCATCAATTTTCTTACTCAAGAAATTATGTCAAGATGACTAGGATAACATAGACCTTCACAAGACTATTCCAATGGATTATTTTCACTTCCACAAGTACACCAAGCACTTTTGACACCTCATATGACCCCTCAAACATAGACAACACATCACCAACATCCATCATCTTCCCTAATCAATCAAACGCTGCAAGGTCCATGCATGAACACTAAGGCACACTTTGTCATTGAGAACCATGCATACATATCAACTCAAGGACACTCTTGGCCACCATAGGGACATCATTCACAAAACCTCAACAACTTATTGACCAAGTAACTCAAGGCCTCATGATTGGTAAAGAATATAAAATGAGTGGCCAACAAGTATTGGAAAAAATTATGAATCATGTAAATCGTTGTTATGGCCTCACACTCAATGGTGGTGTAAATATGCTCAACGGAGGTGAGATTCTATCTTATAAAGTAAATCAGGTGGTCAATATTGTTTTAACCTAGTTGACCCAGAATGGTGCCAATTGTTGTTCTCAATGCATCGACATGTACTTGGAATAGAGTATTCCAATTAGGGAACTTCAATGTTTCGAATGCCTCTTATTGTGATTCACCCCAAATGAATAGTTCATGCATGAACAGGCCCTCCTCTAGTAGTAATGTGATATTAGCATAATGTCAAATAAATTTATGGTAGTACCTAGTATGTCCTATGAAAGCGCACACCTCCTATTGATCTTTAGGTGCCTCCAATTGATTAATGATTACCACCTTAGTATGATTGATGAGAATTACTTCCTTGCAGATGGCATGACTGAGCAATGTTCCAAAAGAGGTGGAAAAGATGCACTTATTTAGACTCAAGGAAATCTATAATTGGCGATAGCTCTTGAGCATGAGCCTCAGTTTTTCATCTGGTCCTTTACTAGCCCATAGACTGTTTAGCCATTGAGAAATACTTAGAAAAAGTAGACATATTCTTTGATGGCAGTAATAACAATCCATGAGAATACTACACAGGTATTATTTAAACCAAAGGGTATGACATTGTAAGAAAACGATCCCCACTCTCTTGTGAAGGTGTTCTTTGGTTTGTCTTCCTACTCAATATAGAAACTATGATATCTAGATAACACCATCAGTGAATGTATACACCTCGTAGCTTTCCACCCCTTCAAGAATTTCCTTAGTGAAGGGAGTGGGAAATGGGTTTGTTACACATGTTGCATTGAGGAGTTGATAGTCGACATAGATCCTAACGCACTCATCCTTCTTGTTTTAATCACCATGGGGCTCACCCATTCACAGTCCTCCATTGGGTAAGGAACACCTATAGACAATTTGTTATGGATTTTGACCTTTACTTTGGCACAAAGGTTGGGGTCCATTCTATATGTTCACTTCTTTACTGCCCTGGTGCCTTCAACCAAATTAATCTTCATTTTTCTCAAATAAGGATTCATGCCTTTCATTTCTCGATAACTCCTATGGAATATATCATGAAATTCAAGAAGTATCTCAATACTCCATCCAACCAATAGTCTCTAATGGTGGAAATCTTTGGTTCCTCCTCTGAGCCTATGCTCACCTTGGTCATCTTTAAAGGCTCGTGGTAACATTGGTGTTGATCCTATTTTGTGTCAACTACCTCTCATACTCCCTGTGAAGTTTTAAAATACAAGTCGTCTATAGGTTCTTCCTCCACCTTGCACACCAAGTTCTATTTGTCAGCTATATATTGCCAATTGTGCACCATCCATATAGTCTCATCCTCTTCATTGTTGTAACTATTTACATTGTGTTATTCAAATAAATTTGGTAGGTCAACCCCTTCTCAATATATAGTTGTGTAACTTATTCCTCCATGACGACCTCATCTTTAAATATGGCTAAAATTCAAGTGGTTTGGCTCACCTTCTATAGGTTCCTCCTCCCCCTTGCACACCAAGTTCTATTTTTCAGCCATATATTGCCAATTGTGCACCATCCATATAGTCTCATCCTCTTCATTGTTGTCACTATTTACATTGTGTTATTCAAATAAATTTGGTAGGTCAACCCCTTCTCAATATATAGTTGTGTAACTTATTCCTCCATGACGACCTCATCTTTAAGTATGGCATAATGCATGACTTTCAAAGGCTCAACCAGCTCCAGGTTAGAGGATGAAAAGAAAAAAGTGTGAATAAAATTATCCTTTAACGTATTCCAATTGGTGATTTCCCTATGCAATGTACTAGGCAGGGGCCCAATCTTTTAATGACCAGTAGAAGGAATGGACCCATAGCTTTGTTGGGAGGTTAGGAGGGTTCCTTAACCAAGTTTATTCAAAAATCTATACATGTGCCCATGGGTCCGAGTTGTTATAGATTGGAAATTTTTGGTAGTGATTACTATGGTTGACCCAAGAATAGATGGCATCCTTGATTTCGGTCTAGTTTGGGAGGTTGGGTTTGTGGGTAGCCCACTAGCGCACAATAGTGATTTTCAAAGTGTACACCAAGGTGACTATGCAGTCCTACTCCTTGGGGACACAAGCCTCCTAGTCCCATACATACAGACCAATACTATTGGAACCATTGAAACGAGTCAGCTTTGCAAGCCTACCCCTACTTATCTGAAATTCCATCTTAACATTTGTCATGGTGTATGGCACCCATAGCTTCTTTTTGTTCAAAATAGACTTGATGTTGGCACGAAGGATTTGCTACACATGTTGTGACTCGGGCCTTGATATAATTATGTCACACGTTCACCTAATCACCTCATAAGACTCATGTATCCATTGTTTTCAGGCAATGGTTGTAGTATTAGAGACTGAGTGTGTCTCATCCCAGTTTAGGATGCCTTCTGCATTTGGATCTAGTTTTTCTGCTCCTTGCATGGTGATTTTATATATACTTTTGATCTCCTCCTCTAGATCAACACTTTCCACATAGGGGGACCCTTAGTCAGCTAATAATGGGATTACCACACATTCCTTTCCATTCTCAAATCTCATAAAACACTTTTTGAAGTGCATATCTATGTTATTATCATAACATCATGGTCTACCAAGCAACACTAGGAGGTGGTCTACTTTTATGAGCTCGATGACCTCAAAGTCCACATGAAACTTTGCATCCATTATCTCAATTTTGGCATTGGGTATAATACCCATGAATTGGGCCTTGGTTTTATTTTCCATGAACAAAACATGAGGATAGGGTCATAAGGGAGGACTACCCATTTTGTGTCAAACATCCCCCGTTAGAATTTTTACCTTTGCACTGGTGTCCATTAGAAAGTTACAAACCGACCATCCATTGATATGAACATCCACGATTAGTTTTAGGACATATACTATATTCAATGTCACTCTAAAATCTCATATTCTTGCCATGTTGGGGGACAATACATCAATGGGTCACTTTCCCTTATAATCATCCAATAGGTTCTTGAGCATCGGTACCATCTCGTCGAGGTGCAGAAGAGATAATATCTCTACAAGGTCACCCCATGCATGTTAGCAAATGTTTGGGGTCAGAGATATTTTATCACCTTTTCTTCCAAGTCATGGGCATATTATAGCTCTCCTTTGAGATTTTGGATCATGTCCATGGCTTTCTGAAGTACTACTTTCTAGTGCACTCCATCTGGGTACAGTGCATTTGAGGAATCAGATTGCGCCATGTTATCTTCAGACTGGTAGTGGTTTCTGGCTACATGGTCCTATCACTCTGGGTTGTCACCTGTACTTTGGGGTTGGCATTGTCTTTAACCTGGACCTTGAGGATCCATTGATTCAAGTTGTGCCAACAGCAGATCATTCCCATGCCTTTTTCAGGCCTTCCCTTATGTGTGAGCTTTTTATATAGGGTCGGACACTGTTCAGCTCTATGGTTGCCTCAAAAATACGTGCAAGGTGTGTCAGGGAGTCATGTTGATAGTGGTCAGGGGCCCCACATTTGTAACATATACATGGTGAGAACCTTCCATGCCCACGTCCTCCAACTTCATGACCTTGTTTCATGTTTTATTGCACGTATCCATCATACACTTGGTCAAAAGGTCATGTCATTGCATGCCTCGTGCCTCGGTCTCTCAATTTATTAATTACCCTACAATCCTCGGTATTATGAGTAGTGGTGTCACATATCTTACAATAGAGATAAACTCTTGCTTGGGTTGTATGTGGTAGTAGAGGATAGTTTCACATGTTATGACCTTCCTCGCAAAGCTTGCAAGATGCTAGTAAGGTGTGCACATTGCACCTTGTGTAGTTATTCTTGTTGTGCCCCTCCACTTCACAGTTCAGGCACCATAGTCCACTATAAGTGTCGTGTGCATTGTTGGTTGTCATATTTTATAATAGCAATTTCATTGACGTAATCTACACCTACATGTTTAGGCTGACTCTAGAATTTATGCCTACCACAGCCTCAACTCTCAACGTAGCTCAGTGAGAGTTATCATAGATAGGATGCGCTAGAATGGAGTGAGCAATCCCCCAACAAACCATTGTACATGTTGAAATTGGTGGAACCCATTGGAGAGCTTGGATACTAGAGCCCTAAACTAGGCATCATAGATGCAAACATTCTCAGTCGCCTCCTACTTGATCTCCTTAAATGCAATAATGTTCTACTACTCAAACTCGAGGATGTCAAACTCCTTTGAGAATTTTTCCTTTAGGGTGTCATAGTCCACAATATTTTGACTCGAGTCTGCTTCATGTACTAGGTGTGGGCACAATATTTCAATGTCGTAGCAAGTTGTCTCGCCTTGCACTAAGGTTGAGTAAATCCATTTGGCACGCCATATAAGCTCACATTTGTGGACATGTTCCACAACATTCTCCATTCCCAAATACTCTAGTAGACTTAGGGACATCTCAAAGACGGCATGAGGGGAAGGCATGGGTGTAATGGGTGCCTATGGCACTTACTTCACCAAGGCACCAGTCAAGGGTGCTCCCAAATTCTGACTATGTGTAACATTTCCTTTCATTGGTGGCACAGACCCACCACGTCCCATGATGGGTGATACTACTACTCCACCACCTACATGGAGGGTTTGATGAGTCGTTAACAATCCTCAAGCCCTAACTAATCCAATTTATGTTGAGCCACTCATGTGAGGGGTCAGATCCCCTCCTATTGGTCATATACCATGCTACATTGTTGAATTTGAAAAGTACATGGTTTGCACGATTATCAATCTAATCAACTAGTGAAGGCCAATCTACGTCAGCACATTTCTTCCTTCATGTTGTGAAACCTTCAGTGTCCAATTTCAAAGTTATGATCACTACTTCTATGAGTTTCTCTTAATAATAAGTGAGGCACTCGATCAAGCACATCAGGTAGAGGTGAATCAGGGATCTCCTTGGTGGTTTTCTCTTGCTCAACTCCTTGTTATGGTACCTCATAGTCTTCTTCCAAGCCCTGTTCCTACTCCTTGGCATGCAATTTTCCATGAATGGATTGTAAATCCTTTGTGTAGGAGTCCTCCCCATGCCATTCATGTCCTTTGCATGTCTTTGTGGCATTCCTTGGGGTCGACTCCCCCCCTCTACCTAGGGTTCCTCTTGGCTATCTTCTCCAACTGATTCTCCTCATAGATGCGCCTTTAGAGCTCACATCCACTTGGTCCTTCCATGTTGAGGTCACCCTTCCTTTCTATTTCTCAGATACCTTGCCTTCTCCACTCTCTACCCTCCACACCCCCTGTATGCAGAGGGACTTGTCAACAATTGGCAAGTCTTCAATCCCATTTTCTACAATTTGCTTTTTGATTTCCAATAATAGTTGCTTCAGATACAAGCCTCTAGGATCGCAAAAGAACCAGTACTCAGCTTCTTTGGGACATGAGTGTGTGGATAAGGAAAACTTCAACACATATATGTTCAACATGCCTTGCCACCAAACATTAACAGCTATGGTCTGAACCACGTCCAAGTTCCTTGATTGTTCTTCATGTTGTTCAGTGTAAAGGTGCTTGTGCTTTCATCCAAAATTTATTCTCTTATTCAAGGTGTATGTCATAAGCCATGTGTGTAGGTGGTTTGGTAGTTAGCAGAAAAATAGCTCATATAATGGATTGCATAGGTTTTCCTCTACTCATTTTTTTGGATTATGACTTTCACAACTAGGGTAATTCTTCACACACTTATGTTTTGCCTGCTCCAACCAATGCTCAATATTTTCCAGGGAGATCTAGTACATCGTCTTTTCTCACCATTATAGTAACATCCTGGCAATGAAATCCAAATGTTGTACTATTCTAGTGGTCAACCATGCATTAGTCCACCCGTGCAATTCAACATTTGTCCTTTAAGACCTTCATCAGCACATCATGCGATTTTAAGCTCCGCACTCACCCAATGTGAAGAGGGGGAAAACCGAATTGGGTCGAGGTTAGTTGGCAATGGGTTCATCTAGAGGAGTATGTTGATCCATCTTATCCCTCTCCTGACCATACTTAGAACACACAGTTTTAAATAATGAACATCACAATATTAGCTTGTCTATCTTACATGCACTCCATAACCATAAACTATCAATTTCAGAGAAGACAATCAATCCTCATAGCAAAATAGCACAACTTTAATCAAATACTTCTATTATAATTAAATGACACATGGTTACAATAGATCCTTAGGTTTTTTACAATGTCACATATCTCCATAAACTATCAATTTCAGAGAAGACATTCAATCCTCATAGCAAAATAGCACAACTTTAATCAAATACTTTTATTATAATTAAATGACACATGGTTACAATAGATCCTTAGGTTTTTTACAATGTCACATATCTAAGTGACTCTTCTATGTCCTAAACATTCTAATGATAATTGTGTAGCACTTCCTTACAGTTCTCATCCTCTTATTCTTATCTGGTCCTTGCTTTTTATAGGCTTCTGAATAGTTGTGGGCATTACTTGGAAGCTCACCTACCACCAATCTGCAATTAATGCTCTTTTCCCACCCATTTAGAAATTAATGCGGTGTTCGGCTCCAAGTCAGCTACCTCTCCATGTGCCACCATTTCACAATTTTTTGTCAAAATTTTATCGGTAATAACTCTCGTTATCCTTGATGATTTACATAATAACCTCTAAGTACATGGGGTTTTGTGTGTCTTGGTTATGTCATTTTGTTGTTAGTGCACATGGGCGGGTTTTATCATCTAGTGTCATGCTTATGTAACAACCTTTGCTAAGTACACGATCCTAAGATGGTGTGTCATGCACGCACCAGTCCCATTTCCATAAGCAATTGGCATTGGTCCTTAGTTGTGTTGATGTGCACATAAAGACCTAGTTATGGCCAATTATGGGGTCCGCAGTAGACATATCAATTGAATGAGTATCTTGTTCCATCCCTACATAGACAAAGGCTTATATTTTGCATAGAGGTAGATACAAACATGCAAAGCCCATATCCACACTCAAAAATCTAGAAAACATTAAGGTGTGATCATTCCATCATCTTTTTTCTCTTTTCAAGGTTCAATTTTAATAGTTTCCTTTTGCTAGTTACACACATTTTAGCTGCTAGGGTAGATTTGAAGTAGTGTTTTACATTGTTAAATAATAGACATCCTTAGTGCAATTGTTTTACCTTTGAATCGTTTTACCTTTGTTTACAATTTTTGAATACATAAACGGTGAAACAGTAGGCAATAGGATGCCTTTGTTGATGGACACTGCATTGAGTGTATATTACAAAGCATCACCTTGAATCTCAAAAGGATGTTACAAATCTAGTAAGGCAAGGACTGATGTTGAGAAAATTCACCCTTTTAACTCCTCAAAATTTCGTTGTTGTGATGTTTTCTACACAAACATGGCCTATGTCCCTCCATTGGTTTCTTGGTTTAGGGGGAATGCAAGATGTGAAAATCCAAACATGAACGTATGGTAAAAATGGCTAACCCCAAGAAGTTTTTGGGTTATGGAAGTGTTGTTGGGGTTGGCCATTCTCTGATAACTTAGATCTTCTCTAGGTCAATGTGTACACCATCATTATTTACAATGTATCTTAGATATTGTACACTTTGCAAAGCAAAGGAAAAATTGTCCCTCTTGGCAAAATAGCTTATCATTGTGTAGGGTGTTAAGAACTTACCAACATTGTTACAAGTGTTCTTTTTGTGTGTCATTGAAAATAAGGATGTCATCCTAGTAAACAACCAAAAAGGAATCAATGAATGGCCATAGGACATCATTCATCATATGCATAGACGTTGCAGGTGCAGAGGTCAAGCCAAAGGGCATGACTAACCATTCAAATAGACCTTTGGACTTAAATATTGTCTACCAAAGGTCAAATGGCTCAATGGGTACTTAATGGTACTTTAGGTTAATCTTTGTGAAAAAAATTGCTCTCTTGATATAGTCTAGTAGGTCATCAATATGTGTAGAAAGGATACATGCTCTTAATAGTGATTTTGTTAAGGGTCATGTAGTCAATACAAAGTCGCCATGTCTCATCCTCCTTTCAAGCTAACATAATTTTGATTATGCAAGGTGACATGATGGATCAAATATATCATTTTTAAATTATCTCCTTGATATGTCACTCTATCTCTTCATTTTCCAGCATCGAGCGCTTGTATACTAGTCCATTTAGTAAGGGTAACCTACGGATAAAATTGATGTGATGGGTCACCTAGCAGTGTATGGGCACACCATTAGGTGCAGTGAAGACATCAATGTAATCTATTAAGACATGTTCCACCTATTGTTGTTTTAAAGTCTGATTCCCATGCTAAAACTATCTTGGGAGGGCAAGGTTCTCCCTCATGCTAAATAAATGAGATACATGTTGCCTTTCCTATCTAAGGAACTATATCCGATCTCCCTATCTAAATAGAGTGGGGCAGCTGGACTATTAAATAGTTACTAGGCACTCAAAGGCAAATAGTGGCTATAGATACTATGCCCAGGAGGTTGAGGGCCCCTATTGATATATAGGACCCCTCATGCCAACTTGACAAATTCTATTAGGAGTTAGTGGCTTGTGTGGTTGCAATGACTTGTCGAGTGCACCCTAACCTAATAAACATTAACACAAACTTTCCAGTGTAACCAATCCCACACCTACATTGCTTTGCACTAATCAAACTCATTATCTTATTATGAGGGACCTCATGGATCTTATAAGATTTATTTCCCAACATGATGATGACATTGTGGATCTTAAACTAATAGATTCCATCTCATTTCCACATGTGTGGATGCCAATGAAAAATGTCGCAAACCTTTAAGGTTGCCACAACACTCAACACTTCATCTTTGAATGGATTTATTGCATATGGAAGAAGATATTTTGTACTAACATGAATATGTATACCTTGGTTCAACCATCTGATGGAGTACACCTACATGTGAGATGTCTTTAAACTCATTCTTCATATAGTTTGTGCAAAGTTCAAGCTTTCTTCACTCCCAATGTCCATGATGAACTACAAATATTTCCCTTGCACCCGCATGTGTGAATGAAAGAGATGTCCCTTTTCCTCAAAGGATGATATTGCAACCTACATTGTACCAATAGTGAAATAGGGGTCAGAATCCATAATTTGCTTACTTATTTCAGTAGGATGAAAAAAGTGCTCATCCTTGTTGGATACTTGTGTCGGATCAAATTAATGTGCTTTGGTAAACAATGTCCTCTTGGAACAACAATTATCTTTGGAGTGAGACGTGCTCCTATGGATCTCACACGAGTTTCCAATATTCTTCCATGGGAATTTGTTTGTGGGATTCTTGTAGAAAACCTTGAGACTAACATCCTTGAGTTTTATTATAGTGGAGTCTCTCTAGTTTGTTGCCTTCTTCCATACTTGGAGTTGCCTCTATCAATTGATCATCTATTTTTTTGGAAGGAAATTCCCTTTATGTTTGAACTTTTCCTCAATCTGTATTGATACTAAAAGGTTGTTCTCATCGTTTCAACAGTTAGGAATCCCATCCCTATTTGGATGTATCAATGCATATCACTTCTTTATTTGAGTACTCTTATGCCTTTCAAAAGCTTTGATGTCCATTTCATTGATAAAGAATGGAAAGTATTTTTGTAGTCTTGCACAACGTTTTCCTTGTGTCGATGTATTCCTCCTCATAGGCATCTTCTGGATAATACTCATTTGTAACACTATCAACAAAATCACTCCAAGAGGGATCTATGATGATTGTAAATCCATCCTCTACATCTTCCTTAGATTGTTCAAGGTGAGTCTCCCACCATTGTTGGACTTTAGGTTCAACTTTTAATTGAGCAAACATTATTTTTTATAAATGTGAAAGTGATTACATAAAAATACAACTCTAATTTTATGATCCAATTTTCAAGGCCATTTGTGTCTATTTTACCTTCAAACATTGGGATATCAAAACTTACTTGTACCTTAAAAGATATGGACCCTTGTAAGGGCATCCTTTTTGGACTATTAGTGTGCTTCTCGACATTTATTGAACTTATGCAAATTGGGTCATCATTTCACACCTTTGTTTTTCCACAACCTCTTTGAGTGATGCCTTTACTAGGTTTGAGAAATCCATTGTTCCTCCTACATCCATATGTGGTTTCTTGCATCTATTAGGAAGATAGTTAGATGGTTCTTTTGTCTCCAAGACAAACCTCTTTTAGCCTAACCTTATATGATGATACATGCAAGATCTAACTCATTTTAATACAATTGATCCACATTGAGGATTCAATCCAAAGGGTAACACACCAACTATTAGGAATTAGTGTGTTATATAAAGCAAACTCTTCTATATTGAATTGACACATTTTGCAAGAATACAAAACAAAGCTTTATTGCAACTTAATAATAGGGTTTCTATTAAAATAAATATTTATGCAATATATATATATATATATATATATATATATATATATATATATATATATGTCATCCACTACATAATAATAGGGGAAATCCTTGTTTTATAGCTAAACAAAACTAATAATAATACACTACTTTAAAGTTAAACAAAGTTAATAATATCCACTCAACATGCAAACGCATGCAAATAGGAATCTTATTTAAAATTAAACAAAGCTAATAATATCCTTTCAATTGGTATAAGCATGTAAATAGGAAAACTCCTACGAAGAAGAAACCTATTACAATAAGAATTGCTAATAATAACTATCCAAAAAGGGCCACCTTGTTGGCGTCATAACTTTTCTAGGTATGCTATGATTTTAGAACCATTTATTTTTCCATAATGTTTTGCTGACGATCTAGAAGTTCACAAACTTTAGTTATGTGATAAGGCTTTATAAAGCTCCAAAAACATTCATAAGGTCTTTGAAACTATAGATTACGTTCTGCTTCAACGTTTTGAAAATTTGACATTTTCTAAAAATAAACTATTACTCTTATTTACTGGTCCCAAGTCATTGTCGAAATCATAATGAGAACTTTGGTGGTCATCTTGACATGATATAAACATACACTAATAAAATCCCACAAATTTTAATAATTTAATTACATTAAGAGATTTGAATAATTACTATTTAATTAAATTGTTTATGGAAGTTTTCTATTACTTAACATTAATACATAATTGAACAATAATTGATTTGATCACATATTTGTAAGAATTATGAGACAAAGGTTATTTATAAAGAATTACATACTACAAAAGTTTTGCCAATAGAGAATGAGGTTTGAAAGTGTGAGACTACGATATATTGTGTTTTCTATTTCTTTCCCTAATAACAAATGCTTAGTTATTTTGTACTGGGAGTCTCCTTGTTTTTACTAAAAATATATAAAAAGTATTAAGCAAGAGATTATATTTTCTATTTCTTTCCTTGGCTTAGTTATTTTGTACTATGAGTCTCTTTATTTTTACCAAAAATAAATAGAAGGTATTAAGATAATAACTACTCATAGAAGTCATCTTGAGATGATATAATCACACAAATAAAATCCTACTAAAATTAATATATACCTATAACCAAAAATAAATAGAAACAATTTTTCAAAATAGTCTTATTGATATGTAGCATAAAATTTTCAATCAAATATTCATATATGTGATAAAATTTTCAATCATGTATACATCGTCGCTGCTATTTATTTAATTTTTTAATAGCCTTGAGATTTTACATTAGGACAAATTTATAATAATGGTCATTGTTGATGTTCACATAGTATGATGTCACTGTAATAATTATTGTGTAAATTTTTTCCAACGGTATTCATGCGAATTAGCTTTTTATCGTGTTAATTGTGTAAAATAATTTATGGAAAGAATGAGCATAGGAAATTTGTATTTTATTACTTTGACGTGATAAATATTTTCGTGCACCTGCCATAAATGTCATCAATCTTAATTTTAGTAAGACGCTCTAGTCAGTTAAATTTGGAGGTAAACAGTATATTTCGTTTTGAGAAAGGTTAAAATGATAATGCTTAACTGGTGATGACCAGTAAAAAGTAGGTGGACTTTCTCCTTGCCCATCTAAGTTCAAATCTCAATAGGCACCTCTTCACAGTGATAAGTGGCAGTGATGGCGGGCGCGATCTCACCAACCGGCTTGATCGACTGACATGAATAGGCTATGGTATTGGCCCCATATATCCCTATCTAAACAGAGGAGGAATGATGGCATGGCCCCATCTATTCTAGTTCAGCAAAGCATCCCCGCATCCGTCCCCTTGACTTACCCACGGAGACATTAATTAATATTCAGATATGTTAACAGTAATGTTTCCAAATCCATGCAAAAAGACATTCCATGAATAGATCTTGCACCTTCTGAAGAATAAGTCCTAACTTGCGTTGACGACTTATCATTTGCTTTCTCCCCATTACAGAATGAAAGAAATGAGTATGTAGCAGAAAGATGACGCAAAAAACGAAAAGGTAAAACCCGTCTTTCTTGCAACGAGTGGGCAGATCCTCAGTCTGCCAATTGTTCTATATAGAGAGATGCCACAGAATTCACTCACAGCCATTATAATGCAGCTCCCCAAGGTTCAGAGAAAAAACTGATCAATTCTAATGAAATTTCAAACAATGGCATATAGTCTACAAGATAACAAGCAACCATTAGAACAATCTAGCTAAATGCCCTTAGGCTTAACGAGAACTTGAATTAGAACAGTCATAATGTAGCAAGGGTAGAATAAAATGTAGTCATTAACTGAGCTTTATCATTGGCATGTGAATAACAAGTTTAAAGAACCTCGCCTAATAAAATACACTAGTTCATTAGGCTGTTTATGTAGGCTGCAACCTATCTTCACCTAATGCAGAAGGTGTCACTAACCAAGTAGATAGAAATGAAAAGTAATCAATGTCCATGGATCTCAATGACTAAAAAAAGGTCCTAAATACAGTCAGATTGAAGACAACAAAATTTCAACAGCAATGCCAGACATACAAATGATGTTTCTGTAGGCATCTATATTCCGCTTGAGAAGTAACATAGGATCAATTTACCTTTAGATAGGCACTCAGAGTAACTTTTATCATATGTCGTTTAAGTTGCTCTATATCAAACAGGCTACAATAACCCCTTTTTTTGGTACTAATATAAATGTTCCGTGTACTTAGCTACTGCAAAATACCTGGAAATTAGCTATTGCAAAATATGTAAATGGAAATTAGCTATTGCAAAATATGTAAATGGAAATCCAAGTGCAAAGGTCCCGCAAAATGGGATGAATACGGAGTAACATAGCAATTATAATTGTTCATATCATGCTGTAAAGCCTTGCTAGGTGTTTTATTATTTTAACGGATTGGAGCTTAAGTAAAATTCTAAAAATGCAAAATGCCCATAAATTAATGAACTGTATACAGTGTTGTGGCAAACCATTTGCTGGCCTCAAAGAGCAATGTGGATATGTTAGGAGACCTATGCCTTTTTGCATTGGTTCTGAGATAGTGGATAGTATGTGTAATCGTACTTCCCGTGACCCTACTCCTCTCTATGATTACACATCAGCTCAAATGCAGACTGCCGACCCTGGGTATCCTGCTTCGAGACATTTACCACTTGCATGGACCCTTTCCGGGTCATATATCCATCCCCTAGACATCCCTAGAACCTCACTAACCCTTTTGCTCGCTGACAAGCCTTCCAGACGCCTCTCGGGGCCCTTCTGGGAACCTGTTGACCACCCAAGGTGAGCTTTTGACCTAGGCTGTGGCTTAGGGAGGAAACCCGCAGCCTAGGCCGCACGTTTCCTTCACCAAAGTCGTGGCCTAGGCCACAGCCTGGGCAGAACATGCAAAAAAGGGCCCAGTTTGGTCCCAACGGCTAGAAACGAGCAGTTTTTGGCTTTTGTCGGATTAGAGTTGCCATATATGACGGTCTATCATTCATTTTCCTCCCTCCCACCTGCATTTTTGCTCTGATCTTCTCTCTTGATCATCACTCTCAAAGCTTTGGTACCTTCTTGAATCTTCCCTAGTTCACTCTTGGCATACTTAGCTTTCATTGTGACACAGGATGCCCTACTGCTCTATAGTTCATTTTGGTGATTCACATTGCTCTCTACAATGTTCCTGAAGCTTGTTGGTTGCTCCTAGCTTCCTCAAGACTCCACCGCCCCTGTTCTTGTGCTCTACACATTGGCTCTCTCACAGTTGGTAGCTTCTCCTTCACCTCTTCCATTGCTTTTGGCTCCTGGTTTGGACTCAGCTCACACACAGCTTGATCCTCTTCCTTCATTGCTTCTTAGCTTGGATAATCGGTTTGTAGAACATCTGCACAATACTTTTGAGCTTGATATGAGGGCACTTTGCTATGCAAAATGAAATTCCCATTTGTTTGCAGTAGTGTAGTTGCTAGGTTTTGATTGTTTTGGTGATTTAGTTTGTTTAAGGCATTATATAGGATAGTTTCTGAAGTTTTTGCATTTGCATGTGGTTAAGAATATCTTTCATTGCTTGAAAATATTTTTCCATTATATGATATGCTTGCTTTAGAAATATCTCTAATTACATAGTAGAATCCTAATTGCTCGAAATAGTCTATATATTTGCATAAACAATCTCCTCTCTTGCTAAACTAGAAAGTTGCATCATTAGGAAATAGTAGTGTTGAGAACAAAGAATTAGCTTAGGCTTAGATTAGGCATTCTCTTGCACCCTTGCTTGAAAATGTCTTTAATTCTCAAAATGTCTTTCATTTGGCCTGAAAGTGCCTTTCTCTTAAGCTTATGCATCACTTGATAGTTCTCTTTATTCAGCATTGTCATTTCCGCAATTTGTATGCAAGTAAATTTCTTGTTTCAGCTACTAGATTTACTGTGGTTATATCCGTTAGAGATACTTGCATCCTTTGTGTGCTTGATCACGCTAGCCCTAACCTGGTTTACGAGTCTTTCTATGGCTTGGTGCAAGCCAGCAAACCAAATAGCCTCTATATATCTCTAGTAGCCTATAGAAGCCCTGAGCCTTTTAGCCTTCTAGGTGTTTGTTTAAGTACCCCGTGCACCCCCTACCAAACACTAGTGGTTTCGTTCAGATTCTTGGAGCTACATTCTAGCACACCCGATGGGATCCAAATTCGGTCTCATGCTAGTTCTATCCCGTTTAGAACTCTCTTAGACAACTCCCCTTTGTTCGTCATTAGGATTTGCTTTCAGTTGTGTTTCAGCTCTTGCCTTGGTTGTTTTATCCTGCTTTGGTTTTGTGTTCTTCTCCCTGCTAGTTCGTCATCTGTTTGTCTTTTTTGTTGTCTCCCGTGTTGCTCTTGCTTCATTGCATCCATGGCCGGCCTCCCACCCTTGGGATGCCAATCCCATCGGATTCAGGGCCTTATCCCTAAGCTCACTCATGAGCAGGCTGCAATTGCAATGGAACACCATAGACACCATAGAACCCAGGAGGTTCCCTCGACCCAGCATAGTGATCTAGACCCTCTCATGTTCTCAGTGAATAAGATTGGCATATCTATAACCAATGGAATCGATCTCCTTTCCACCACTCTGAGCTTCATTCGTCTGAGGATCTTTCCCCTCAGCCTCACGTCGCGATTCATTCACCCGTACGGGGTGATGAGGATCCCCTTGCACGACTAAGTCCTAATGAGCTACGACCGAGCATTGATGATTGCCGCAGATGCCTTCAGGTGAATGAGGTGCACCCTTCTCCCCATAGGAGTAGGCGGCGTGCTTCCTCTAGAGACAGCAATCGCACCTACTCCATTTCAAGTGCCTCAACTAGTTCTCATGTGAGTTCCCCACCTCTTTCTTGACAACAGACTTTGCAACAAGAACCCCCTCGTTCCATGTTGTGGGGCACAAGCACTCCAGCTCAGCATCCATCCACATCATGTGGAGTCCTCCCATCATCCTAGTCTGTCCTTTAGAGTCTCAGATGAGCGTGTTGATTTCGATCGCCACTTGAGGACTAGAGATCCGTGGGATGCTTATCCCGAGCATCAGTGCCCTCATGTTGACCCTCGTCTGATGAAACGTGGTCAACATCATGGAGACCTAGGTCACCATGACCATTTCCATGAGCATGCCATGTCATCTCATCATTCCATAGGGAACGGTACCTTGCCCGTGGTCGTTCCTCACCCTGTGATAGGATGATTTCCATCGTGAGCGTCACCCATAACAAGAGCCGCTTCAACATCGTCCCTTTCGCGACCAGGGTTATGATGAGGCCTATTGGCATAGGCAACATCATAACCTCCACGAGCCTTCTCCCGAAGCTCGTCACCAACCTACTATCAACCGTGCCTATGAGGATCTCCATAGGAGTCCTCTAGCCCCTTGGGTGCGTGTTATTCCCCTTCCTACTCCTATCCATGAACTGCTTAAGTTCAATGGGACTTGGGACACTAGTCCCATGGAGCATATCACAGCATTTATGATGGTGTATGGATTGGGAACAGGACAAAGGCATGATGTTGAAGCTTTCCGCTCGCTCCCTGTGAGCCGAAGCTCTCGTTTGGTTCCAGAATCCGGCTTTAGATTCTCTTTCTAGCTTCTAGTTCCTTCTGGATAACTTCCTCCAGTACTTTGATATCTCCAGACAATTTAAACCTCCGCATCCAATCACTTACCTCCATGGCGCAAGCAAGGGGTGAGTCGAACTTTGACTTTGTACGTAGGTGGCGTTTAGTCATCCATAAATGCAGAATAAGGTTCTTGGATGATCAGTTTTATGATATGTTCACGCGAGCATTGAGGCAGGAGGTTCACCTTGAGGTCCTCAAGCGTGAACCCACCTCATATGATGAAGTTGTTAATGAGTGTTTGAAGATTAAAGTCTTAGAGGTCTGTGTGGGCATTCGTCTTGTGTCGACCCAAAAGTCATCCTCTTCACGCATTCGCAACCGCAACACAACCGGCGATGGTGTCACTGATTCTCCTCCCGAGAAGGACAAGTAGGATAGCCGCGAGGTCAATGCTCTGAGTAAGAGGCCAACTGAAAATAAGGCCCCCAAAACGAGCACCACAAAACCACAAACGGTGTTCCATTATGATGCCACCAAGTTTTGTAACTTCCATCAGATGAAAGGCCACAATGACAAGAATTGTGCCGTCCAAAAGTCTGGTGCAAAAGACTCGCCTCCTCCTCAGAGTTCTCCACTTGCGGACCCCAACCGCAAATTGAATGTGTTCAAGGAGCCTCTTCCTAACCACGCCAAGTAAAAGAAGAAGAAAAAGAAGAAATCCAAGGCTAAGGCCCATCACTCTTCCTCTGGCTCTTCTACCTCTTCTAACTCCTTGTCCTCGACTGACTCAAAAGGGAAAGCCAAGTGCGATAGCAACAAGCTCATTGCTAGCATTGACATAGCCCCTGTCAATTATGAGTGCTTTGTCAATACACACTCGGGTCATGCGACTAACGCCAATGGAGATGCTAGTGGTGCAAGGCCCCCAGGTCAGCCCACAAGGGATTTGGTCAGCCCACAAGGGCAAGGAATCCCAAAGTCAAATTTGACTTTTGGCGTAATATCCCTCCCCAGGCTAGGCAGCGCCCGCACTCCATCATAAAGGAGTTACAAGGCCTCTCAAATGGAATCTCCATATGGGACCTTCGCCTTTGCCCTGAGCAAAGAGGGCTCATCTTCGATGAGCTTGGTCTCTCCCGTGAGGTGCCACTACAGGATGACACTGAGGTGTTTCTCAACTCAGGCATCCCCGACCGCCCTCACCCACCTATCCTATCTTTTGACCCTACCTCTTTACCAGACCCTTCCATTCTGGAAAAGAGGGCTAAGTTCCCACTCTACATCGAGACCCTTGTCGCTGACTGCCGCATCAAGAGATGCATTGTCGATGAAGGTGCCGCATTGAACATCATGCCTTTGTGGGTGTTCAACAAGCTGGGCATTAGCCATAGGAAGCTTTATGAATCTCACCACAACTGTGTTGGCTTCAACAACGATATAGTTGCGCCAGTGGGTAATGTGAAGCTTTGGGTCAAGTTTGGACCCAAGATAGTCAGGATTGAGTTTTGTGTGTTAGACCTCGATCTCTCAGACAACATGATCCTTGGTCATCCCTGGACCGCTACCATGCAAGCCGTCACGTCAACAACATTTCTCATGGTCCATTTCATGCACGAAGGTGAGGTTGATACCATGGAAGTAGACCCAGATCCCTGAGAATTTATCTATGCCAAGACAAAGCCCTCTGACAAGGCTTTGGTTGTCTCCTTGCAAGGCCCTATGGGTTCATCCAAGGCTCCCACCTCTGAATCTTGTTTTCTCAAGGATGAGCATTTTGATCCAACTAAGTACCAATCAGTGTTCATTCCTTCAAAGTCTGTATACATTTGCCAACTCCCTCTACTACCCCGCGACCCCAGGGTGGCTCTTCCCTTCTTGGAGACCTCTTTCAATATATTTCCCCAAATGTCGAGCTTCCCCTCTCGTCGCACTTCTCCCATCGGAGTATTGGCTCTCTCAACGCATCTCTCACGAAGATTGCTAGTCACTGAGTCCGATCTTGAGTGATATTCCATCCATGGTATAGCACGCAACCCGATCAATGAGAGGAGAGCTTACAAGAAGCTCATGCCCTTGCATCGTACGTGTCGCCATCCTCTTACTTGTTTGGGTTCAGAGGTCTCGTTCACCAACAATGACCCCACCTTCGGCACTCTTGTGTTTCAGGGCATGACTGGTGAACCTAAGGATATGGATTCTCCATCTCCTTCTTCCCGCCTTTTCCCTATTGTTTGGCCTCTTCATAGGCGAAGCAAGGGCTTGCATCGCGGGCAGGCCTCTAGTTAGGGTGAAGTGGTGGCCTGCCCTGGGGGGCAGGCCTGGCCCTGAGCTTGTGGTGCTTGACGAGCCTCAAAGCTTACCAGAACACCCTCCCCAAGCCCCTGTTCGATGGATTGCCACTCTCGTGGCATCCATCATCAAACCTTGTGGGTCTCCGTAGCCGTTTGGCTTGTGCACTCCTACTTGGATGCACCTCGGGATAGAAGCAAAGTCTTTTGCTTCTTTTAGTTGGTCGGGCTATTGCTTGTTGGTAGCTAGCTCTCTACTGACTCCTATCCTTTTCCATTGTTCCTGTAGGTGGTGTGGGTTAGTGGTTGTGGTTGCTTGCGACTTGCTCTGGCCTTCCCTGGCTGGTCTTCGTCTATCACGGGTCTCCTACCACCCCTCGTCGCCTCTCATTACAATTAGCATTGAGACTCTCTCTCCCGATTGGCCCACGCATAGCGGTGGCAGCTCTACCAACTAAGATGTCTTTCTTGCCTCTAGCACTCTGACTCCTCACGTCTGCACAAGAGAGAAACGTGACTTTGGATCAGTCGTGCGTGCATTGGAATGAGATAAGTATGTTCAACCAACATGTTTTTCTCGTTTCCCCCCCTCTTGTTCCTTTCTGGGCAAGTTTTGGGCCCTACCAAGCTCCCTGGGCCTGTTTTTGGCCCTTTCTGGCCCAAGTCGCAGGTTTCTAGGCTAAGCCACGGCTTGGCAGTGGTCCAAGCCACGGGTTTGCCCAGGCAGGCTGCGGCCTGGGCCAAAAGCCTTCTTTTTGCCCTCTCCTGGCCTCCGTTTCGCTCTATCGTTGCTCCTAAAACCGCAAAACCTTCATCTTAGAGGTTTTGTCCCATTCTGGACGCAATGGCGGAGTCCATTTCTCTCTTTAAGGCCTCCTTGGGTCTGTTTTGGGACCGTTCCAGTCTCTTGGACCCTAAAGTCTCTTAGATCTCTCTTCTTTCAGTCAATAGTTTCTCAGCGCATTCGTAGCCAATCCCTACTGACTCCCTGTCCCTCTTTCACTGTAGTTCTTGTAGGTGTGGGTTCATGGTTGTGATTGCTCCAGGACTTGCTCTGGTCTTCACCAACCAGTCTTCGTCCCTTCATGGGCATCCTACCACCCTTCATCACCTCGTCCCACAGTTAGTGTTAGTCTTCGCCCATCGATTGTGACTTGATGGTGTTCTTTGTCTCCCTTGTGCAACTCACTCATCCTACTATGTGTTGAGACAATCCTTCCACAGTGTCCTCTTGCATCCCCGACCCCCATCGTGGTGCACCTCTCAGTGGTGATTCACACTGATGGCAGCAGTCGGGGCAACCCAGGATCCACAATTGTGGCTTGGATTAACGATGACCCATGGGACTGCGAGCTTGTTGCAACAAGTTACCTCCTTACCAATGAGACGAACAATGCAGCGAAATATCATGCAATCATCAATGCTTTGACCGGCACTCGTGTGTTAGACGCCCACTATGTGCAGTTGTTCTCCAACTCACTCTTAGTCGTGTCTCAGCTCACCAGTCCCTAGTCCGTCCTTAGCTCTGAGTTGCTCCCCTTCTTCAAGGTGGCACACAATTTGCTCTCCTCCTTTGAGGAAGCCCAGGTCACTCATATCCCTCACGTGGAGAACACTAGCATTGATGCCTTAGTGAATGTCATACTAGATTGTATGATTTGATTTGATATCACTTATGTCCCTTCTTTGCAAGAGTTTGGAGCTGGAGCTGGATTGCGTAGCATTTGCACTCTCACATGTGGATCGTGTCGACTTCTTCCGCCGCCATCCTTATCTAGTAGGTGCAGGTAATGTTCTCTTTTATCTTTGCAGTTCTTGCTTTCCTTTGCTTTTGTGTGGCTTCCAAGTACTACACAGCACTCCTTGTTCATTCGAACATTGACTGCTTGTACCTCAAGGGCATCTCGAATCGTACTTCCCGTGACCCTACTCCTCCCTATGATTACACATCAGCTCACATGTAGACTACCAACCCTAGTTATCTCGCTTCGAGACATTTGCCACTTGCATGGACCCTTTCCGCATTATATATCCATCCCCTAGACATCCCTGGCACCTCACTGACCCTTTTGCTCCCTAGCAGACCTTCCAGACGTCTCCCGGGGCCCTTCCAAAAGCCTATTGACCACCCGGGGTGGGCTTTTGACCCAGGCGTCGCTTATGGGAGGAAACCCGCGGCCCAGGCTGCACGTTTCCTTCACCAAAGCCACAGCCCAAGTAGAACATGCAAAAAAGGGCCCAGTTTGGTCCCAACGGTTAGAAACGGGCAATTTTTGGCTTTTGTCGGATTAGGTTTATCATATATGACGGTCTATCATTCATTTTCCTCCCTCTCTCTTGCATTTTTACTCTGATCTTCTCTCTTGATCATCACTCTCAAAGCTTTGGTGCCTTCTTGAATCTTACCTAGTTCATTATTGGCATACTTAGCTTTCATTGTGACAAGGGATGCCCTACTACTCTACAGTTCATTTTGGTGATTCACATTGCTCTCTACAGTGTTCCTGAAGCTTGTTGGTTGCTCCTAGCTTCCTCAAGACTCCACTACTCCTATGATTGTGCTCTACACATTGGCTCTCTCACAGTTGGTAGCTTCTCCTTCACCTCTTCCATTGCTTTTGGCTCCTGGTTTGGACTCAGCTCACACACAACTTGATCCTCTTCCTTCATTGCTTCTTAGCCTGGATAATCGGTTGGTAGAACATCTGCACAATTCACATTGCTCTCTACAGTGTTCCTGAAGCTTGTTGGTTGCTCCTAGCTTCCTCAAGACTCCACTACTCCTATGACTGTGCTCTACACATTGGCTCTCTCACAGTTGGTAGCTTCTCCTTCACCTCTTCCATTGCTTTTGGCTCCTGGTTTGGACTCAGCTCACACACAACTTGATCCTCTTCCTTCATTGCTTCTTAGCCTGGATAATCGGTTGGTAGAACATCTGCACAATACTTGAGCTTGATATGAGGGCACTTTGCTATGCAAAGTGAAATTACCATTTGTTTGCAGTAGTATATTTGCTAGGTTTTGATTGTTTGAGTGATTTAGTTTGTTTAGGGCATTATCTAGGATAGTTTCTGAAGTTTTTGCATTTGTATGTGGTTAAGAATATCTTTCATTGCTTGAAAATGTTTTCCATTATATGATATGCTTGCTTTAGAAATATCTCTAATTACATAGTAGAATCCTAATTGCTCGAAATAGTCTATATATTTGCATAAACAATCTCCTCTCTTGCTAAACTAGAAAGTTGCATCATTAGGAAATAGTAGTGTTGAGAACAAAGAATTAGCTTAGGCTTAGATTAGGCATTCTCTTGCACCCTTGCTTGAAAACGTCTTTAATTCTCGAAACATCTTTCATTTGGCCGGAAAGTGCCTTTCTCTTAAGCTTATGCATCATTTGATAGTTCTCTTTATTTAGCATTGTTGTTCCGCAATTTGTAAGTAAGTAAATTTCTTGTTTCAGCTACTCGCTTTATTGTGGTTAGATCCATTGAAGATACCTGCATCCTTTGTGTGCTTGGTCATGCTAGCCCTAACCTGGGTTACGAGTCTCTCTATAGCTTGGTGCAAGCTGGCAAACCAAATAGCCTCTATAGATCTCTAGTAGCCTATAGAAGCCCTGGGTCTTTTAGCCTTCTATGTATTTGTTTAAGTACCCCGTGTACCCCTTGCCAAACACTAGTGGTTCCATTCAAATTCTTGGAGCTACAGTATGGGCACTCCAATCCACACTCCCCAATTATGAACTTGGGAAGAAGAACATGCAAAGTTTACATTCGGTGAGGCGGCAAAATAGCCTAAAAGAGTAAAGCATGGAAGACTAGTAGGGTAGGAGCAAACGAATGGTTAGCTAAGCAAGGATGGGATGGATAAGAAAGGGAATGACTTGGGTCGAAATAGGAATAAGACTGGAAGAAATGACCAATTTAAAGAAAAGATCAATGCTTGTAAAAGAAATATCCAGAGAGCCCCAGTTGTGACCTCCAAGAACCAAGGGGGCTAAGAAGACCATCAAGTGGGTAGAGTAGCTCAATAAGCAACTCAATGGGAGATCCTAAGGAGACTGCAACTTGATTGCAAGAAATGAAATACATGCTAAGCAAACAAAACTGAAATCAAACAAGCAAAAAACAACTTGCTTTTCAAAACACTATGGATCCTGACGCAAACACAACCTGCAAGCAAATTGTTAATTTTTTAATTGCTTCTAATTTTATGGCTCAGAAGAGATATAACTGCAACACAAAGTGGTGGAACTGAAACCAATGTATACAGTAACATAATGAAAAATAAATCAGTAATGCATGCCTATGCAATATGCATATCCAAGTACTCATCTAGAAAGGAACAAAGCAAGACAGCAAGAAGTAAACCCCTCTAGCACAAGCAATGTAAACAAAGCCTCTCTATATTGGGATGTGCCTATAGAGCTTAAACCAAGCAAGAAGGCTGAAATTCCACGAGAAGTGATAAAAGTAAAACCAACACACTATCTTGTTCTTACATTCACTATGCATAAACGTAATAAAACCTTTTTGTTTCCATCGAATAGAAGAGGATTATTCTGCTCTCATTGTTTACTGCACTCATTTTTTGTTGCACGTTCATATTATGGCCTAATAGATTACAAGCTGGTTTGATGGGTTGTACTCCACACCTCCATCTAGGGCCCCACGGTGTGCATCATTGATATCAAAGCTAAACCTAGCTTCTCTGTATCCTTGTGACTATAAACACCCATGCACAGCAGCAAAGGGAAGCAGGAAAACTTGGTTTTGTATCAGACTACCCAGAAGAATACCAACGCAAAAGTGAGATCGTTGACTTCCAAGAGAAACCTTTTGATGGCTCCCCACACATCCAGAAACTCGTTCAGGATGCCCTTGAGGAGCAACGCACAACACTCTTCAGCGAATTCCATGAACTCATGATGCAATTGGGTTCCCCAACACGTCTTTTTCCACCACGTATACCAACACGTCGTTTCAACATCAAGTCCCTTTCAAATTCAAAGTCAATCTAAACATTCCTATGTTTCAAGGCAAAATTGGCATTGCAACACTAGATGACTCAATTCGACAATTAGAGATCTACTTCTCCGTCAACCACTTCACTAATATTGAAAAGATCACCTTTGCAACACTAAAGATGTCTACACTGGTCTCGCATTAGTGGGAAGCTTACAAGGCCCAATGCGACAACACTTGGAATAAGTTTGTTAGTGTCATACGTGTAGAATACTACCCTATCAAGCACTATGAGTATTAATATATGAAGTTTCAATAGTTGCACCAAAAGGAGCAATCAGTACAAGACTACACAAATGAGTTCCATGACCACTCAGAATGTGTGCGAGAAAACACCACGAAGCAAAATAGGGTGTCTGTACATCAATAAACTTTCTCCATATATTTGCACCAAGATAAAATTTCTGACCTTTGAAATATTTGGGGCAAAGCCTACTACAATGCCACCAAAATCAAGGCCAAAGCCAAGATGAGGTAGAAGTTCACCTCTTCATCGAGTGTTGTGTGCAAGAGAAAGCTCATTCTCGGTGTACCAAAGCAAAAGCCTTTGCGCTGAGGAGATCAGTAAGGGCAACCTCTAGCACAATGAAAGACCCCTGTGCCATCAATGCTAGAAAAACGCAAGAGGAAGCAAGGGGAATGTTAGTGTAGGTTTTTATTTTTCCCTATTATTTAATTAGGAAAATTATATATTTGTGCATACATGGAGTTTTCCTACATTCATGGGATAGGCTAGATTATGTGGAGATGTGTGTCATAGATGTGTCATAGGTGTCATAAGAATGTCATAACTCCTTTGACCGACTATTTCAGGTATGGGAGTTACTTCTCTATTCTTAGCACCTTGTCACCACTTTTCATGGAGGAGTTACAGTCTATTATTGGGGTGCTTTGACTACCTTTTGTGGAGGAGTTATTTACGAGCTATCCTATATGTATTTTTCATTATGGCCATCTCATGTTAATGGAATATTGGTTTTTCTCCAAATTGTCTATGCAATTGTCTCTTGTTTGATTTCATTTACTTTAGCATTTTGTGGTATTCACTTGCTTCGTCCCGTGCAACCACAACTCATGCATCCTCGTTATTCGGACCTTGGCAAATCCTTCGATATGGTATCAGAGCCACCCCGGTAACTGGTTGTCTATTTTGTTATTGCTTTCATTGAAATCTAGAGCTTTGTTAAGGCATTTTTTTGTGAAATTTGAAAATTTCGGGAGTATTGCTAGTTCTCCGTGCTCTTGTTTCTTCCATGGCTTGTTTGGTCTCTCCATATACATGCAAACGAGATTTTGCAAGATCCAATAATCTTGTTTCTGTCAATCAGCTTGCATATTTTGTGTTTTAATCAAAATTGCAGGTTGTCACATGCCTTTGCAATCTCTTGGTAGCTGATTCTGCCTTTGCATGCCGTTTTTTGGTTGCTAGGGTCATTTTTTCCAGCCAAAGGCGTCTGTTTTACACTAGCTCTGCATCTTCTATACATCAACAAGAAAAATGCCTTCTGGATTTTGTTCGCAGCCCAGAAAAACCATCTGGGTATCTTTCAATTTTTGCATACATTCTGCATACTTTGCAGAAATGCGCTCAGAAAGCTATAGCAGGACCCCTCTCCGTTGGCAGTTGCAATTTTGAAGGCAGTTTTCAAATGCTCTGTTCTTGCTCATACGGACTCCTTTTCCCACCAATTTTTTTTATTTTGACTATTTTTCATGCTCTATGCACTAGTGCAAACGTTTTTTGATTTTGATGCTAAGATTTTTCAGAAATAGCAGATTCTCAGTCGTGACATTGCACAGTTCTCATTTTGGGAACTTCAGAGGATCATAACTTTCACATTATACCTCGTATTAAAACGATTCTTTTTTTGAAAGTGCATGATTTTTTGAGTAGATCGCAGTGGTGCTGTTTATTTTTCTAGATATTATGCCAAAGTTGTATTTTCAGCATATGCTCTTCATGAGGGTTTTGTAATGCATTGAAATCAAGACCACTTAGTATTTCTTGCTAGTGGCATTTGCAAACGCACTAATATAAAGTGTCAAATCATATTTTTTTTGGGGGGTTCTTTGATTAAGCAATATTTGAATTTTTTTTAAAAGCTTGTATATTCGATTGTCGAAGACGAAGGGTGAGGCCCGGGTTGGCAAGAGGCCAATTCCCCCTTACAAAGACCTCCTTTGGATTCCTCACTCCATGCTGAGTCCAACGAGTGGTTGGAAGGCCACTTTCTCTCTCAAAACAGGTATTTTTTTAATGTTTTAGTTCTGTTTTTTTTTTCAAAAACACTAGTTTACGAGAAATTGAATCTTTAATATCTTGCAAACGGTAGCTCGAATTCAAGTGCCGTTTTTTGTAAAAATGTTTGTATTTCAATTCTCCACAGCGTAGGCTTGTTATTTGTTAAAAATGCACTAGTTTATAAAGTGCCTAAAATTTGGGTCTCCCAAGACGCATTTTCCGCTGAGTCCGACGTCCTGTTTGCTTAAAGTCTTGCACTGATTGCTCTAAGACGCATTCTCGACTAAGCCCGACGTCTTTTGAACATGCACTTGCATATTTGAGGGGGCTCAACATTTCGGGGGGGTGTGATTGCTTTTCAACACTTGCAATCTTTGCTTTCATTCTCCTTTCTACATAATTTCACAAACTTGCAATCAACACAACTTCACATAAATTCAGCTTAAAATGGATTCTTTTCAACTTAAACCCTTAACACCCTTCAAGTATCATGAATGGAAGGTTAAAATGTCAATCATTCTTAGAAGCAAAGGGTTGTATAGGATCACCATGGGTACTGAAGTAGAACCTAGCACTGATGCTGAAAATGTCAAGTGGTACAACCATAGTGATGAAGCCTATGGATTACTGAGCTTGTCCGTGTCTCCAAAACTTCTCTTCCATTTAGAAACCTCCAAAACTCCCAAAGACATATGGGACACCCTTGAAACCTTATTTGAGAAACTTGATGAGATGAGAGGTCATGAGCTCGAAAACGAACTCATAAGTCTAAGTCCTAGCAACTTTGACACCCTATAAGACTTCTTCACTAAGTTTAAGGCCCTTAGATTGCAATTGAAAGAATGCGGGATAGAGAAGAAAAATGACCAACTCATCCTTTCTATTCTCGCTAAGTTAGGTCCAAGCTATTCAGTCTTTGTCTCCACTTTCCATGCCACAAAAAGTGCCCTTGGCGCTACATGGAAAATGCCTTCTTTGGATTCATTCATTGCTGACTTGACTAGGGAGCAAGATAAGCTAATCCAAATGGGCACAATGAAGTCTACTCAACCCCAAGCTTTGATAGCTGGAAATGGTAAGGATAAGACTTCAACAAAGGAGAAGAAGAAAGAAAACAACAATCTTGCCAAAAACAACACTGAGTCTTCCTCCTCCAATGCTAAACCTAAGAAGGAGAAGGTTAAGTGTGCCTATTGTAAAAAGACAGGGCATAATGAACACAAATGCATGAAGAAACAAATAAATCACCTAACTCATCTTCTAGAGAAGCACAACATAGGTGTTCCTAAGTCCATCAAGCATAATTCATCTACCCAAGATACTACTAAGGCAAAAGGCAAGGGTAAAAAGAAAGAAAAGGGCAAGGCCCTTGTAGCTACAGCAACTTCTACATCTTCATGGGTCATTGACTTGGGTGCTTCTCACCACATGGGCTCTTCCCTAGTTGAGTTTTCATCTTTAGAGCCTTGTAGCATGACTTCAATTAATTTGGGTGATGACACATCAGTTTCCGTTGCAGGGAGAGGGTCAGTTGAAATGGAAGGAGGAACATTCAAAGTGTTCCTTCTCTTTCAACCAATCTCTTATCAGTGTACCAAATCACTCACATTGGTCGGGGCATGAGAGTTGAGTTTTCACCAGATTCAGTGGCTATCATGGAGTTGCATAGTGATACTACAGTGGCAGTGGGTAGGGCAGATCACCAAGCAAGGTTATACACCTCACATTTTGCACTTGATTCTTCTCCAACAGCATTGATGACTCATTCAAATGGAGTTAGCAAATTATGGCATGAGCGGTTTGGCCACCTTAACTACCGCTACCTTGAGCAACTTTGCAAACATGACATGGTCATTGGCTTGTCTCGTGTCCAATTCTCAAAAGGACTTTGCGAGGGGTGCTCCCTTGGGAAGCATCCCGAAGCAAAATTTGACAAAGGCAAAGCTTGGAGGGCTTCACAACCTTTGGAGTTAGTCCACAGTGATTTATCAGGACCCTTTCCCAAACCATCTTTCACAAGGGCCAAGTACATCCTCACTTTCATTGATGATTTCTCTAGGTACACTTGGATATATTTTCTCAAACAAAAGTCTGAAGTGTTTGAAAATTTTCTAGACTTCAAGGCTCTTGTTGAGAAACAGAGTGAGAAATCCATCAAGGTTCTTCGAACTGATAATGGAGGGGAGTATGTCAGCATCAGGTTTGAGCAGTTTTGCACCACAGAGGGGATTGATTTGCAGCGCACAGTCACTTATAGTCCTTCACAGAATGGGGTTGTAGAACGCAAAAATAGGTTCTTGAAAGAGATGGGTAGTTGTATGATTCACTCCAAATCCTTAGCACCACAGTACTATGCCGAAGCCATCAATTGTGCTTGTTACATTCAAAACAGGGTTCCTCACAAAGCTTTAAAAGATATAACACCCTTTGAAGCTTGGCATAAAAGGAAACCTGATGTTGAGCACCTTAGGGTTTTCAGATCCCCAGCGATGGCCCGCATACTGAAGAAAAAACGCAAAGCTATGGAACGTCAGTCCAAGCCTTGCATCTTTGTAGGATATCCGGATGGTGTTAAGGGGTATCACCTTCTAAATTCCGTCACTCATGAGTTGTTCATCGAGAGAAGTGTCCATTTTCAGGAGAGTCCTAGAGACTCAACACTTGGCACTTCTTCTCTCTCATCGGATCTACTTCTTCATGATGATTCCTCATCAGATTCAGATCAGCCACAGTAGGTTCTTGAGCCAAACACATCTTCTTCTTCTTCGAGTTCAGACAACGAGGACAGTGATGCAGGGTCATCCACCTCTAGTCAGTCAGAGGATGAGGAGTTAACATCTGACTCACCCACTTCCGGGCCACTTTGGGCCAGACAGACACTTGAGAGTGTTGGCACTTGGGCAGGAGATCCTGCAGATGACAGACGAACTAGGGGGATTTTCAAAGAGATCCACATGTCTTCTTTGCTTCAGTTTCGGATCCACAGACTTTTCGAGAGGCATCGGGGGTACCTGAGTGGGATAGTGCTATGGAGGAAGAATATTCTTCCTTAATCAAAAATCACACTTGGGATTTGACTTCACTTCCTAAGGGAAGGAAGATGGTTCGATGTAGGTGGATATATCGGACCAAGTTTGCAACAGATGGGTCAGTTGATAAGTACAAGGCGCGATTGGTTGCCAAGGGTTTCTCACAGGTGGCAGGCATTGACTACTCAGAGACCTTTGCACCCGTTGCAAAGATGACTTCTATCCGACTCACCTTAGCTATTGTTGCAGCTCATGGTTGGGATGTGCACCAGATGGATGTGAAGAGTGCCTTTCTTCACGGAGACTTAGAGGAGATCTACATGGAGCAGCCCCCAGGATTTGTTCAGGATTATTCCTTAGTATGCAGAGTTAGGAAATCTATCTATGGCCTCAAACAGGCCCCTCGGGCTTGGTATGCCAAGATGGATTCTTTCCTTCTCACAGCGGGTTTCACTAGGTGTCATTCTGATCCCAATGTCTACTTCTTGCGGCAGGATGATTCGCCCCTAATTTTGGTTCTATATGTTGATGACCTTTTGATCACCGGGAGTTCTTCATCGGCTATTGCAGCGGTGAATGCATCTCCAAGATAGATTTGACATGACAGACTTGGGTTTGTTGCACTACTTCCTTGGCATCGAGATCTCACAGTCAGATTCAGGGATTTCTCTTGCACAACCTAAGTATGCTCTTAATTTATTGTCTCGGTTTCACATCGCTGATTGCAAGCCATCTCTAACTCCCCTTCTATCAGGAGTCAAGCTTGAGGCTGATTGTTCTTCACCATTAGTTGATGCCACTTGGTATCAACAACTTGTTGGCAGTCTCATCTACTTGACTCACACCAGGCCCGACATATCATATGCAGTGGGACTTGTCTCCAGATTTATGCAGGAACCTCATGAGCTGCATTGGAAAGCAGCTAAGAGAATCTTGCATTGCATACAGGGTTCACATAGATACGGGATTCATTACAGATTTGGCATAGAGGTTGACTTGGTTGGATATACAGATTCAAACTGGGCTGGCGATTCACAGACTCGCAAGTTCACTTCTGGTTACAGTTTCTCTCTAGGTTCTGGTCCTATTAGTTGGTCTAGCAAGAAGCAGAATGCTATTGCTATATCATCCACAGAGGCAGGGTATAGGGGAGTTGTTAATGCAGCTACTGAGGCTATTTGCCTTCAGGGGATACTTTATGAGTTTGGCATTCCTATCAGGCAGCCCACCATCATTTATTGTGACAACCAGAGTACCATTCAGATTTGCAGGAATCCAGTTCAACACCAACAGACCAAGCACATAGAGATTCACATGCATTTCATTCGGGAGCTTATTCATAGTCAAGTCATTGACTTGATATTTTGCCAGTCTTCGAAGCAGGTTGCAGACATCACCAAACCTTTCACCGAAAGCAAGTTCATTCATCTACGAGCTCTTCTTGGGGTGCGGTCCATATCTGCAACAACATCATCTTCGAGGGGGGCCACTAGCCTCTTCATTTCTTTTGTCTCTCTTTTGGGGGAGAGTTTTTTCCTACGGGTTTTCTCCTTTTCTCTATCTTATGGGAGATTGCATTTGTACATGGGTACCTCATCAGGCCTAGTTGCCGGGACCCATTTTATATTTCCACACTGCCCACCTAAGCTGCGCATATGGGGGGGTGTTAGTGTAGGTTTTTATTTTTCCCTATTATTTAATTAGGGAAATTATATATTTGTGCATACATGGAGTTTTCCTACATTCGTGGGATAGGCTAGCTTATGTGGAGATGTGTGTCATAGATGTGTCATAGGTGTCATAAGAATGTCATAAGTAACTCTTTTGACCGGCTATTCCAGGTATGGGAGTTACTTCTCTATTCTTAGCACCTTGTCACCACCTTTCATGGAGGAGTTACAGTCTATTCTTGGGGTGCTTTGTCCACCTTTTGTGGAGGAGTTACTTACGAGCTCTCCTATATGTATTCTTCATTATGGTCATCTCATGTTAATGGAATATTGGCTTTTCTCCAAATTGTCTATGCAATTGTCTCTTGTTTGATTTCATTTACTTTAGCATTTTGTGGTATTCACTTGCTTCGTCCCGTGCAACTACGACTCGTGCATCCTCGTTATTCAGACCTCGGCGAATCCTCCGATAGGGAAAAGGGGTACTAGGGCCACCACATAACACCCACGACGATTCTGAAAGCCACACCTAGCAATTCTTGCTTGTGCACTCCACATTATGTCCCACGCAAGCTAAAGACACTAATCCAAATGCTACTTGTATGGGCACCAACAACTCTGCAACTAACACTTCTAATGAAAGAGAACGCCTCTTCCACACCAAGTGTTGGATCAAAGGTCAGCCCCTTCATGTTATTATTGATAATGGAAGCCAAAATAAAATCATTGTGCTAGATGAAGTTTATCGCCTACGTATTACGCTAAAACACATCTCTTCCATATTCCCTAGGATGGCTCCAACAGAGTAAAGATATTTAAGTTTTTCGCCAATGCACATTCGAGTACGGAATCAAACCCATGTGTGATTCCATCATTGGCGATATGTGACATCCAACTTGGCAAACCATATGTGTATGATAGAGACGGTAGCTAGATAGCTAATCCATAATGTTGGTTAGTAAAAGTCAATGATTACACCTTCAACATCCCAAAGTCTCTTCGAAGACCAAAGTAACTTTGGTATCAGCCAAGCAATGCCACAAACTTGTGTCTCATGTGGAAATTTTTGTGTTGCACATGCTCCATGTAGAGACACTTGAGCGCAAGAGTAAGCATGCATTTGCAACACGCCATGTTCCCCACACAACTCAGTAGCAGCAGCTCGACAATTTACTCCAATAGGACAAAGATGTCTTTGACGATTCCAAAGGTGCCCCAACACACTATAGGATAAAGCATTCAATCAACCTAGTTCTAGGATCCACTTGGGGGAACGATAAGATTCATGCCAAATTCAAGAGCTCATTAACGAAGGGAAGATCCGACCAAGTTATTCTACTTGTAGCAGCCCAATAATCTTTGCACCAAAGAAAGATGGCTCATGGCGCTTGCACATGGACTATCAAATCATCAACAAGATAACGATGAAGAATTAATATCCACTATCACACATTTACAACCATTTGAACCAACCCTGAGGTGCATAATAGTTCACCAAAATTGATCTAAAATCTAGTTATCATTAGAGTCCTGTCCATCCTCAAGATGTTTGGAAGGCTGCATTCAAAACCAAGAAGGGATTGTATGAGTAGTTAATTATGATTTTTTATTTGACCAATGCACTAGCAACATTATAATCTGGGCTTTCACTAACTCCGTCATCGTCTACTTGGCTGATATTCTCATCTTCAGCAAGACGAGGGAAGAGCATGTTGAGAACATAGTACACGTCTTAGACACATTGTGCCAACACAAGGTGCAAGCCAACTTAAGAAAGTGTATATTCAGTATCATGCAAATCCACTACTTGGGCAATATCATTGAGCGTGCAGGCATACATGTACATCCCAAAAATATCTAAGTAGACCACAATTGGCCAATTCCACACAATACAAGGGAGTTTAGGAGTTTTCTTGGACTTGCAAACTTCTATGACAAGTTTGTCCTTGAATTTTCACACATTTCTTGGCCATTGAATCAGATCATGCACGCTTTTGAGAAGGCCAAGTAATGCCTTTGTGCCACGCTAGTCTTGGCCATCCCAGACATTGGCCAATCCTTTGATATTGAAACTAATGCATTTAATTATGCACTCAATGCAGTACTCACCTAGCATGGACATTCAATCGCCTATCATTCAGAAACATTTAGTGGCACAGTTTAGCGCTACTCTACCTATAAGAAAGAATTGTACGCCATCATGCAAGCAGTCACGCAGTGGTGACATTACATCTTGGGGAAGGAAGAGCATCATTCATTAAGATCATAAGTTGCTTTAGTTCCTGCACACATGGAGAAAGTTGGAGAATATGTGCCATATGATGTGGATGACATACTTGCAACAGCTCCATCTAATAATCAAACACAAGAAGGAAAAGGACAACAAGACAGCAGATTCTCAATCACCCTCCTATCTAGGTGCTCATCTCAGTGCTTGACACTCGTGTCCACAACTTCACTGACTAGGTATCTCTTTACTTAGCAGATTCATATTTTGCATCAACCTATACCACTCTTGTGTAGAGTGAACATGTTGATTTCTATCTGTCTAACAAGCTTATTTACAAGCTTGGGCATCTGTGTTACTGCAAGTGCAACTCGCCGAACACTCATCTGGGAGGTGCATTATCCAAGACAGTGAGACACGTCAGAGTGAGCAAAACACTCGCTGCACTTCAACAACACTTTTTTCAGCCTTGTATGCACAAAGACATAGAGCACCACATCAAATCTTGCATTCCTTGTAGCATTGCCAAGCTAGCAAACAGGAAGCTTAGGTTATACAAACCCTTGCCAGTTCCATCAAGGCCATGGGCATCTATCAGCATGGATTTCTTGTCTATACTACCAATAACAAAGCACTAGAATGACTATGTTCATCGTAATGGATTTGTTTTTCAAGATGGCTGTCATGGTTGCATTCAAGAAAAGCATCAACACACCACATACAACGCATCGCTTCAATCATGTTTGGGTTCACTTTGGACAACATTCATCCAATGTGTCTGACTGTAATCCAAGGTTTGCCAGTCATTTTTGGCATGCCGGGAAATGTTGGGTACAGAATTGAAACATTCAACAGCATTCCATCCTCGGACAGACAAGTAAACAGAAGTAGTCAACCACATACTTATCTATTTTTGTGCATGTACAAAAATGCACATCCGTGCACTTAGGATGGTAATTTTCCCTTCATTCAACATGCCTACAATATAGCTCTTCGCAGTTCTATTGTGCGTAGTCTATTTCAGACATGTCTTGGTTCCAACTTGTTGCATTCCTTGACATACCCTATTGCATACCATCAAGGACACAATCACACTCACATTCGAAAGAAGTGGACATGGCAAAGCTGTTTTTGCAGTATATCCAACAAATGCATCAACAAGTTCAACAAATACTCTCGCACCAACAATAGAAGTGCAAAGAGTGCCATGCCACACACCGCACACCTCATGACTTCAAGGTAGGTGTCAAGTCCAGTTGCATCTACATAAAGAATGTTTCAAGTGTGTCGATATAGGAAGATCAAGACTCTACACTATGGTCCTTGCACCATACTGCGTGAAACTAGAGAGAATGCTTTTGTCCTTGATTTTCACTATGCTTTAATCTTCATCTAGTATTCAATGTGGAAGACCTCAAGCCATACTTTTCCACCTTTGTTTGACCTAACAGTAACTCAGCATCTTTCAAACTTGGAGCTTGAACTTTTGCAAACAGCACCAAAATATCATATTGTTGAAATTATGACTATGTGCACCCACCAAGGCACACATCAATTGTTCAAAGTGGTCAAGGCAGGACAATATGCTGATCAAACTAAGTGGTACGATCTTTAGCAACTTTAGGTTCAGATCATGGTTTTGACCGAAGACACAATGGGGACCGTTTCTTCTAAAGAAAGGGAAAATGATTTGATCCAAGCCCTAACGGTCCGCACTCTCACCTTAGCTACACTAGCCATCCCACACAGCTCAGCTATGCCTCACGCCAAACCACTTGGTGTCAAGCTGCATATGACTCCACGTCAAGATCCATGCTACCAAACCTCTATGCCATCATCCAGCACATTGGCACTCATTCCCTGTCAATAATCTACTTGAATGGAACACAACAAGTTGGCGCGCAACACATAAACATACCACACAGACCAAGCTTAGTGCCGAAGCTGCACACCGCTTTGAACCATCGTGCCACGTCCAACCGCACTCCCAGGGTTCACACCACATCAACAGACTCACCAGCCCCACACACACCTGGAAGTCGAACTGACACATCAACAGGAAGGCGAACTGCCATCTGTTATGGAAGATGAACCGTTTTTGTAATTCCTTCTCGTAATTGTATAATTACAACTATTCGACCACCAAAGTATGGCAAGAATTGTAATCTCATACATTCTACATTCCAGTTAGGCGAATCAGTTAGGAAGTGTTTCACCCTTCTGATCGCAAGAATTCTCAATCTCAATCTTCTGGGCCACTGTACACATATGTACCATACCTGTTCATTTCCATTGAATAGAAAAGCAGTATTTTATGATATCTTTGTCACATTAATATGTTATAGTTTACTGCATTCGTTTTCTGTTGCATGTTCATATTATAACTCAACAGATTGCTAACTAGTTTGTTGGGTTGTCCCCCACACCACCATCCTGGGCCCCACAGTGCGGAACAGTTATGAGGCAACTGAGGCACGTGAGCAATCTATCTCTTGACCAAAACCAGTAAGCCAAATCTGATTTCCAAAAGAGCTAATCAAAAGCAGGAACTGAAATCAGAATGGAGATCAAAGCAAGTACAAACAATAAAAGCTCAAAAAAAACATGAAACTAAACGTGTGCATCTGAGATAAAAGCTGAATAGTTGCTGAGATGTTGTCATGTCCTCAGCTTCTCTGAATCTCCTTCATGTCCCAGAGTAGCCAAGGAAAGTGATCAGCACCAGATGGTTGAATAATGATAGAGCTTGCCTAAGATAAGCCAAGTGATGATGCTTGCTGAAGGTAAGGCAGGTCATAGGTGGGGAATGATTGTGATGAATGCCTGTTGCAAGGAAAGGATGATGACTGAGCTTGATATTAGCAGTGTGATCATTTCATAGTTTCTCCTATTTCAAACCATTCCCTATGAGTAGAGGTAAGGACAGGGCAGTTGAAGCCCAGGAGGCAAAGGTGGGGGCACACATTTCTTATTTTTGAAATGTGTGGGGTGACCCTGGTGATAATCAGAATATTCCCAGCACTTCTTGGACAACCTCAGAATGTGCAACTGACTCAATAGGTGGAGATGCCGATGTGAGCTCTCGGCTTGGTACTGTGAGCAGCAAGTGGGGTGTAGTGACTGAATCAGGTGTAGAGTACTTGGTGGGAACCATGGAAAGGAAAAGACATGAAGGCTGAGGTGAAATGACCAAGGAGTCAGTGATGACGATTGTTAAGTGAACATTCAAGGCTGTTTGAAGGCTGCTCTGTGGACAGAAGTAATAAATAGTTTCACTAAGATTGGGTCATCATCAGACAAGCAAAACCAAATGCAATTCCAGGTGTACACAGATCCCATACCTTGATCCAAATCCTTGGAAAAGATAATGTGTTTTCTATAATGTGGGAAAGTGATATGATAAGTAATTGTACATTTACTACTCCATCCGCCTTCAACTTAGTTTAGTTCATGGCATTGATCGTTTGGAAATAAAAATTGTTATTTATAAATTTACCTTTTAGCTTAAGCCTATTCTGGTGAGGCACATGGCTGAGGCATATCTAGGATAGCATGATATTTAAGATAAGGCAAGAATCCTTTGGCTGCAAAATTCCTATGTGATAACTACCATCTTGATCTAGTTAGATGATACCATCGTATGAGATAGTTGCAACAAGGTTCTGGTTGTGAGTTTCTTGAGCTGAACATTACCTGGAAAGGCATTATCATTCTTGTTGGGCTGGGCTCAGCATGATAGAATTTCATGATGGATAATATGTTAAGGGTGATGGCTTTTGAAAGATTCTCTGACTCAGGTATTACAAGAAAGAAAGAAAGATTCTCTGATCATGTTGTTGCACTCTTGTCATGTCACTAGTCCAGGCTAGTAGAGGCTTCCTTGGAAATAATGCCCATTGTCGGTTGATGAGTTCTCCAAGCAATCTAGTCCATCGTCAAAGTCGCAACAAATAAGTGTTGAGCCCAAAATCCTTTTTGTATTGTATATTATTTTTTGATGCAAATGAAACACATTCATTCAAAGGCCCATTGAGCTTTTTCAATTATAGTGCCTTTGCCTGTGCAAGCTGTCCCATCTTCTTAATGTTTAAATGTGGTCGTGCCTACTAAGCATGCAAGCATGCTACACCATGCCAGTTTACAAGAGCAATCTTCATACTAAAATTATGCAAATATGAACTGTAAAATATTTGGGAGGCCAAATGACAATTTAGATTGCAGAGTTTTGCCAATCTGGCACTTTTTTCAAATCTGGAGGAATGTTTCTATATTATTTAAGCGCTATTATACAGTGTATTTTAGACATATATTGTGCAAACCACAAACATTATAATTTTGGTCTGATGTCAGCATTTTCTTGTGTGGATGGTGGGGTCCACTATGTTTCAGGACAAAGCTTCCGAAGGAGAAGGTGTGTTGTGTGCCTAGTATTAACAAGGCATTTTGCCATGTCATTTAATGAGCTATTTTGGAATAAAGCTCGTATCTGTAATGTTGAGCTATACAATTAACTTATTAAGTTGCAATTTCAAGTCTGTAGGGATGGTTCAATTTATAGATGTAAGTAGGGTCATTTGTATGAGGAAAGGCCTCAAGTGATCATTTGTATGAGAAAGACCTCAAGTGGCTAAGTAGGATTACTTAGGTTAAATAAGAGTCATTACCCATTAATTTCAACTTTGACCATAATCAAGGGTTTATTGACTCTTCATCTAAGTTTAATATCAATACAACTATCATGGAAGAGAAGTCTCTCCTAAGTCTCTCCTGCAGTACTATTACAAGTGTGCAGATGCAATCCTTGGGTGGTCAAGTGTCACCATATTTTCTCATCTTGGTGTAGTTTTATGGATGCAAGTATGCTACATCAATCCTCTCAATAATTTGAATCTTTATTGCCATTGCATTTGCGTGAGAGCAGAGCATCTCACTGCAAATGAATGGATTTTACATGCATACCATAGGAAACTGATAAATTCTTAAACATAAATAGCACAATAAATAACATAACCATAATATTTCATTCCGTCAATTATGATCTCATACAATGGCATAAAATGTATAAGGCATAGCAAAGTATGGGCTTTAAATTTAACCAAAAACCGTGCAGAATTCGATGCATGTTTCGTCCACAAGCATTTGTACCTCCTACCAGCTGCTCCAAGATGAAAAGTCAGCTATCACCCTTCCACCCTTCCCTTGGAATAAATCTACAAAACAACCACGATTTTGTGACCAGAAATACAGAAAACAGCAGTTCAACTCAGACAAATACATTTGTATAAGAAGGCATAAAAATTAAGAGCCATAATATAGACTTAACATCCCAACTTTTTACGGCATGCAAAGTTGTAAACGAGGCATGCCCAATACTTGTAAAACCATTTACTACTTCTCAAACAGAGTACATATAAAAGAAAAGGATGACAACAGGAGAAATACCAAATGAATTCCCTTCAACTCTTCTTGCTTCATGACTACAATGCTCCTGGTCTACAGTGGATAAATTCCTTACAAATTGCGCTGGACCTTCTTAGTGGTCTTATTTGTGCATGCTCAATAATGTCTATATTAAAATACCTAACACACCCTATTACAAAGAAAAGGATCCCAAAGGAATCCGGACGGCAGGGAAATTCTCGTGGCACCATAAGGCCTAGTAGCTGCAGGACCTGCTAGCTATTACCTTGATGTGATTTCTTCCCACCTGTAGCGCTCATCAGAAAATAATCGTTCCTAATGAAGATCATAAAGGTTAAATCATAAGATAATTGTAGCTTCTTACAAAGACAAGTGTCAACTACAGCATGGAATCTAATGTCCATGTTTACCAGGGTGTCATTTAGCAACATTCCCAGAGATGGGTCCACTAATATGTCCTCTGATGTATTACCAATTTCCTACTCTATAAGGAAATCAAAGAATTCCCGATCCACATTCAACATGATCAGTGGCAGCCAAGGCTACAACCCCAACTAAAGCCCAGCCGTTGCCTATAATAGTTGAAACTTGAAAGAAAGTCAAAATACAGTTGCACAAGAATTCAGAAAAAACGCCCAGGATAGATGGTAGATGGCTGTATAGAATGCAAAAAATGATGACCTTGTAACTTAGTAAATATAGTGAGATACAATGATCCTTATTTTTACATGTTGTGAAAACCACTGTGTACAAAGAATGGTAAAATAAAATGGCCCTGTCTGTTCTTGTGTAAGACTTTTTATTTTGATCAATTTATGAATTTTATTTTGATCGGGTGAGGCTCAGGGCTCAAATGCTAGCCTGCACTTATTGAGATGCCCAAGCTCAAAATCAGTTGTTGAGAAATTGTAATTTCTGCAGAAAGGGATATGCACAGGTCACCAGAGACAGGCAATGCCAATGACATGGGGTTTTGAAATAAAGATTTCTGGATTCATCATGTTAAACGTAGTAAAATTCATCGAATTACATGTAATTGCAGGAAGAATCACCAAAGCAGTGAGAACAATAAACATCTAATAGTTTTGCCTGTGTATCCGGCAAGAGGGGTTTCCCTACCCAATTGAGTCTCGACTCAAATTGATTTTGTCCCATTAGTGTAAAGCATCCCTTACTTTTTCCCTTTGTTTCCCTCAGTAATTGCCGAGCAGACAAACGTGGTCATCAGGCCAAAACATCAATCTGTTCCACCTTGTTGAGTGATATCTTATAATCTAGCACACGTGTTATTAATTTTCCTATTTCATTTAAGCATTTTAGATGTGGGTATTGGTTGCAGAGATTCATTTCGTGATATGTCCTATTCTGACCATATAATCTTATACCCAGTGCATTGCAGAAGTTCAGTTTTGCTCTAATTTAAGCTAATTTTTTCCATAGTTTACATATTCTACTTCATTTTCATCAAATAAATACATAATATGCTTAGCAAGTAGCACAAATTCTCTCTTGCGTGTGTGCCCAAGTCTAAAATCAAATTGTATACAAACTTGTTTAGTGCTGGAAAGCAGTTCAGCCCTGAAAAGGGCATTTCAAGCTAGAGAAAAAAAAAAGGATAGCAAAAAGAGAATTAGAGACTTAAACATTGAAGTAGGTATTGATGAAACTTACTGGAATCTAATTTTCTCCCTGTTGAGGTTGGTTTTGATTCGATTTTAAAATTTGCTGATCTCTAAGGAGACCTACTCGCATGCTGCGGCGTTCTTCCTCTTGCAGGCGATGAACATAGAAAATGCCTGCACCCACTAACCCCACCACTGTCACAAATACACCGATTGCCATTTTATTCTCCATTGCAAGTTCATTTCCTTTTTCAGTTGGGCTTTCCTTCTCCGATCTAATGTTTAACAAGATTTCTAACATGGAAGATTTTGGATTACTTTTAAAAAAGGAAATGCAATTGACACCACATCCGTGTCTTTGAAAGATCTCTTCATCCTCGACCACTTTACATAGGTCTAGTGTTTTTAATCTATGTTTTGGTCATGTTTGATTTATTACACTCTTTCAGTTTGGATCTGAAATACAATTTTCATTCTTTTGGTGTTTTTAAAACTCTTTTGTTAAAATGTAAGTTATGATAGTTATATGATATATGTGTATAGAATGGCTTTATCTTTATATATAAAGGCACTCAAATATGTTTCGGTTGTTCTTCATATTTATATCAAGTTTAAAAAGGCTCAATTGTGAAAGGTATTTATGTTTTTGTTTAACTTTTAAGGGGATTTAGGGTTAAGAAGATTAGGTTAGTTTTTTATATAAGGGTGGTGAACTAACTTAATAAGTAAGTTAATTAATAGAAAATTCAGATAAATAATATTTTAAATTTATATAATTGAAATTGTTAAAATCAGTATAGTTATTGATAGGTATTGCAATAAATTAGAAATAATTATATTTAATTTGTTTACTGTACATATGTAGGGTGAAGTAGAAATATGTTAGAAGTAGATTGGAAGATGATCTTAGAATAATCATCATATTCTGAAAATATATTTTTTGTAGCACTAAATGTTTGTGTTAGATTTGGACAATTACGTTGACGTAGGTGTCTAACTTTGTCGTAGTTGTCCTACACATAATATTGACTGGATTTGGATACAACCAACTGAAGTCTTCTAAGTTTTTTATCACCTCTATTTTGATGTCTTCAGATCGTGTGCATAAGTTATCGCTCTTTGTCAAATGATCAAACCCTATCTCTTCACCCTTAGAGTGACTGAGAAAAATGAGATAGTGGGCTCATGGTGTCGAGTTGTTGCAGTTGTCATATACAAAATATTCACTGGATTTGGATATGACCAACTGAAGTCTTCTAAATTTTTTATCACCTCTATTTTGATGTCTTCAGATCGTGTGCATAAGTTATCGCTCTTTGTCAAATGATCAAACCCTATCTCTTCACCCTTAGAGTGACTGAGAAAAATGAGATAGTGGACTCACGGTGTCGAGCTAGCCCCAAATACCTCTTTGTCAATGGGTGTTCCCTACACAGTCAATAGTATGAAAAGGGCCTCAAACTAATGTAGTTGTCCCATATATGGTTGGCTTGTGGGTGCACAAGGGTGTAATGTGTGATAAGCAAAGATCCGTAGTAACCTAACTTGTAACTTGATAAATAAGGCTCATGGATTACTCTTTGAATGCTTAAGACATGTATAATATGGCTCATGGATTACTAATATAGAAATATGGACAGATAGGTCATGTTTGCTCAATTGAATGCTTCTTAGTATATTTCCTTGTGAGTTATATATGATTTCTAGGTGAGGTATGATTATATATATACCAATCCCTTTTAAAAATATCTCACATTAAAACACTTAGACTAACCTTTAGGATACATTTATTTTGTAAATTGGATGACTTTTGGGTACTGGACACATTGTAGAAAAATGGACATCTACATCGACGCATTTGTCCACCTAGGACGCAAGCATCTAGAGAGTTAGAAAATAAGTACAGGTACAAAATTGATAGTGAAAGATAATGATTAGGTTTAGATATTTTTACATAGTATAGAAGGCTTAGGTCATCAAAATAACAATTGTCAGACTAAGAGATAAGCAATTATGTATAAATAGATAATGAACGCGAGCCTTTTGGTAGTGGAAAGGTCTAGAATAGTAAGGTACAACCAAGAAATATATTTGTCAAGTATACAACACTAAGGTATTATATAAATTAGATTTTATATCTACATTTCCCCGCTTTAATATAGTAATAAAATTCTCCTATTTACGAGTCGATAGTAGTTGCAAAAAAAGAAAATCAGAAGAAGGTAGAATAGTGTCCTCTCCCCTTGGTTGGTTCAAATTGAATTTTGATGGGGCTTTTAGGGGCAACCCTAGAGCTTTCAGGGCTAGTTGCATCATCAAATATTATAGTGGTTCCCTTATTAGGGTTATTTCCAAAAAATTGAAGGATGGTACAAATAATGAAGCAGAAGCTCAAGCCTTGGTGCTTGGTCTGGATCTAGCTTCTCAATGTGGTATTGTAAAGCTTCAGGTGGAAGGGGATTCACAAATAATTATTTTAGCTTTAAAGAAGTCATCCACCTTTTTATGGAACTTAAAAAAAATTCTATCTAAAACCTGGGAATGTGTTGAGGAGTTTGAAGCATGGGAAGATTTTCATTAGTTCAGGGTAGCTAATGTTGCAACGAATTTTCTCACAAATTATGGAGTCGATCAAAATGCGTCAATCATTGTTGAAAATGATAGAGAGGTGTGGGGGAGTTTGAGGGCATTTTTGATATAATTTTAGGCTCTTAATCGATCATAATTTGGCCCCTTATTTTTTGGCTCTCTCACGTGTGAATAGAAGGTGGCAGCAGTGAAAGAGTATTGAGGAATGATTATTTCTATGTACCTAGGGATATGATATATTAATTGATGGAGATGCCAACATGTGGCACACATCCCCTTAGTTAGTTATATGAGTACAATATATTAAGATAATGGAGTAACTTATGGAATTAGTATATTGGGTAATGGTCGGCCTACATTGGATTAAGAGGTTACCCATCCATAGGTTAGATAGATGTCTACATATAGGAGATGATTATCATGGTAAAGATATGAAGTAAGCATTGAGTCTTCTATTGTAAGAGGATATTGGAGGTTGTCCCCTCAAAGAGACATTATGGAGTTATTCCTTCCTAAAAGAGTATTATATGGTGTTGCCCTACCTTAAGGGTATTTATGCATATATTGAATATCAAGATCTTATCAAGTGGTATCAAAGTTTTGATTTGGGCAATTTGTGGAGTGAAACCCTAGTTTTTTTTGAATCGTCAATAACTTTTGATTGGTTGCAAAATTTTCCACAAATTTTTTACTATATATGGAGAATATTTTAAATAAGTCATAGTAAAAAAACCTAGATATTTTGATTATTTTTGAGGGAGTTATTTCTATTTGAGGGTTTATAATAATTTCACTGTCTTCCAAAATATAGGGAATTTTTATTCAAAATTTTTACTAGAGATGTAAGAAGATATAAGAGAAGCATAGTCAAATTTTCAAAAAAAATTGAGTTGTTTGGAGTGATTTGTTGTGATTTTATGGATCAATTTTGTATGAGTTATTGATATTTTAGGGTTTCATGAACCCTAATTTGTTTATGGATCATGGAGTTGCAAAAAAAATTAGGGGAAGATGATGTTGATGCTAGAGAATGATGGCTTAATTTTAAGGAGAATAATACTAAAACAATTTTATAGAAAATTGAATTATCTCTTTCTTTGTCTGGACCTGCACAACATTGGTGGTGTAATCAATTGAGCTTTGCACAATAGTTTTCTTCATGGGAAGCAATGGAACAAATATTCTTATATCGATGGGGTATAAAATAAAAAGAGGATGTAGAACAGGAAGAAAATAATGATGATAAAGAAGAAGAAGAAGAAGAAGGGCTCAAATAATTTGGCTCCAAAGAAATCTGAGTCAATTTTTTAATTTCATGGATGCATTCAAAAGAAGAAGGTGGTTGTGTCCATAAACCCTACCAGCAAGTATAACTTCATTAACATGAAAGTGGCCAAGCATCTACATGTTCAAGCAAATAATATCAAGGAGGTTCAAGTAGATGGTAATAATATTTCAATGTTTAAGATTTGAAGCTCATTATGGAAAAATATGTTTTGCATTCATATTTTTATGCTTTGGATATAGATGATGTGGATATAGTTCTTGGATATCCATAGTTAGAGACTTTGGCAACAATGAATATTAATGTTCAAAAAAAGTTCATGAAGTTTTGGTATAGGAAAAAGAAGATCACTTTACTAGATATCATAGTGAAAAAGGCACCAATAACAATCCAGGTAGATCATGAGGATGAGATTGAAACAGGTGATGAAGATTCAGATGATATAGATAAAGACACTAAAAATGAACACTTCATCTACTCAAGAGACAAAGAAATAAAATGTGGAAGAGGTAGGAGCAAAGGTGGATAAGGTCAAAGTATTGGAAAAGGTTGAGGTATATAGACACCCACATCATCATGAGAGGAAACAATCATGGAACTAGGTGAGGAAGTGTCATAACAACAATCACTTTATCTATATGGGAAATAAAATTTCCAATCATTATGGATATGCATGGAATCCAAAGAAAAAATACTATGGCACATGGAATGAATGGGGAAATCACTATGATTATGCATGGAAGAATACCTACTATGGTCATGGTTGGAATTAGAGTATCATATCAAAATATGATACATAGAATAAAAGAATAATAATTATGATTGGACACCAAAATAGTATAATTATGATCATGAATGAAATCAGAGGAGCACAATGGAATTTGGAAACAAACTTGGAGAGCTATCACCTGCCAAGATCACATATGGATGGCTAGATGATTGAGATTGGAGACAAGTGTGCAATGATTTGAAGCACACTCATTATTTGGTTTCTTCCTATGTTTCAGGGATGAAACATGTCAAGGAGGGAAGTAATGCTATGTACCTAGGGATATGATATATTAATTGATGGAGATGTCGACATGTGGCACACATCCTCTTAGTTATATGAGTATAATATATTAGGATAATGGAGTAACTTATGGAATTAGTACATCAGGTAATGGTCGGCCTACATTGGATTATGAGGTTACCCATTCATGGGTTAGATAGATGCCTATTTATAGGAGATGATTATCATGGTAAAGATATGAAGTAATCATTAAGTCTTCTATTGTAAGAGGATATTGGAGGTTGTCCCCTCGAAGAGACATTGTGGAGTTATTCCTTCCTAAAGGAGTATTATATGGTGTTGCCCTACCTTAAGGGTATTTATGCATATATTGAATATCAAGATCTTATCAATTATCCTCATTAAAGACGTTTGTTCAAGTGACTTCTCTTGCTCTCTTTTAAAACCTTTTTCTCCTTTTTTATGTTGCATTTTTTTTCTAAGTTTTTTTTTGCAAAAGAGTCAAGAATGGATCATAATATAGCTTTAGCTCTTGGGATTCCAACAGTTCATGGGGGCAATATAGTTAGGGAGATAGCATTTAGGGGAGGTGAAACTAAAGCACGTATAAAGAAAAAAATTAGGCCCCAATTGAATAAATATTGCTGGTAATTTTTTTTACCCTAGGGGAGGAGTATCTAGTGGAAAGTGTTTTGAGCAGAGTGAATTTTGATATCATTGCTTTGTTTGCTTCAAACATCTTGGTTGTGGTTTAGGATAAGAATTTGGTTGCTAGGTTATTAGATTTATTCATGACTTTGATGCACAGAAAATGACTGTTGGAGCACCTGGAAAATTTCAATGTAGGCCCTTTCCAGGAGCTCTCTTTCTCAAGCAATAATGGATATGGGTTTATTCTAATAACTATTTTTAGGGACCTTGAAATCTAATTTATTTCTCTATAGGGGTATGTCAAATATATAGAGAAGAAGCTCCATCATCTTCCATTGGTAGGTGGGAAGTTCATACCCTCTCCTCCCTAGGTGTAGATTCAGTGTCCCATTACAAGACCTGAACTTTGGAAGGAAGCTCACCATTGCAGAGAAAGAGTGGAGGCAGTGTCATTTCTATGTCAAATGATGGACATACCCTGATGAGTTGCTCCACCTTGGTTTATACGTACTCCTCATCATGCAATAATAGTGGCTATGCATGGTCATTTGGTGAGTAATCGAGTAGCAATATCGATAGGTGGGAGGAAAGGTAGACTCTATCGTTATACAAAGGGCAAGGATTGTGTAGTGGTTTTTGAAGTAAATATGGAAGATGAGGCGAGTGTTTGAGTCTCATGGCTTTTTGGTTTTTAAGTGGATAAATCTCTTTTTGGTATCTCTATATTTTTTTTGTATGGTTCTCAATTCCTATTGGTTAATCTGGAGTCTATAGTTGTATTTTTTATGCCACTTGGTAGCTTTGTCTCCCAAAGGACCTGAATTTATTTTTTAACTTTTTTATGGTTGGGTTTTTTTGTATAAACTTTTCATTTATAATTTAGGGCAAGGGTCCATCAACCTTGGTATTTATCTAAAAAATATAGTAATGAAATTGTTAGTTTAAAGAAAATAAATGTATACCTGGGTGTGTACAACACACCTTGTCTTTGTGTGAGCCCACCTTGAGTGCTTTGTTGGTGATTGGCCTATAACCAAGAGCATGTTACAATATATAATCAATGTATAAGTTTGAAATTGAAATAATTTAAAATGATTGAAAGTAAAAATAGCAAGGTTAGGAGTTTACCTATAAGTCGATACAACCATATTGTCTTTTGACAATTTGATTTAAAAGGATGTCTCATTATAAAGCATTGAAGCTAAGATTAGGAAAATTCTAACCTATTATATATATATATATATATAAGAGGACAACATCCATAAAATCTTGGCAAAAAGGTGAGGTGCAACATGACCATTGAGCTTGTTTCATCTCAAGCATGCAATCCAAATATATGCATACCCTGGTGATTGTGAACGACTTCATCAACTCGCATTATATATCTGGTGAGGATGGATGATTTAATCAAATCCAACTTATAATTATGATGAAGTTATATGATTTAATCAAATTTAACTTATAAGTTTGGTAAGATTGAGTGATTTAATCAACTCAACTTCCAAAGGTGAACCAACTACTATAATAGATTGGTTTGATAATAGTCCATAATAGTATTTAAAATCTGAAAAATAATTTGATTTTTTAATTTTAGGTGCCATTTACATGACATATTCACCTCATATGTCTTAAGCTAAAATATGGGTATAATAATAATACTAATATATAGAACACAAATATATATCTAAATCATATAACTTTGAGATATGGTGAATTTGTAATCGATGCAAGTGTGGAGGACATGTTTGTATGACATGCCCCCACTGAATTTGGAGAATCTAAGAATTGGTGTAAATATGGATAATATGTTTGTATAACATGCCTCCACTATAATATGGAGATGTTGAATGTTGAATAAGTGTGGAGGTGATGGGTTTTTGACATTCCCCCACTGACATGCCCCCCCTTTTGATGTCAAGGGAAGTAGAGTCTAGTAGTTATCTTACCTCAAAAGGATAAGATAATTGAATAAGTTGTGTATGGATCATGTAACATATAGTATTAACATGTCTATGTAGATATAACATTAAAGCACACATTATGTGAACATATCAAATCCCGAGATACATGATATAGATCATGGAAATGCCTAGAAAGAAATAATACAAGCTCAATAAATAATCAAACACACACACATTAGCACTCAAAAGCAAAGAAAAAAGGGATGGTCCAAGGAGACCTCAGACAAACAAGGGGTATGTTCAAATGTCGCACAATTAAAAGGACATGACTTAGTCAAATATACAAAAAACATAGAATGACATATTCAAATATCTATACCAAAAGCAATGGCATATTCAAATGTACACAGACAAATAAAGGCATGGGGGCCACAATCAATAGAGCATATTCAAATGCTCTAACAAATAATACAATGTAAGATAATAGTAAATAAGAAACACATTCAAGTAAGTGCGTAAATGAAAGCATGAAAAATAAGCAACTAACATGAATATAGCATAATGGTTTCTACAAATCTATGTTTGAAGAAAAAAAATGGTTAAATACATAACATATCAAGTACATTGTGAAAGGTATACGCATGGATATATGCATGTGTAAGTATATAATTTCAAACATGATAATATAAAGTGATCATAGAATAATATAACCTAGGTGTATTGTGATCAAATAAGAAGATGCCCCAACGTACATATGAAGTGAGTAAAGGGAAGGCCCAACATTTGTATGTGCATATATCATGTGTCTAGGTGTGCTTGTATCACACTCAAATGACAAGTGAAACATATGTGTATATAGGAAATAAATGATATAATATATACTAACATGGAGCAAATAACATATGTATAAGAAATCGTACAACTAAGAACATGTTGAATATTTTTGAATTATTTAAATGCTTTTTATTTTCTTGAATATTTGATTTTTTTTCTAGTTTGTGGAATATTTAGATGTTTTCAACCTTAGATTGGATCATTTGCATTGTTTGGATCATGATTGGATAGGTGCCAATGGTGCATGGTATTCTCTTCTTCACGATTTACATGTGAAGTAGAAAAACAAATGCCATCATGTGGTATATGGATCAATTTTTCATCATGGGAAAAATAGATACCTTGCTAATTTTTGTCAATTTTAGCTTTCATCTATTATAACTAAAGAGTTCCCAATGTAAATGCATATTGTGATGTGTGTGGCATTATCCAAATCCATGTTTGAATCACTTTATGACCACAAACAATTGGTATTAAATTATGTTATCCAAAGAGTGTTTCCAACCTCCTTTATTATGTAAGTCCTTTAGATCAAAGCCAAGTTGTTGAAAATGTCTTACATTGCAAGTGTTTTTTGTTTATGTAGGATCAACATGGTTATGCCAAAAAAAAGCACCACCCATGAATAATGTGATTTTTAAATCTTGTTGGTGTGGAAGCTTTTGGGTTATTCAACTTGAAGTGTTTGTTTTGGATGTGTATCTTGGATTGGTCCATTATTGAGTAATGTTTGTAAATTTCTCATATAAATATGGAGAACACTACATATTTACACATAATATTCATTTGGTAATTGTAGACACTAAATCTAAATTATATATCACCTTAGTATTGTACACTTGGAAAATATGGATCATGGGCTACTCCTTCAGTACTTCAGACTTGTAGATAGATTGCTCTTATGACTGATATGGAAATAGGAATGAATAGGGTAGCTTTGCTCACTTGAATGCTCAATTGATCATTCTTTTATTGATTTGTATGTAAGTGGTATGAATTTTCTAGGTGAGAAATGGATGAAGATTGATCTTGTATATATACCAATCCCTTTTAGAAATATCTCGAATTAAAACACTTAGGCCAGCCATAAGGATACATTACATTTGTAATTTGGATAACTTTTGGGCATTAGACACTTAGTCAGAAAAGGGACACTTGCGTACATGATATGCTATGTACTTCACATTTTTTGATAACACATATATCTAGGGACTACTATGATATGCTTATTTTGGTTATTTATGATTCCATGTTTTCCACTTTTTGCATTTCCTTGAGTGTCTTACCTTACTTTCTCTTGTATTTCATGTGTTGAGCATTTGAATATGTTTCATTACTTGTGGTTCCCATGCCTTTGTTTGCCTATTATGACATTTGAACATGTCATAGTTTGTTATATATGGAGATTTGAATATGTCATTCTATACTTTATGGATTAATGACTAAGCCATGTAACTTCAATTGTGTGGCATTTGAACATGCCCCTTGTATGAGATCTCCTTGGACCATTGCCTTTTATTTTGATTTTGAATGCTCTTGTGTGTGTGCTTGATTACTTACTGAGCTTGTATTTTTACTCTTTAGACCTTGCCATGACATACATCTTATGACTTGATGTGATTACATACTACGTACCTCATTTTTATATCTACCTAGACATGTTACTCCTATATGTTACATGATCCATACACAACTTATACAATTATTTTATCATTTTGAGGTAAGGTAACTACCATATTCTATTTATCCTCACCTAAAAAAGGGGGCATATCAGTGGGGGCATGTCATAGACGCATGACTTCCATGTTTTCATAGTTTTCAATTTTAGTGGGGGTATGTCAAAAAAGGCATGACCTCCATACTTATTCAGTACTTAGCATCTCCAGATTATAATGGGGGCATTATTGACCAAATTTTAACCCCAAGCCAAAATTGGTCACCCCCTCTAAGTTTAAACTCCATAGGGTTATCAAATGTTTTTCATGGTCTTAAATGGTTCCATATGGTCATATTTGTCCTTGTCTAGCATTGTCCAAGTTCTGGTCTTATGTTTACTTATCTAGTCCTATGGGTCAATTACAAGGTCTTGAAATAGTCAAAAATGTTCAAAGGTTTAGTTTGGTCTAGGGTCATTATAAAAGGTTATTTGGATGCAATTAATATCATCATATCATGATCTAACTTTTTTATTTGACTTTCATATGTAAAAATCATATTTTGGCCACCTTTTGGCCCATGTGGAAGAGTTGGACATACCATTCCAAGAAGATTAAAAACATCCCTGATGTCAAAAACATGTTATAAAATTTTTATATATGGTCAAATACTGATAGCATCTACAGTTCAACACCTAATCTTGGCAAAATGACACTTTACAAACTTGTACAGCCTTTCAAGATCATTTTTCAATTAAAAATAGTTTGGAAGTGTCTTTTGGGATCCCTAAAATCATTTTATAGATTTTGACCAAGTTTCAAGTCAAAATGACACTCCAAACACCTTTTCTCTTCCATCACTGCCTTCACAAGCTCAAGAAGGCATATTTAAAGTGAATGGTATGACCAAGAGAGAGAGTGTTAGGAGATGAAACTTTGGTAATTGTTAGTGGTACTATTAAGATTCAAATTAGTGTCATTGGTTTGTATATTGGTGGCCTCTTCTTTATGAACAATCATTGAGAATGATAGTAGGTCACTATGACCTATCCATCTGAGAGGGGTCTGTTCTTGCACCTGTTTCTCCACTTCAAAATTATATGGAAAAAAATGGTTTTGAGGGAAGTTTTTAGAGGTCATATATCTCCATTTCATGGTGGTTTCATTATCCAATTCACCTCCATGAGGTGTCTTCACTTAGAGGAAAATGTCTTGGTGTACAAATTGTTCTAGTGGATTCTACTACAAGTTTTTGTTTTATCTTCATAGTGGTCACTCTCAGAGGTTTATAATGCTTCATTACTCATGTAATATCCCTAAATTTCATATATTTCATGTGTTTTGTTTGATATGTTTCTTTTTTCTATATTCTTCAAGTGTTTGCTCTTTGGGGATATAATCAAGGTTTGAACAATCTTACTACAGGTTTGATTGCCAAATAGGCTAAAATATCAGCAACACATCATGGTATAAGGTTATGAGATCATATTTCACTACTATAAGCATGAAATAATCAAGATGGTAGTCCAATATACCCTCCAATGAGATGTCATGAATGTTTCTTCAATATACAGGCATGTATGGATTATAAGAGTAGATGGGAGATGCTCAAATTTATAAACAAGATTGGATATATATATTCATGCATTGACATGGTATTTAATATCTCACTACCATCATCAAATTTTTTCAATTTACTAAATGCTTTAAGCTACACACAAACCTCAAGAACTTTTTTATTTGACTCTCATATGCAAAAATCACATTTGGGCCACTTTGGCCCATGTGGAAGAGTTGGACATGCCATTACAAGAATAAAATATTTAAAAAAGATTTCAAACATCCTTGATGTAAAAAAAAAGTCAGAAAATGTTCAGGTATGGTCATAAACTGACAACATTTGCATTTCAATGCCTAAACTTGGCAAAAAGACACTTTATAAGCACTTGTATTGCCTTGAAAGATCAATTTTTAGTTGAAAATAGTTTGAAAGTGTCTTTTGGGATCCCTTAGATCATTTTATAGTTTTTAACCAAGTTTCAAAACAAAATGATACTGTAGACACCTTTTCTCCTCCATTGCTACCTTCATAAGCTCAAGAAGACAAATTTGAACTGAATGGTACGACCAAGAGAGAGAGAGAATTAATAGATGAAATTTTGACCATTATTAGGGGTATTGGTAATATTTAAATTATTATTATTGGTTTGCATATTGGTGGCCTCTTATTTATGAACAATTGTTAAGAGTGACAATAGGTCACTATGGCTTATCCATCCAAGAGGGGTCTGTTCTTGCACATGCTTCTCCACTTTAGAATTCAATGGAGAATAATTATTTTGAGGTTATATATCTCCATTTTATGGTGGTTTCATCATCTAAATCATCTTCATGAGGTGTCTTCACTTGGAGGAAGAATGTCTTGGTGTACAAGCTGTTCTAGTGGATCCTACTACAAGTTTTTGTTTTGTCTTCATGGTGGTCACTCTCAGAGGTTTATAATGATTCATTACTCATGGAAGATCCCTAATTTTCATGATTTTCATGTGTTTTGTCTAAGATGTGTATTTTGTCTATATTTTTCAAGTGTTTACTCTTTAGGGATATGGTCAAGGTTTGAACAGTCCTACTATAGGTTTGATTACCAAATGGGCTAAAATATCAGTAACACATCATGTTATAAGGCTATGAGATCATATTACACTACTATAAGCATGAAATAATCAAGATAGTAGTCTAATACACCTCTAATGAGAAGTCATGAATGATTCTTCAATATACATGCCTATGTGGACTATAAGAGTAGATGGGAGATGCTTAGAGTTATAAAAAATATTGGATATGTCTTCATACATTCACATGGCATTAATACCTCACTACCATCATCGAGTTATTTTCAATTGACTAAAATGCTTTAAACTACACACAGATGTCAAGAACTTTTTTATTTGACTCTCATATGCAAAAATCACATTTTGGCCCATGTGGAAGAGTTGGACATACCATTCCAAGAAGAAAACATTTCAATAAGATTTTAAACATCCTTGATGTCAGAAACAAGTTAGAGAATGTTCATGTATGGTCATATACTGATAACATTTATAGTTCAATGCCTAAACTTGGCAAAAGGACACTTCACAAGCACTTGTACGACCTTGCAAGACCATTTTTTAGTTGAAAATGGTTTTAAAGTGTCTTTTGGGATCTCTCAAATCATTTTATAGCTTTGTACCAATTTTTAGGTCTAACTGACACTGGAGACACCTTTTCTCCTCCATTATTGCCTCTATAAGCTCAAGAAGGCAAATTTAAACTGAATGGTATGACTAGGAGAGAAAGAGAGGTAAGAGATGAAACTTTGGTAATTATTAGGGGTCCTAGTAATATTTAAATTATTATCATTGATTTGCATATTGGTGGCCTCTTCTTTATGAACAATCACTAAGAGTGACAGCAGGTCATTGTGGCCTATCCATCCCAGAGGGGTCTGTTCTTGCACATGTTTATCCACTTTAGAATTTAATAGAGAAGAATTATTTTTAGTTTGGTTTGTATAGGTCATATATCTCTATTTCATGGTGGTTTCATCATCCAAATCATCTTCATGAGGTGTCTTCACTTGGAGGAAGAATGTCTTGGTGTACAAGCTGTTCTAGTGGATCATATTGCAAGTTTTTATTTTGTATTCATAATGGTCACTCTCAAAGGTTTCTAATGATTCATTACTCATGGCATATCCCTTAGTTTCATGGATTTCATTTATTTTATCTAAGATGTGTCTTTTATCTATATCCTTTAAGTGTTTGCTCTTTAGGGATATGGTCAAAGTTTAAACAATCCCACTGCAGGTTTAATTGCCAAATGGGCTCAAATATCAGTAACACATCATGGTATAAGGTTCTGAGATCATATTGCACTACTATAAGCATGAGAGAATCAATATGGTAGTCCAACACACCATCCAATGAGAAGTCATGAATGTTTCTTCAATATACAGGGTTGTACAGACTGTACAAGTAAATGGGAGATGCTTAGAGTTATAAACAAGACTGTATATATATCTTCATGCATTCACATGGTCTTGACTACCTTACTGACATCATCAAGTTGTTTTCAATTGACTAAATTATCTAAGCTACATAAATACCTCATAATATACTTGATTGTGTGTATAGTCTGTACATACTATAAGGTGAAGTGAGGTTGATAGGAGGCATTGTCATAAGGTCTAGAAGCTCTGCAGTCTTGGAGAAGTGATAAGAAATGACTAGAGTTTGAAGTGGTTTGATAGGATTGAAAGTTCAAGAATTCAAGAGGTGACCTTGTGTAACCTTAATATTCAAGTAGTGACCTACAAGCCCTAGGCCTGTAGGTCCTCATTTTGGACCAAGTCAATATCAAATCAATACTAGAATAAGCTCAAACATGAAGACCTAACCTCAGACAGATGAAGATAGTGACATAACTAATCAAAGAGTAGCTAGGTCACTTACAAGTTGTTGATAGTCATAGAAATTAAGTTCATAGTCTAAATGCCACCTATAGTACTATGTATGGAAGAAACAAGAGAGAAGTGACTTGAAAATGTCAAAAGGAGATCGTGGACTCTACATACATAATGAAGTTAGTTCCTTTGGTTTGGATATCTTCAGGCATTTGGGTGAGTGAAAGGACTAGGCTTAGGATGGATTGTATGCTCAAACGTGGCCATAATGAACACTATATTCATATAAAATGTGAAATTAGGTTACATAAGCATGGCTAATGATACCCAATCGATAGGTCTTCCTACTTGCTTGCACAACCCTTTTAGGATTTTCTTTCACCGATTCCTAGTCATCCACAGCCTTTTGGACTTAACCCTTACAAACCTAGGTCACTCTTTTAGGCTCAAATCCATCCCCCTAGGTCTCATTCCCTCTAGACAACAATGCCCAACTTGGATAGGAGTGCTAAAACCCAGGGTGTCCTCAGTTTGGTGCTGTTATCCAAGTGCAATTTTAGTTCAAATAGTCATATTCCCTCGGATCCTTATCCTAATTCATGTTGGCCTAATGTAAATTCATTTAACCCACGATCATTCATTTCCTTATAAAAGGCCATTAAAAGTCCATTTGTAAGGGTTGGAACTCATTTATAAGAGAGAAGCAAGAATATAAGCAAGTACACTTTAGTAATTTTCCCTATTATCTACATACAACATTCTAATATCATTCTAAGCTTATTCAAACCTTTACACTAGTCCCTAGGCATCTGAAGCATACACAGTTTCACATCTAGTTGCATTTTCATACACAATTGCTATAAGCACTTAAATGGGAGAACTACATTAGCTTGATCCCTCCTCAGAGTATTGATATGTAGGCAGTGTGCCCACACATGGGGGGTGAAGTGCATCTAGAGTATTCTTTACACACTAACCTCTTCTCTCTCTTTCCAAAATTTATATTCAAATTCAAGTACAAAGAGCTCTTAAGGTTTTTGAAGATTAAAATAGATGCACAATGAGCTTTGAAGACTTTTAGGCTTTGATATTTCAATGACAGGGTAACACAGACCTGCTGAGTAGAACCCAAAAAACTCAAATCACCTGGACAACAGTGCCAAAAAAGGACTACAACACTGAACAACAGGGTGTCCCACTTTTAGCACTTCTATCCAATCTAAAAATGAACTTTAGGATCATGTTTGTGATAGTCTCCCAGTCCTGTTCCTCTAGTATCAGACCTTGTCTTAGTTCAGACAACTCAGAATAAGCTAAGTCATATTTTCTCTCATTCATTGCTATTTTTAGAAAAGACAAAATACAATCTATTTACACAAATTATTCACTTAATTACTACACATTATTTACTGATTTACTTATGCTCCAGACATGTTTATTAATTAGGAATAAAACTCCATTATTCTAAAAAATAATAAAACATTTGGTGAACCCGACTTACTTCAAATTTTGCATAAAAACCCTAGAAACCCTAGGGTAAATTATTCCTAATTTTTTCTCAAAATTTATTGATTTTCCCTGTATTTAAAAATAAAAAATCTATAAATTAATTGCAAATTCACCAATATATTTTATAAAAACCCTAGTTTACACATATTAGGTCCTTTTGACAAACAAACACATTCCAAATACTAGGAAAAATATATTGCTAATTTTAGAAATATTTTTTTGATTTTTTCTAAATTTTTCAAGAAAAATTCTATAAATTTTCTATAAATTCATATTTTTTTTAAACAATAAATTATTGTCATACTAATTTTACAAATTCATTTAAAATCCATAGTTGCATTTACTAGCTCCTACTTTTGCTTCTTGAGGTATCACCTTACATCCATAGCCAAATTGCAAAAATGATGTTCATTTATTTACAATTTTTTCTTACATTTCTTGAAAATAACAAAGAAACCATAATGGCCCCTATCATGTACATGAATGATGATGTCTATCATATGTTAATACAAAGCTTCATTCTTTGTATTTCATGTTTATTTTTCATTACATGGGATGATGTTAAGCAATTTATTCTTAAACATGTTAGTCCATCTCTTGTATCACCTCCTTTGGAGCCCCTCCCCCACATCAAGTCATGTTGCATGGTCCTTTCACTCTTCCCTAGGTCACTACCCATCATCGTAGATCCCAGTTGACACTTTTTATCCCTTCACCTCCTTGACCTGTTGACTATATTTTCTCTCCTCCCATAGCTACTACTCCTATATGGATAGTAGATATTGTAGTTAGATCTATTACTCGATGTACCACTATGCCTCCTCCACCTACCCAGGAGCCTTGTCACCCCACTATTCTAACCCATCATAGGCCCAACCCACCTACACAGGTAGATTTGCACAAGGCATATGATATTGTTGATTAGTTGAGAAACACTAGCTTAAATTTCCATGTTAGAACTGCTTCAGAAAGCTAATGTATTCAAGGACATTCTTTACCATGCACTCACGTAGAATTCTATGCCTATTGATTCAAAACCTTCTTATTTTACATTAGTGGTCAACACTTTAAAAACTATAAAAGATGTAATTTCTTTTGATAATGAGGACATGTCTTCTCAGACAGTTATTGATCAAAATTTTCCACTATTCATACAAGTACAAGTCAAAACTAGTGTATTCAAGAGAGTTCTTATTGATAGTGGTTCTGGACTAAATATATGTAATATGACATTATTACATGCTATGGGTGTTGATTTGGCATAAATGCAGAAAATATATATGAATATTTGAGGGTTCGATGATATACCATGACAGACATTGGGCACTATTACTTTAGAAATCATGATGGGACCAAAAACCCTCTCTACATAGTTTAAGGTCATGCCAAGTCCTCTCCATTATAATCTTTTACTCAGATGACCTTGGATACATACTATGGGGGCCATTCCTTCATCAATGTATTAAGTTTCTCCATGAGGGATATCTATACACATGTCCAACAGATAACCAACCATTCAATTATTATCAAATTACAAAGTCATATTCAACTATTTCACCAGATGGGAAACCATATCTCACAATATAGCTACCACCTCATAGCATTTTTCTTGATCAGATACATACATATGAGGTTGGAGAGACTAACACTTCTCACACTGCTCCACTTACAATCGTACCATCAACACCAACTATTTCACCAGTCATAGCAGCTTCAACCATTTTAAGTACTTCATTGGTCATAGTTCCAACACCTATTACACATCCACCATCACCGATAACAATACCATTAGTTTTAGTTGATTTCATAGTTACTACACTAGTTATAGATACTTTTTTAGTAGTACCATCTTCTACTACTATAGATAATGAGACTCCTATATCACAGCTACCCCTTGTGGTAAATTCCAAGTTACCATATGTACATGATGTTGATATAGATTCATCAACTTCTTTAGATGGTGATATGACACCCACACTCATAGATGATTATTTGTGTCGACTGAGCTTTACACCAGTCTACCCAAGAGAGTACCGAGAGGAATCTAGAGCTCTCATTCCACATCCTAGATCACTTTTAGCATCTCACACTACACTCTCAGGATATACCCCACACTCACAACTATAGATAGATTACTTGGCACATACCGTTCACATGGTTACCTCTATAGATATAGAACTAGTTATTCAGATTCAGGCAGGTAGCACACAACATCAGCCATAGTTTATGTTACATATATTACTTGATCATATTACCCACAGTAAAACATATATCTATCAATAGATCGTCATAGCAGGATGGTTGCCCATTTTGTACTTTTCATAGGATTACAGGCAATGATACAAATTCATGTATACCTTTACAACAAAGACTAGATAAACTATAGGATCAAGGTATCATTTATATTATAGCACCACCAGTAGCACCAACTCTACCACTTCTACTGAAGTCATCTACTAATAGGGCTAAATGTCCCAAAATAAAGTCTGCATTTCCACCACCAGAGCACCCTTCAATTCGCCTTTGGCATGATGACACCAAGAACATAGTACCTACAACATATGATGATACTTATGATTGTCTTGAGGCATTTGATGATGGCCGTGACCCTTTCCTCCATTTTCATCCCCAACAGGCTCTAGCCTTGGATCTCTTCCCCCCTCTAGCCTAGTCTTTTATATTATCTTGTACATATTGCTTTATTTACATGATCTTTCCTACTTGATTGTACATAGTTCAAAATTCCAAAATACAAAAACAATCTAATATTTCAAAAATCTAAAAACATTCAAATATATCAAAATACCAAAAACATTTTGATCGTATGCATCATCCATGTTTTACACTACTACTATCATGCTATAACTTACATTTATTGTTTCATGCTATTGTATGTTGATTTATCTATATTACCATGCTTCACTTGATCTCTTTTGAGTGTGTGTAGTGACATCCAACTACTTGATCGATTTACTCTACCCATTGAAAGGACATTCCTACTTCTACATTCAAGACACACATCAATATACATACCCACTAGGAGTATCTTCTACATGATTACACCATCTAGGGTATGTCATTGTTACAGTACACACTCTTAGTTATCATACTGAATATAGATCACTATATCGATATTTCACTAGCATCTTGTACTTGTGTATTTCCTATAATATACCTAGTCTTATACTATTATGTCTTACATACTTTCACTTCTTGCTTTGATTAGTTAGATGCATTTATAGTTATAGTTTACTTGCTTTCATTCTTTTCTTAGCGTAGCTTGTGTGATTGCATTTCCAGTTCCAATTTTGCTTCTTGTATGTGCCTTAGGACACTTGCCAATCTCCTTTGCTTCTATTCTTGTATGTGCCTTAGGACATTTTCCAATGTCTCTTGTGTGTACTTTTCTAGGTGACAATCTTTGCTTGTTTCAAATTATATGTGAATATGGCATTTGAACATGCCTTGTATGTTTGCTTTCTAATTTGAGTGACATGTGCCCATGTCCCTTATTTGTGTGGGCCCTTAGCCACCCTTGTATGATTCTTGCTTCTTGATTTATATGCTTGTTGCTTGATTGCATCTTTGATTGCTACAATGCCATGATCCATATCATGCATTTTTACCTTGATTTCTTGGATGCCATGATGGTCATCATACTCAATCCCTCCAACCAACAACTAACATCTAACACTTTTAATTCCAGTTCAGTACATTGCACATGTTATTACATTGTTACATCTATCTACGCATACCCCTATTGATCTAACAATCTCTCAGTTCAAACCATGCTATATCTTGAGATATCTTGTCAATTTTCATTGATGTATCATGTATATTTCCATCTTAACACACTTGTAGGGCTTCTTCTAAGGATAGGCATTACAAGGTACCTATTACTACCCTCAGAAGAGGGGGAAACAAATAAAGGTTTTATTATAGATATCAAAGCTCCTAAAAGTCAAAACAATAGCATTTAGATCATCCAGTTCATAATCTAGAGGTCAAACTAGTTAGAACAAAACAAAAAAATAGCAACAATTCCATATCAATAACTAGTTATAGCACATGACAACAACATCAAAAATGAACAGTAATGTCAAACACAAAGGTGCCCTCATTTTGTCACTATTGTTTAGGTAGAAAAACACTTTGGTTTTCTAATAATAGGCAAAAAAGTTTAGCTCAGCTACAACTTTGCACATCTAGATCAATCAAAATCAGTAGTTTTAGTACAATTTTCTTAGAGAATCTAGATATAGGGGGTATCATGCACGACATGATGGTTCTCACTTTTAGTTTTAGATTACATAGTTGACAACTTCCAGATTTGAATCCATGTTCTAGAAACTAATGATTGGGGGTAATGTGCAGGGTACATTGGTCTTATTTTATTTTTGAGTTCAGTTTATTACCTAAGCATTCTCAGTAGTTGCATGCCTTACTCCATTTGTAGGTGGTTGACATCATTTTCAAGTTGAACTTTCATACAATTTTAACTTCCTAAGTACCCAAGTTCTTGAGTTAACTTTCACATAAGCATTTTTCATTAGTTTTAGAGTGGATTTCATACAAGTCTAACCTCCATCTTTTGAAATGGCCAAGAGTGGCCTAGTTTCTAGCATACATTCGGCTATCCACACCACATTGTCAGATTTTTAGAACATCCATGGGATCTATGATCCATCTCATATGACATCTATTCTATATTGATTATAGTTCATAGCTTCACTTCATGGGGTAATGATGGAGCCAAAGGGAAAGCCTTTGTATTCTTGAGCCACTCTCAAGGAATTGAGCACTCAGCTCTATTATTGATATTACTATTGGTACATCACACATCTATCATAATCCAACATCATAATAGGTTTTATATTGGTTCATGTACTTGGAGAGGTGTATTCATTCCTTTCTCTTCCTCTCTCTCTTACCCATCTTTGTACATTTATACTTTTAGATATAGTGTATCTAGTAAGAACTGATCTATTATATGTTTTTCATTGCAAATTCATGCTTCACAACGTGTTCTCTCTATGCACATCCAACATCACATAGTTTCATGAGCTTCTCCCTTACAGTTAAGTTCAAGTATACTTTCTACTTTCCTTTATCCTAGTATTTCACTTTGTTGCATCACTAGAATAAAGGGGGGGGGGAAATGTAGTCATATAAAATGCAAAATTGGGTTACTTAACCATGTCTAATGACACCCGGTCTATAGGTATTCCTACTTGCTTGTAAAACCCTTTTAGGGTTTTATTTCATCGATTCTCAATCATCCACAACCTTCCAAACTTAACCCTTATAGATCGAGGTAGCTATTTCATACCTAGATCCATACCCCCATGTCTCATTCCCTCTAGATAATAGTGCCTAACTTAGATAGGAGTGTTGAAACCCAGGGTGTCTTCATTTTGGCATTATTGTCCAAGTGTAATTTTGGTTCAAATGATCATATTCTCCTGGATCCTTATCCTAATTCATGTTTACCTAATGCAAATTTATATAATCTATGATCATTAATTTCCCTATAAAAGGCCATTCAAAGTCCATTTAGAAGGGTTAACACTCATTTATAAGAGAGAACTCAAACACTTTTCCCTATTCTCTGCATATAGCCTTCCAATATCATTCCAATCTTATTCAAACTTTTGCACTAGTCCCTAGCCATCTAAAGTATACCCATTTTCATATCTAGTTGCATTTTCATACATAATTACACCAAACACTTCAATGGGAGAACTACATTAGCTTGATCCCTCCTTAGAGTATTGGTATGTAGGCAGTGTGCCCACACATGGGGTGTGAAGTGCATCTAGTGTATCATTTACACACTAACCCCTTCTCTCTCTTTCCAAAATTTCCATTAAAGTTCAAGTACAAATATCTCTTAGGGGTTTTGAAGATTAAAATAGATGTGCAGTGATCTTTGCAGACTTCCAAGCTTTGATATTTCATTGATAGGGTAACATAAACATGTCGAGCATAACCCAAAAAACTCAGATCACCTAGACAACAATGCCAAAAAAGGACTACAACATTAAACAATAGGGTGTCCCACTTTTGGTTCTCTTATCCAATCTAGAAACAAACTTCAAGATCCTATTTGTGACAGTCTCCTAGTCTTATTCCTCTAGTATCAGACCCTGTCTTAGTCTGGATAGCTTAAAATAAGCTAAGTCATATTTTATCTCATTTATTATTATTTTTTTAAAAGACAAAAATACAATCTATTTAAATAAATTAGTGTCTTAATTAATACACATTATTTACTAATTTAGTTTGCTCCAGACCTATTTATTAATTAAGAATAAAACTTCATTATTCTAAAAAATAATAAAATAATCACCTACATGTAGCTAACTAGATAGTTGGTCTTAAGTCTAGTGAAGGAAAGGGGTAGAGATATGTTTGAAAATAACTCTGAGCCCAAATAAGACTTCAAACAGAATAAAAAACCAAGAGAAAATCATTGATGTAGGAGTGAGGTATTAAACATAAAGTTTGTACCCAAGATACCTTATACATAGTTAAAGAGGGGCACCTATAGGTTACTTCAACTGCAGACTAATCTTAAGCTTGAAAAAAGAGTAGAGTAGGTGTATGGAAGGTGATTTAACTCAATTATGACTCCATCTAGGTTCATGAGCCAAATTAGGATCAATTATGTATAACATGAGGTCAAAACACACAGTATGTAATCAAGTGATCCTAATAGCCACCTACAGGCTACAAAGAGAAAACAGGCTGGTTCTAAGCATAAAGTGAAGAATAAAGGTATAAATGGAGTTATAAGGCCTATTAAAATATTTAAAATATATCATAAATATAATATGATACCAAATTAAACTTTAAAATGATTGGTCAAAACTAGGTTTCAAGTTCTAAAACCCATACACAGTCAAGCATTAACTACGGGCCTGCTCTTATGAGAGCTTTTGCTTGGATTGAAGAAGAGTAAAAGGATTGTGAATAGGTTTGATAGAAGTCATTTGGAAATATATATATTTACATGGAGATATCATCTAATCTTCAAACCTAATATCAATACAAGGTGAAAAGGCCAAAATTTTGTCTAAGACCTAATGGACCTCTAAAACACACAACCCTACAACTAGTCATGGGAGATATTGGTGTTTTGAGGGTTCTATGGGAATGATCACACTTTGAAAATTGGTAAAGGGGATGGAAATTATTTTAATAAAACAATAATGGTCACATCAAGTCCATACCAGTAGCAAAGATACCCATTATTTTGTCTCAGACCTTGCCCACTCCATTAGCAAGGGGAAATCATGAGACCAAGAGGTTTTTTTGAGGTCTAAACACAAATTGAGAATTTAAAACACATGGAGGGACCTTTATTTAATATAAATACATATAAAATGTCTCATTATAGTTTTAGGTGGTACCAAACGTCATATTTCAATAGAAATGCCCTTGAGGGCTAGCAAAGAGATGACAAGCCTAAACCTCAAGACCCCTAACTAGTATACCAAATGTATACATAGGAGTTATAAGAACTTAAAAGGCATGTATAATCACATATAGGATTTTTTTTGAGGTTTTTGAACCTCCCCCAGTGGTGAGAATGAATTTTGAGACCCAAAACTCAAATTTGACCTCTCTCGAGTTTAAGAGAGATAAACATGCCACTCAAGGAATAACTTCACATGATTATACCATAGCTCACACTTTGAATGGGAAGATAAGACATTTGGAATATTTGAGGAGGTCATTAAATAATTTTTTCCAAGTGGAAGGATGTCAACTAGTGATCTTTTCTTTATGAACAATTGTTAAGACCTCAAACAGGGCTTAAACCCTCTTAAAACCCTTATAGTGAGCAGTCAAGGAAAAAAGACCTATAATGCATATATAATGCCATATATTGATCCTAAAAACTATTTTATGTTGTTTAGGACTCCAAATAGGTTATAAATAGGTACTTTGATACTGGTGTCACCTGTATGGACTATCAAAAATGCCTTGTTTTGCATGTTTTTTGATGTTTTATAGGAGTTTTGAAAAGGGGAAAACTTTAAAAAAAATTGATGAGGTAATTTGGGATGTGTCATAAGTATAAAATTAAAAAAACATAAATATTATATTCTATAGGTTGTTAAACTAGGCTTATCTTCCAAGGCAGTCTCAAACAGGCTCAAAATGAGACTAGGTAACAAGGTGGTTTCTTTGTTTGCATACTTCCACAAGGTCTCAGGACCTTAAAATTGACATGGAGGTTGGTGATGTATTAGGAAAAGTAAATAAAATGATTTTGGGTGATTTAAAATGTGTATTATAAGTTTGGAGCAAGAAAATAGGGTTCTAGGCAAGGAGGTCTGATTGAGGCCTAATTCAAGATAGAGAAAGGTAGAAAAAATGGGTTTCCACTCAGAGTCAGAAGATGAAATTTGGAATGGAGATATAATGAAATAATGTGTTATATAATATTCCCTCATTTTTTCATTACCCTCTTTAATTTTTCCTACAAAGAGGAGGTTTTCAAGTTTTTAGGGTTACAAGGAAAATAGGCTTAGTGAAGGCTTGAGGAGTAAAATGATTTCTTAGGATTTGTTTTATGAACCAAAATGGTTTGTTTCATGCCTAATAACATATTTTAAGACCATTTATGGAGATAGTATGACTTGAATAATATGAACTTGAGTTTTAGGCCACTTGGACCAAGCTAGGCATGGGAAATGAAGAGTTTCAAGACACTTATGCACATGAATGATGGAATGTCAGGTAAAAAGAATTTATTAAAGCATGGAAGATGTCAAATTATTTTTTTGAGATAAATTAATTATTAATTAATTATTTAAAATTCCATTTATCACTCCTTTCATGCAAATAAGGGCAATTTTCAAGAAACTAGCCAAGGTGTCAAGCTGATTTATAACCCCTACACCATTTGGAGGGTTGGAGATTCTTAAAGAGTGAGACACATAGAATTAGAGGTCTATTTTTACTGTATAATAACTCTATTTATTGATTTAACTCATGGAAACTTTCTAATTTTCTTCTACTATGCCCCCCTCTCTCTTCACACTTCTCTATATAAGCATCCACTTTTGGCTAAGTTTGTAGAGTCCACATCTTGTATGGTGAAGCCCTAATGGTATAAGTACTATTTTTTCATTTGAATAAAATATTTCAAGATATATTTGAGTTCATAACTTCTTTTTTAAGTGTGTGAATTAGTTCATAGTTGAATTATAAGTGATAGTCATCTATCCTTGTGTTCATCTTATTGGGTGAATATTTTGTCGACCAGCTAACTGGTGAGAAAAATAGGTCTCTTCAACCACAGCATAAGGAGATAGGTCAGCCAAAGTTGTAGGTTTACCACGTCTAAAGGGGACAAATCTCTCCTCTCATCAAGGGGAGGTTCCTTATAAATATAAGGCAGCTATATATTATATATATATAAGCAAAAAATAACACTCAGGGGTAGGATAAGCCATCCATCTCTCTTTTTTCAGAGATGATGTTAACAAAAAGAGGAGAAAATCTTGGTGAAGACATTGAAGGCACTTCTCTTCTTTCAGAAGTGTTCTTACAGGGAACAGTAGGAGTTATTTCAGGTAGGAAACAAGTAACTGGTAATAAAGGGTAGTAACCAGCAGTATGAAACATAACACAAAGTTTCCACCTCAATTGCCCAAAGAGTGAAACATGAAGGACAATGAGGGCATAAAGTCATCCCAAGGTCCTTTACACAGAAATAAATAAAAAACACACACTGAAGACAATTATAACAACACAAAGTCTAAAAGTAATTGGCTTCAAGACATCTTCCTTATCACTTCCATTAGCTCTGCTTGTTAATTTGAATAAATAAGAATACACTTAGGAAACAGACATAAGAACAATATCCTAGAATGATACAAGCTATAACAACACAAAGTCTAAAAGTAACTTGCTTTCTGATTCAGACAAAGTAATATAAACAACAATCTGAGCTCAAAGTCTCAGTAATGCCTTTCAATTTGGGTAGAGTTTTGCTTCTAATAATAAAGAGATCTCCCTTAAAACAAACAAAGAGATTACAATTTATAGAGGCGAAAGAATGCTTGGCACTTTTTTCCATGGAGCAGCCCATGCTATGCATTCAATTCCTTGAATGCATTTTTAGTTTTGTCAAGGAGAGCCATGCTAGAACAGGGTGGCTACCTTAACTATGGCATGCTAATTCATCTAATATGTCTTTTCCTTAGTATGGACTGCCTAGTCCTTTTCTTGGTGTCTACATAGCCATCCCTTTGCCTTTACTTCATGGAAGAAAAATAGGCCATGTCCTTGATTTGGCGTGTTTAGTCTGCAATGATCAATAGTTTCATTTACTGGAACTAACTCTCTTGTAGATATTTCTGATCTTTTGTATTGTTTTCTCTTCCTTGCAGTAATTAGGGCTCTCAGGCTATCTTTTCCCCTTTCTGTTTCTCTTGGTTCCTCTTCTCGATGGTTCTTCCTTTCATCTTGAAGGTCTTTAATTCATCCAGGAGCATTTGGGTCTGCACTTAAGCCTATAATGATCAATAGACACTTTGTTGCCACAAATTTGACATCTACGGGCCTACCATCCTTAGCAATTTCTTTGTGTCTTTCCCACTTGCTCAGGCCACTTTCTTCTGATCTTAACAAATGACACGTGGTGCCTTCCACTGTGAAATAGGCAAGGACACTTGGTAGCATCTACTTAACTTATAGAAGCTCTAGACCCATTTTGAGAGTCATATGAAAGATGACACGTGGCAGCTTCTACTCTACTTTAGAATAAATATAAAAATATTAGGGGCTCATTTGGATTCACACAGACAATGCCACTTGTTACGCTCTGCTTGACCTTCACAACTCACTTGGGGCCCACCACAGTCCTTATGACACAAAAGGGAGAGACCACAGATGTTGACACTTGTCAATTTATGTTGAGTGATAATGGAACACGTGGCACATTTTGTAGCTTTAAAACTTATTAAAAACTGAGTCCCAATAGGTGACACTTGGTAGCTTCTACTGCACTTTAGCAACTTACTTGAGGCCCACCACGGTCCTTACTTAAATAACAAGACAGAAGTAGGGAATCGTAGAGTTTGACACTTGTCGACTTCTACCAAACTTTCAAAGGGACATGTGGCGACTTTCATAGTTTTGAGAAAAGCACGTAGAAACCTTTCACATTTGCCACTTGGCACCTTCCACAAAACTCAGAGGGGAGCTTATTGAAAGAAGCTATGAAGCTTATGGAAACTTGAAGTGCAGATGCAGACACTTGTCAACCTTTGTCGATATTTGCAAAGGACACGTGGCACATTCTGCTATTTTTAGGGGAAATTTATAATGTGTCTCAACAGATGACACCTAGCAGCTTCTACTCTTGGGCTTGTTCTCTTCCTTTCACAAGGGCACTCAACTTTTAGGCTTTGGGGCACTCCTTTGAACCTGTCGATTAAACAAACCGATTGAACTAACTTTGGTTCAACAATTCAGTGGTTCATTCCTTTGTTTCACTCATTTAATTGACCGCTTAAACCAACCACTTTCTGAACCTTCGAAACATTAAACTTTTGATGAACTTTGACAAAGCACTTGACCCTTTGAAGCTTGCCGATGACGTTGAACCTTAAACCCGTTGAACCCTTGAACCTGTTTGGTTCAAGGTTTAATGGTTCAAGGGTTCAACAATTCAATCCTTGCTTAGAAGCTTGCCAGTGGACCCTTTTTGGTTGAACCAAGGCATTGAAACAATCCTAAAAATGGCTAAGTGTTGGAAACTTGCCCCTTTTGATTGAACTCGCCCGAAGAAGCCATTGAACCCATTGAACCAACTAGTCCCTTTACTAAAAAGCTTGAAAAATGAGGAATTTGAAAGCTTAGAACAAATTTCGAAAAGGGAAGAGACATTTTGGGTCTTGCAAGGCCCAAAATAGTTCATAGGTTGTCCCAAAAAGGAGTGACATTTTTTGGGGACAACACATCTTACTCTTTCATATTTTGTGCAAGTAGTCTTCTCTCTAATAGGTCACATGAAGTGTAGCTAGTGTCTTTGTATATATTTAAGTGTAGGAAAGGACAATAGTGTCTAAAATAATACCTCTTATTCATTCACCTTGAGATATGCACTGCATATCACCTTCATGTTGAAATGCTTATGTTAGAGAAACCTTGGATGTTGAAGTAAATTTTGTTAGTCAGCTTTCATAGTGTAAGTACATGGTAATTTTATGGAGATTAAATTAGATCATCAGCTATTTAGGTTAGGTTTCCTTCACATTATCTCTATCCCTTTTCATCTAAATAATCTAGTAGTATAGGTGATGAGCTTTAATAGACATATCAAGGGAGCTATCCCTTCAATCTAGAGGTTTACCCCTGCGATAGACAACCCATAGGTCTAGGTGTAATCCCATGTTTCAATAAATTTGGATAAGGCTTGAACTACCTCTTCAAGGGTGAAAAATTGAGTGACAAAATTTTTGGCACACCCGATGACAATAATGTAATATTGAGTGACAACAAGCATATTATGGAAACATGTTCTCCAATCTTACACTAGTTCTCATATTCTCCAAATACAATGGGGGAATGCCATGGAAACATGTCCTCTAAATTTTCACAAATTTAAAATTTGGCATAATTTCACACTTATATGATTCATATACACATTTATGGTAACATTCCATACATAGGTACCATTATTATATGCAGGTTTCAGCTTGATATATTTATGAGGTGCATATGCCATGCAAAGGGCACTTAAAATTGTAAAATCAAAATCAATTTTGAGATTTCAAATACTACTATGGAATGTTATCATACCTAGGATGAGCTTTTACAGATTGGTATTGAGCTAATCTACTATAGCATTTGGTTCACCTTTGGAAGGTTAAGGTGATTAAATCACTCAATCTTACCAATTTTATAAGTTAGACTTGATTACATTATCTATCTTCAATAGATTTATAGGATAAAGTGATTAAATCATCCACCTTTACTATATATTCAATGTTATTTGATTGGATCATTCACATCCACCAGGTTATAAGCATGATTGGGTTGCATTATTAATATAATCTTAATGACCGTGTGGCAGGTCACCTTTCACCAAGGTTGGGGGCATGTTTTCCTCTGATCTCTATATATATGCATGCACTTGTAGGTTTTAGAATTGTCTTAATCTATAAGAAATAGCCTCTTCAAATCAAATTTCCAAAAGGAAAGATGGTTGTAACAACACATATGTGTACTCCTGATTTAACCTATTTGGGAATATTAGTGTATTATTCCTAATTTAGTTAAAGGGTCTAAGTAGTAAAATTAGTAAATAAATATACAATAATTGAGCTATTAATTTATGTAATTTAAATTATAATTTTGAATTTTCAAAAAATAGTAATAAGAGGGAGAAAGTAATATTTAACTAGAAATTGATTGATATGGATGAGATAGGGTCTAAGATTTACTGTGTAGGATTGGGACACTATCACAAACCAAGATCTGACCTTCATTTTATGATTAGATAGGAGTGTCAAAAGTGGATAGGATTGACACTGACGTTGTAGTCCACCTTCGTCACTATTGTCTAGGAGATCTAAACTTTTTGGGTTTTTTTTGCTATGCTTGTGTGACCCTTTCTGTGAAGTTTCAATAGTTGGAAGTCTGTAGAGCTCCTTGTAGAGTAGATTTTCTCTTCAAACCCTATACTTTATTATGCTTTGACTAATTTCAATAAAAGTGATGGGGGTTAGTGTGTGTAAGATTCATTGAACGTGTATCCACACCCCTTGTGTGGGCACATTGCCTATATACCAATAATCTAAAGAGGGATCAAGCCATATCTAGTTCTCTCACTTGACGTGCTTTGTGAAATAGAGTGTATGAATATGAAAATACTAAATTGGATGTGCTTGAGGTGGTTAGGGATTGGTGTAAGAATTTAAATAAGCTTATAAGCGTATTGAATGGCTATATGCAGAGAACATGGAAGATTTATTTAGTATTCTTGCTTTCTTAGTGATATTTGCCAACCCTTTCCAAATGATATTTGAATGGGTTTTTATAGAGATCTATTAGTCATGGGTTGATTGTGCTCGCATTAGGTTGACAAGGAGAAGGATGGGGAACCAAAAAGATTTGATTTTTGGGGCCAAAAATGCACTTAGATAAGAAAAATGAAAGTGGACAGGAGTGGCATCGATGCTATAGTCCAAGTGTGGCACTATTTTCTTGAGTTGACGAGACTTGGGGGGATGGATTTATCCTAGAAAGAGAAGTACAAATGATCTAGGGTCAATTTTGGAAGGTTAAAGATAATTAAGAATCAGTGAAAAGATGCCTATGAGGGCCATGAGAGCAAGAAAGAGGGACTTATAGGTTGTGTGTCACCAACCACCCTCAAGTTACCATTTTTTGCATTTTATATGACTACATTTTCCTCCCTTTATTCTAGTGATGTAGCAAAGCAAAATAATAGGATAAAGGAAAAATAAAAATCATACTTAAACTTACTTGCAAGGGTGAAGCTCATGAAGTTGTGTGATGTTGGGTGTGCATAGAAAGAACATGTTGTGAAGTGTGAATCTACAAGGAAAAACAAAGAGTAGATCAATTCTTTCTAGATACGCTATATTTAAAATAAGAACATACAAAGTTGGGTAAAAAAAAAGGAAGAGAAAGAAATGAATACACCTCATCAGGTACGTGAACCAATATAAAACCTATTGTGATGCTGAGTGATGTTGGATGATGTTGTACCAAGAGTAATATCATGATCAAAGTTGAGTGCTCAATTCCCCAAAAAATGGATCAAGAATGCAAAGGCTATCCCTTTGGCTCCATCATCACCCACTAAGTGAATCTAGGTGGTCATGTGTGTGTTGATAGATGTTTGGACTATGTGTCTAATCCCTTTGAAGAGGTGGGTCAAGAATACAAAGACTAGCTAGTCCTTTGGCTCCATCGTTACCTCATGAAGTGAAGCTATAAACTAATACCAATATGAAATGAGTGTCATATGAGATGGATCCTAAAGCCCATGAATGATTTGTAATCTAACAATGTTGGCATGGATAACCAAATGTATGTTAGAAACTAGGCCACTCTTGGCCACTCTGAAAGATGAAGATTAAGCTTATATGAAAGCCTCTTTGAAACTAGGCACTAGGCTTATATGAAAGCCATTCCAAAATGTGGAGGTTAGGTTTGTATGAAAGCTACTCTGAAATGATGATAACCCCATGTAGATATAGTAAGGCATGTAACTACTGAGAATGCCTGGATAATACTAAGCTTGGAAAGAAAAGAAAATAAATGTGCCACGCACATTGCCCCCAATCATTGGTGTCTGAAACATGGATTTTGATTTGAAAGTTATACCAACTACCGTATCTAAAAATGGAAGTGAGAGCCATCATGCCATGCATGATGCCCCCTATATCTGGATTATCTAAGCAAAAGTGTACTAAAAACTATTGATTTTAAACTAGTTTGAAAGTGCAAAACTGTAGTTAAACCTACTTTTCTACCTACTTTTAGAAAATCTAGTTTTTCTATTGTTTGGATACGAGCGATGAAAATGGATAGTAGTGGCACCAACATTGTAGTCCAATCTTAGTGCTATTGTCTTGGGATAAATATGATGATTGTTCTGACATTTTCACTATTTCCCTAGTCTATTCTAACTAGTTTGGTGTCTGGTTGTTGTTATGGATGTTTTGAAAGCTAGATTTTTGACTATTAGGAGCTCGAATCTCTATGATAAAACCCTTATTTATTACCCCCTCTTTTGAGGGTAGGAATGAAGACCTTGCAATGACTTCCCACAGAAGAAAGAGCCATGTAAGTGTTTTGTGTTGCAAAGATACATGATATAGCATGGTTTGTATTGAGATATTGTTAGATTAACAAGGGTATGTCTAGATAGATATAACAATGTAATAACATGTGTAATGTACTAAATTGGAACTATAAGTCTAGTTAGTTTTTAATTGTCAAGGAGGAATAGAACATGATGTCCATCATAGAATCCAAGAAAGTAAGAGAATGCATGATTGAGATCATGGCACTGAAAATAATTAAAAATAAATCAAACAACAAGCACATAATGCAAGAAGTAAGAAGCATATAAAAATGACCAAGGGGCCAAACAAACAAGGGACATGGGCACATGTCACTCAAACTAGAAAGTAAGCATACAAGGCATGTTCAAATGCCACATACACATATAATTAAAACAAGCAAGGTTGACATGAGGGCTAAAATCACATAGAAGAGTATAGGCAAAGGACATTGGTAAATGTCGTAAGGCACACACATGAATAGAAGCAAAGGACATTGACAAATGTCTTAAGGCACATATAGGAGACAAAATAGGAATTGAGAAATGTAATAACATCAAGCTATGCTAAGTAAGAAAGGACAGCATGTAAATGCTGTAAAATACAATCACATCTAACTAATCAAAGAAAGAATGTGAAAGTATGCAAGACATAGTAGTACAAGACTAGGTATATGCTAGGAAATATATAAGCACTTTATGCTAGTGAGTGTCGATAGATTAATCTATGTAAGATAGTAAATAATGTACATCAACACGATAACTAGAGTGTGTGGTGTAGGAATGACATAACCTAGATGGTGTAGTCATGTAGAAGATGCCCCTAGTGGGTATATGTATTGATGTCTCAAATGTAGAAGTAGGATGCCCCCTCAATGGGTAGAGTAAAGCAATCAAAGAGCTGGATGTTACTACACATACTCAAATTAGATCAATTATAACATGGTAAAGTAGATAAATCTATAAAAAATAACATATAATAGAAAATTTAAGTCTAGTATAGCAGTAGAAATGTAAATCATGGATAAAGCATACAATCAAAATGTTTCTATGTTTTTGATTTATTTGAATGTTTTTGGCATATTGAAATGTTGTATTGTTTTTGTATTTTGAAATGTTATGAGTTATGTACAGTCAATCACATGAAGACTATGTACAAGAATTTGAAAATAATCTATATACAATTAATCATAAGAAGATTATGTACAAGAAAATCCAAGAAACTATGTACAAGTAGAAGAAAGCTATGTACAAACATTATAAAAAAGGATATATAAAAGCAATATGTGCATAATGATAGAAAAGACTAGGCTAGAGGGGGTAAAGGGTCCAAGGATAGAGCTCATTAGGGATGGAGATGGAGGAAGGGATCACAACCATCATCAAATGCCTCAAGATCATCATCATTAGTATCATCATATATTGTAGACTTTGTATGCATGGTGGCTATCTCCTTAGGTGTCAATAATATATGTGTTCTATGTGTAGTCAGAGATCTATCAATCATAATGATGTCATCCTATTGATGGTGAATTGAAGGTTTCTTTGGTAGTAAATATGTTGAGTCACTTCTAGGGTGTTTAACTTTGGTAGTAGATGACTTCGGTGGAAGTGGTGAAGCTAGTGTTGGTGGTGATGTAATCTGAAGAATACACTGAACCTATAGTTTATCCAATTTCTATCATAAATCTATACATGAATTTGTATCATGGCCTATGATCTAATGAAATAGACAAAATGGGTGACCATCCTACTATGATAATCTGCTAATAAATCTATGTCATATTATAGGTAATGTGATTAATCCATGATAAAGTAATATCTGTAACATAATCTATGGCTAATGTTGTGTACTGCCTGCCTAAATATGAATGACTAACTCTATATCCATAGAGGTAATCATGTGAACTATATGTGCCAAGTAATCTATATGTGGCCATGAATGTGGAGTATATCCTAAGAGTGTAGTAGAAGATGATAAAAGTGATGTAGGATGTGTAATGAGAGCTCTAGAGTCATATCAGGACTCTTTTGGTACAACTAGTGTAAAGCTCAATCCACACAAATAGTCATCTATGAGTGTCGGCATCGTATCATCATCTGAAGTGGTTTGGGAATTTGTATCAACATCATGTACATATGGTAACTCAGATAACTCAAAATTTACCACAAGGGGTAATTATGATATAGGAGTCTCATCAACTATAGTAGTAAAAGACATCGATGCTGTTAGAGTATCTATAACTAACAAAGTAACTAAATCTATAGAATTAATTAGTACTACTAGAAATGTTATTGGTAAATGTATAATTGTAATTGGTATAGGAATTGTGATTTGTGGAGTAGCTGGAATGACTGAAGCCACTGAGACTCACTGAATATCTGGAGCTGAGGATACAACTGTAAGTGGAGGAATGTAAGAAGTGCTAGTCTCTTTAACCTCATATGTATGTATCTAATCAAGAGAAATATAATGAGGTGGTGGCTAAACTATGATGTGAGGTGTTCCATCTAGAAAAATAGTTGAATATGACTCTATAGTTTGATAATATCTGAATGGATGGTTATCTATTGGACATGTGTATAGGTATCCTTCATGGAGAAACTTAACACATAAATGAAGAGTAGAAGGAACTACCCCCATAGCATGTATCTAAGGTTATTTGAGTAAAATATTATAATTAAGAGGACCTGACATGACTTGGAACTATGTAGAGAGGATTTTGGGTCCTACCATGATATCCAAAACAATGGTGCCCAATGTTTGTCATGGTATATCATCAAACCCTCTAATATTCTTATATGATTTTTGCATGGATGTCATATCCATGCTTATGGTTTATAAGTACGTAATATTACATATATTAAGTTTGAAACCACTATCAACTCAAACTCTCTTAACTACGTTGGTTTTGACTTGAGCTTGTATGAATAGTGGCAAATTTTGATCAATAATTGTCTAAGATGACATGCCATCATGATCAAAAGTAATAGCATCTTCTATTATTTTTAGCATGTTAACCACTTATGCAAATAAGAAGGCTCTAAATCAATGGGCATAGAAGTCTGAGTGAATGCTTGATAGAGAATATCCTTGAACACATTGGCTTTCTGAAGTAGTTCTAACATGGAAATCTTAGCTGGTGTGTTTCTCAATTGATCAATAATATTATATACTTTGTGTATATTTACCTATGCAGGTTGGTTGGGCTTAGGATGGGAAGGAATGGGAGGGTGGTGAGGCTCTTGACTTGGTGGAGGAGGCATGGTGTCACATCGAGTAACATCTCTCATCACATTATCTACTATATATATAGGACTAGTAGTAGCTACAGGAGGAAAGCAAAGATAATTGATAGGTCGAGGTGGTGGAGGGACAAAAGGTGTCAACTGGGCTCTTTGGTGATGGGTAGTGACTTGGGGAAGAGAAAAATAGACCATGCAACATGAATCATCATGGGATAGAGGCTCTAAGGGAGGTGATGCAAAGGATATCTTAGCATGTTTAATAATAATTTTCTTAACATCATCCTATATTATGAAAAATAAGCACGAAATGCAAATAATAAAGGTTTGTATTAACATATGATAAACTTTATCATTCATGTATATGATAGGACCGATGATGGCCTTCTTATTTTGTGTAAGAAATGTAAGAAATATTTGTAAATAAGTGAGTTCCATTTTTATTTTGATGTGCAGTCTGAGTTTAGATGTAAGGTGATATCTCAAGAAGCAATGGGACCTAGTATATGCAACTAGGGTTTTGAAAGATGAATTTTTTAAATTACTATGAAATTTTGAAATTTAAAGTTAATTTCTAAGTTAAGTATGCAAGTAAAAAATCAAAAAATTATTGGAAAATTTGTGATTTAAAGAGACCTAGTAGATGCAACTAGGGTTTTGAAAAATAAATATTTTTAAAAATTACTATTGAATTCTAAAATTTGAAGTGAATTTTTAATTTTAATATGCAAGTAAAAAATTAGAAAATTATTGGAAAATTACCAAGAAAATATTGGGACCTAGTATGGGCAACTAGGGTTTGAAAGAAAAATATTTTAAAATTAGTACAAAAATTTAAAATTTAATGCTAATTTTTTATTTTATTATGTAGCTAAAAAATCAAAAAATTATATGAAAAATCAGTAGGAAAATTACCCTAGGGTTTCTAGAGTTTTTATGCACAAACAAAGTAAGTCGGGTTCACCAAATGATAAAACCCATTTAGGAATATTGTTACATTATTCATAATTTAGTTAAAGGGTCTGAGTAGTAAAATCAATAAATAAATATGCAATAATCAAGCTATTGATTTGTGTAAATTAGAATGCAATTTTGACTTTTCTAAAAATAGTAATAAGAGGGAGAAAGTAAAACTTAGCTAGAAACTGACTGATACGAATGAGATAGAGTCTAAGATTTAATGTGTAGGACTAGGACACTGTCACAAACCATGATCTAACCTTTATTTTATGATTGGATAGGAGCATCAAAAGTGGATAGGAGTGGCATTGATGCTATATTCCACATTTACCACTATTTTCCAAGAGATTTGAGCTTTTTGGGTTTTGTTCGCTATGCTTATGTGATCCTGTCTATGAAGTTTTGACAGTTAAAAGTCTGTAGATCTCCTTGTAGAGTAGATTTTCTCTTCAAACCTTATACTCCATTATGCTTTGACCAATTTTGAGAAAAGAAAGGGGGATTTAGTATGTGTAAGATTCACTGAACATGTATCCACACCCCTTGTGTGGGCACGCTGCCTACATATCAATACTCTAAAGAGGGATCAAGGCCATATGTAGTTCTCCCACTTGATGTGCTTTGTGAAATAGAGTGTATGAATATATAAAATGTATAACTAGATGTGCTTGAGGTGGCTAGGGATTGGTGTAGGGATTTGAATAAGAATGTAAGTATATTGGTTGGTTGTATGTAGAGAATAAGGAAGATTGCTTGAGTAGTCTTGCTCTTATTATTTTTTGGTTAGTGATATTTGATAACCCTTTCCAAATGATCTTTGAATGGGCTTTTATAGGGATCTATTGGTCATGGGTTTAATGTGCTCGCATTAGGCTGACAAGGAGAAGGATGGGAAACCAGAAAGATTTGACTATTGGAGGCAAAAATGCACTTGGATAAGAGTGCTGAAAGTAGACAAGAGTGGCACTAGTGCTATAGTCCAAATGTGACACTATTATCTTGAGCTAATGAGACCTAGGGGGATGCATTTTTCTTAGAAAGAGTAGTCCAGATGAGTTGGGTTCAAGTTTGGAAGGCTACAGATGATTGGGAATCAGTGAAAAGATGCCTATGAGGGTTATGAGAGCAAGAAAGAGGGACCTATGGGTTGGGTGTCACCAACCACCCTCAAGTTACCAATTTTTGCATTTTATATGACTGCAACTCCTAATCTTGCTTGCTTTACTTTCAAACATTTCAAATGCTTTCAATTTCATATTATATGCATTGATTAAACACTATAAAAGTGCTCATGCAAAGACAAGGTTTGTTATACACACCCAGATACATATTTTTTTCTTTAAAACTGATAATTTCATTACTAGATTAAAGGGAAAACATATACATAATCATAATTATATAACACTTCAGTATTGTACACTTAAAAAATATCTATCATGGATATACCCTTCATGATACCCAGCATAAAGTTTATTTGGATACTTGAGTATGAATGAATCATGTCTATAAACATCTGAGTATAAATAGGTAAATGAATCATATTGTTTATTTAATTCTCATTCCCTTAATAGGTAAAAAAGACCTCTACTAAAGATGAATTACAATTCCAAATACAATGGTATAAATGCTAAGGCGTATGATGTACTTTTAAATCAAATAGCATAGACTTGAAGGGTTTCATTATCATGTTATTTGAAATTATGAAAATGTTCTAATGTAAGTCTAGGCACCTTGTGTATGTTGAAATCTAAAAAGAAGACATCTTCTAATTATGAAAAACTAGTTAAGGAACCCTTTGGTAGTCTATAGAACCAATTGTGAGCTTCATCGACAATACTCATATGAAAGGATTTTAGCAATAGTTTGTCATATTTGGCCCATTAACCAAAATAATGTACATATTTAATCATGTGATCAAAATATCTTTATGACAATCAAAAAGAGGTAAATGTGGTAGTTTAAAACTTTACAGGTAAAGATATGCAAGTACACATTATGCAATCGGTTAATTATGGAATGAGGTAATATTTGCATTAGCATTATGGCGAGCCATTTGAATTTGAAGTATATATACTTTTCATTGAATTTACCCAATAGTACTCATCATAGACATGCGATAATCATTAGGAATGGTGACATTTGGCAAAGATGTTATCGTTAGTTCTAATCCACCACCTCTTTTGAATTTAGGCATATTAGTATTATCATCCTCATGAATAACATGTGCAAGATCATAATCACTAAATTTAGGATACTTTGGTAATGGTATTGGATCTCTAAATTTTAGAACATTTGGCATATCATTTAGAGAGTTTGTAACTTGTGATATTATGATATCCCTTGAAGGGTCATCTAACTTTGTTAATGATATAACAATTGGAGTTTGAGGTGGCTTTGGTAAAGGTACTTCTTTTGGCATGTGAGGAACTTTTGGCATAAATTAATCTTTTAGAAGATAAATATCCTTTTGTTTAGATACGTTAGTTGATATTGGTAAGAGTTAGTTCTTTGAAACATTAGGATCTTTTGCCACTTTAGGTTTATAATGCACCCTTATTTTTGGTGCCTTAATGCTATTTGGTAAATATTACATGACATCTTATTTACCTTTTGAAAAAAATCAATATTAAATGAATGAAGAAAATAATCATCGCCCTTAACGAGTGGGATATTATTTGGAAATATTGGAATTATGGGAGTTTGAATCAATGTGCTTGCAATAACATCCCCCTTATGACTAGTTTTTAAATAAGACATGATATCCTTATGGATTTGATGAAAGCTATAATGATCAAAATAAGGAATATTTTGATCATATTTACCCAATTTGGTTGTAGAAGTAAAGGAAAATGTTGTCTATCTTACATAATATTTTTTAACTCGACTCTTGGGATAGTGGTAGCATGGATTTGGTTAGAGGGATGGTAGCCACCACCATTAAAATATATAAGACATCATGCTTATGTGTTTGGAAGAAGATATTGATAATTAATTTTCACTCCTTCCTTGATAGGACGTTAGATAGTTTCATAATCATAGTCATTAAAAAAATCTATATCATTCATGGTGAGGGAAGTAAAGAAAACAAAGATTAGGAAAAAAGGTAAAAAAACATCAAATATAAAATACTTGTGTGATATTAAAACTCATAGGTCAGGTTCACCAAATGTTTAACGCTAAAATTTTAGATAATAATGGGGATATAGGGTTAAGAAGATTATATTAGATTTTTACACAAGGGTGGTGAACTCAACTGATAAACAAGATAATTAATAGAATACTCAGAAAAATAATATTCTAAATTTATACAATTGAGATTGCTAAAAATAATAAAACAAAGCTATTGATAAGTATTTAAAATAAATTGGAAAAAATGATATTTAGATGGTTTAATGTTTCCATGCATGTATGAGTAGGAATAAACTTAAAGTGGAATAGAAGATGATCCTAGATCAGTTGTCAGATTCTAGAAATGTCTTTTCTATAACCCTAGATGCTTGTGTCAGATCTAGAAAATTACATCGATGCAAATTTATAACTTTGTTGTAGGTGTCCTATATGTAATATTGATAAGATATAGATGAAATGAACTAAAATATTATGGGTTTTATGTCACATTTTGATGTCATCATATCATGCATAAAGGGTATCATTCTTTATCAAATGATAAAACCCTAGCTCTTCACCCTTGGAGTGACTATGGGAAAAATGGGTTAGTGTGCTCATGGTGTCAAGATGAACCCAAATATCCCTTTTTCAATGGGTATTAATTACATAGACATTACTCTGAATAGGGCCTCAGACTAATAAAGTTCTCCCCTATATGTTGGCTTGTGTGTGCAATGTGTGACAGGCAAAGATATGTAGTGACCTAGCTTTTAACTTGAAAAATATGGCTCATGGGATGCTCTTTGAATGATTCAGACCTATAAAAATTCCACTCCTATGATTGATATGGAAATAAGGACAAATAACATAGGCTTTCTCACTTTATTGCCTTGTGAGTTGTATGTCATTTCCAAGTGAGGTATAAATAAGGGTTGATATTGTATATATACCAATCCCTTTTGGAAATATCTCACATTATAGAACTTAGGCTAACCTTTTAGATATATTTATTTTGTAAATTTAATGACTTTTAGGCACATGAAACTTTGTAGGAAAATTGAAACTGCATCGACGCATGTGTTTGCTTGGGATGCAAATGTCCAGAAAGCTAGAAAACATGTACAAGTCAAAATCTGGCATTAAATATAATAATCAGGTTTAGATATTTTTGCATAGTATAAAATTACTAGGTTATCATAATAATAATGGTCATACTAAGATATAACTAATTAGGCATAAAGAGATAATGAACGTGAGCCTTTCAACAACATGAAGGTCTAGGATTGAAAGGTATGGCCATGATAGGTATTTACCAAGTATACAAGACTAAAGAACTATATAAATCATATTTTACTATCTATAGTTTTATAAAGGAGGTAGAATAATTAAATGGGAGGGTAAGTTTGTATTATTAATTAAATAATTTATAAAGTATATTATTATCATACATTAAATTAGTATCCCACTTAACAATAACCTATTGTAGACACCTCATAGTGGCCCTTAGGTATTTTTTAATCACAAAATTGTATTATTCTAAGGTACCTCACATAAAACTTTATTTGGCACATTTCTTATTATGTTTGGTTATTTTATATCTTTCCCCTTCCATTTTCTCTCTCCTCCATTCTTCTCTCTCATCCCTCTTTGTTTCCTCTATTTCTAATGGTTTCCCTAGAAACATACATGTAGGCCCTTTTCACCCATTAGGAGTCCTCCAGGGGTTGTGGTCCTACTTTTTCAACTTTTTTACTCATTATTTTCAGCTTATGCACCAATAAGGTCCTAATTTGATTGCATTAGGTCTATAAATAAACAAATTCATTAGTGCATTGAGTACAAACAATGAACGAATGGGTACAATAAATCAATGCAAGCATATAAATAAGGCATCCAAGAATCAAAGGGAATTTCAAGAGCATATAACATTTATTGTCACTACATTTTAGAAGATATCAAGTATTTATAGATCATTCATTTTGGAATTAATATCATTGTAACTGTAGACATCCAATTCCTAACACCATTTGTGTTAAAATTGTCAATCTTACTCGAATTGGACTCAAATGCACATTTTAGATCAAAATACATAAAACGTCCTAAATGGTTCAAACTTTTTGTTTAAAAGTGCCAGTTTAGGTCAAAGTATCCCTAAATAGGGTAATGCATTTTATGGGCCAGCTAACTTTGATCAAATCATTTCAAGTCAAAATGACCATTTTACCATTTAGTGCTCTAGATCACTCTTTTATTCTAATTCATTGCTACATGTAATGTACCTTTGTTATTTGCTATTGAAAACATCCTAAATGGGAATACAGTTCCAACACATCTAATGTCACCTTCTAATTCTTCCTGAGTCAAATTACAACCCAGTAATATGACTTTCTAACTATTTTGATTAGTTGAGGGCCAATTTTCAAATAATTGCACAAATGTTGATTAACCTTGTTTAAGCATAACTAATCCAAATCAAGAGCTTAAGTGGATTTTCCATGAGAGTTGTTGAATATTTATTTTTGAAAATTGATTCTTATTATCTGCATCACCTAGTGACATCATCTATGGGGTGGCATCCATCAAGCCATAAGTGCATAAATATCAAGATTATGGGTCGCCCATGCCTAGTTAATGCCTCCCATGCCTCTTTAATGCTTATTTATCTTGATTATATTTATGGATTTAATTCTAAATATAAGGATTATCCATGGCCACACATCTCAATCTTGAGATGGATGGTCATGGTTAATCTTGACCAATCTCAAAAATCTATAAATAGAGAGGCCATGAACATCATTTCTAAGCTATTTTGGTGCAAGGTTATTATGCTCAAATATCTTCAAAGCTTGAATATTGTAAAGTTATAATGCTAATTTTTTTCCACAAAGCTTCATTGATAGGTCAGTTTAGTGATTTACAATCAAGATCATGGGTTTTATAGAGTGTTCTTGAGGCATTGGAGGAGCTTACCACCATTGTTGACAAAGACAAGGATGCTTGATCAAGGGAGAACATGTTTTTGAGCCACATGGGTATGGTGAATCCATTTGGAAAGGTAATATGGTGTTGCTTTCTTTCATTTTTTTCTTGCTATCCTTTGTAATTATCATAGGAATAGATAGGCTTGGTTAGTTAGTTCTTTATGGATGTTTCATTGTTTATGGACTAATGCTTGACTAACTTGCTTTGTAATCCTCTCTATAGTAACAACACACAATACATTAGAGTGCATTGACCCTCAATTTTGGATACTAAAGGCAACCTAATATAAGGCTAAGTATAAAGGAGTATGTGTGAGACACATTTCTTCATTATAGGAAAGTTTTGAAGGAAAGATGTGCATGATAAGTGTGACCCACACAAAGAATGACACATGATGCATAATACAAAGAAGGCACAGTTTTGAGGATGTAAAACTATGCTAGAAATAAAAATGAAATGGATCACAAAGAAACAAAAATCTAAAAGGTGTCAACCATCAAGGAAATGATCACATGGTTGGGCCAGGATCAAGCCTGGAGGAAAGATATTCTGGGAGTATGCATAGATAATTATTATACTATTGGTGAATTGATAATTGGAAGCTAAGTTAGTGTTAGTTATCAAGGGCCAAGGGGTGTGTGAAAAACCTACAAATAGTACCCTCAACCTCTCATTTAGATTATTGGATTTTGGTTACACATTTAACAAAATAAATGTGATTTAAAATCAAGCATAGGGGTTTTTAAATTAAATAGTGATGGAAGGATTTTATAATCTTTTTTTATGCTTTATAATTTTAATGTTTTCAAACATCGATGTAATGAAATTCAGGTACACATAGGATGTACACTGCATTTAAATTCTTATTGATTAATGAAGTGAAGTGTTAAATATAATGGATGCATTTCTTAATTAATAGTTTGTTAGGGTTTGAATGAGCCTTTATTTGTGCATGTTTATTGCTTTCATATTCATTACTATATAAATGGGTTTCTTAAATTTATCTTAATATGTATCAGGTGAGTTCTTAGGTATTCAATCTTAAGTGATATATTGGTGTTGTGAGTGTAAGTGTCTTTTCAATTATTGTGCATGATTTATCCTATGTGGGGCTAAGGAAGATCATAAAAAAGTGGAACATTTTGATTATGTTTTTTGGACCCTATTTTTAGAGAGTGTAGGCATTGGGAGAGTATGTATGGAGAATTTACATTGGATAAAAAACCTTTGTTGATGAAACCCTAGATAGGATTGGCTAAGCCTTGCACCACATAAGGGATATGCATGGGGGAACTAGAGGAGAGATCGACTTAGCATGATGAAAGGGAGGATGGATGACTCTATGGAAAAGGAAGGGAAAATATGAATTATGGACCCAAAACTAATTCAATTAAATTTCATGTGGATCCATATAGAACAGGAGGGCATTTGATTAATTCACTTGGAGAATCTATTCACTTTAATGAGGAAGAGATGATGCATAATGGATAATCCTAAGTGGAGAGAGTTAATTTAAAAAGGATGTAAATTCAAAAAAAAGTGGATGTCAATGTGTAAGGTTAGGATATATTGAATCTAATTTATCCTATATCCAATGCATGTGCACATCATTCCTATTTTGTGAAGGTTTTTCAAAGCTAGTGAAATTTTGGCCTAACTATGTGAGAAATTTTGTTGGATCATTAATCCATACACTAGGAGTTTGTAAAATTGATTATGACAATGAATTAACTAATAGGAGGGGCTAATATGCTAGTTTTTTTGGTTGAGGGGAACATTTTTTGAGGAAACACAACACTTGTGGCACAAGGGAGCATAGGCAAAATAACTGGTGGAAGTGGAAGTGCTACTATTAGAAGTAGTGTGTAGGTACAAAACCCTACACACCATCCAATAATATAATATGAAATTTTGATTAAATTATTGGATTATCATGGGATTTATTATGTTAAGGATCACAAATTCAAGTTCTAAATTACATAGTACAAATATAATGGTGATGTTAGAAAAGAAATCAAGCGAGTTTTCCATGACATTGCTGGATTGTGCACATACTTGGTACCAAAAGTTTGATCCAGATCAAAAGGTAGGGGACATAAAGCAACTAAAGACTACATTCTTGATAAAATTCCACATTTTTAAGTTTGAGAATAGAATACTTTTTACACTAAATGAGATTAAGCAAGACACTATTAAGAGTGTGTGCATGTATGATGTGCATTTAAAGACATTACTTTCCATATTGTCTTATGGGATTTATACACTGTAACATTCACAATGGTTTATGGGAATATTATTTACATATTTTTGAAGACAACTAGCCATTAAGTCTTTTTTTTATGTGTGAGAAGCATTGGACAATGTAATTCATATGGAAGTTTTCAGGAGCTTTGATATTGGAGTGAGTCTCTTTTTGGAAAGTCAAATTTTAAAGATGGTTTCACAAATTCAAACATTGTCAATGAATATTGCACAAGAGTCACATAAAATATTATGGTACATATATTATGAGACTAAGGGCATATGAAAAATAACTACATGCAAAGGAAAACAAAATTTTGTGCTTCTTTTTGTGAAGTGTCTCAAGAAGGACATGAAATGAGGAACATGTACTAGTTAAAAAATATAAGCAAGTCAAAATAATGTGATGTAAGATTTGTGACACACATCATGATATGGTAAACTTACAATTCATTGACAAGATTCATAGTGGAATAAAAAAGGCTATAGCTAGATGCACCAAAATATTTTTCATGCATAGTCAATAACCTCAACAAGGAAGGAGTTTTAGAAGGTGAGACGTTAGATGATGAGGATATTGGTTATAATCAACTTGTTTCAAGTGTGGGGAATTATATCATTATCAGATGGAATGTACAAAGTTCCTTACTTATCATCACTATAATTATGGGTAAAATATAGATAATTGATAGTTGATCTTGTAGAAGTACATGATGGATAAAGGTACAAGAAATATTTGAGTTGCACACCAAATTGGGAATTGGGTAGTCAAATAAGCTATGTATAATAGGGTGTAGGACTAGTGGTGAACATCACTATAAGAGGAGTGGATACATAGGCAATGAATACGTCTATTCTAAAAAATATGTGATGCGTAAACCAAGAGTAGTGTTACTAGACTACTTAGATGCACAAGTAGATAAAAGATTGATGTTTGATGCAAAGGGTATTATGTAGATTATTCATGAAGAGTTATGGACATCCAAAGATATAAATGTGAGGATAAAACATAGTCATAAATAAAATATTAAAAATTAAATGGAAATGATATAGATATTGGAAATTATGTCCATATTAAATAAATAATTAATGTTGTCATTCTTGAAGGACTAGTTGAGGATAAGTATGGGGATGTTCATGCACAAATCCATAGAAATATGAAGGAAGTTCATGATATTAAAAAATGTGTAGTATGACCAAGAGATAATTCTTGATGCTTCATTAAACTGGTGGGATTTTCACAATATATTGATTGACATAAGTTTAAAAGTGAACATTCTAACACAAGATGCATGGAAAATAATAAGTATTCCTAGGTGTTTTACTTAAAAGTGACACTAGGGTATAATGACAATAAAAAATGTAAAATTATGAAATATGTCTAGATCTAAGATAAATTTGAATAAAATAAGATCATACTTAGATCTATATGTTGAAAATAATAGACAAACATTAATAAAGCAAAGTTAACAAGCTCAATGAACTTAAAAAAACAAAAGTGATGAAAACTGACACACCTAGATTATGATCTAATGTTTATAAATTGATCTAGTTTAGGTATTATAAATGCTATGCATGAAATTTGACTATCTAAAAATCAAAGGATGGATTTGATGCCTAATTGATGACATCGAATTTTACCTGGTACATAATTGACTACTAAATCTTCCTTATTAATACTTGTACCAAATCTATTTTTTTGTGCCAAAACTATGCTGCATAACTTTTTTGAATCTATATTTTTTTATCACAATGCACTATAAAATGTCATACATTCTTATGTAGTTGTTTTCCTTAATTCATGGGTTTAGTTGTCTAATTTATCTTATTATTTTTTATTTACTAATTTGTCAAACATAATTGCAAGATGAAAAGAAAAGGGTTAGTTGGGTCGAATAATCTTCAAGGAGTTGTAGCTATATATCCTGTATGTTGGAATGAGACCCAATGTATTTATTTATGTAGTGTGAATGGATTTTGTAGTGAGGGATTCACATTCTCTTACCTATGTAATATTTAGCTACATGAACATTTTCATATCTTTATTTTGTTACAAGATGCAACTAAACCTTCGATAAAAAATCCTTAAGTAGAAATTTAAGAATGTTTTCAGTGTGCCCAAACTTGAATTCTCCTTGATGATGTTTGAATATTCCAAATATTTCTTATTATTATTTATCCTTCTTGATAGCTTACTTGTTCCTAAAATGCTTTTAAATTATTTGTATAAATGTACCTCTCAAGTTTGAATTAAAGTGTTTTTTATGTGCGATTTGGCCAAAGAAAAAGTAAGGAACCAAGATACATGGTTCCACACATCAAAAGGATGTAATTTAATTAGGTAGAAGGCCCACAAAAAGATAACGGATAAATTTTATGGACTTTTTGATCCACCTAAAGCAAATTCATTTAGACTATTGAATATGTTCTAGAGGAAGAAAGACCAAAGAACATAATGCAATATTATTGTATATAATAGTAGATTTATCACAAGTATAGGAAAACTCTTATCTTGTTATATAAGTCGAATAGTCATTGTAGAAGGTGAAATGAACAACCATCTTGTGGCTATATGTATTTGTATCAATTCTTCATTTAATAACATGAATAGAATTTTGGTTTTCATTATTTTATTGTCAAATTTGTTGTCCATTCCTAGCCTGACATTAGTATCAGAGTTCAAGCTATTTTCAAATCTTTATCCTCCATTCTTTTTTACTAGCTATAAGTTTTATCCCATCCATACATTTTGGCCATGTAGAAGAATATTTTTATACAGGTTATATGATGACACTATAGTACTTGTCTTTGCAAAGATACTTCCATAGTTTGAAATGCGAATAAGATAAATCTGATTAGAAACATTACTAATCAGACTTGTGTTTTATTTCCATATATGATAGTGTGGATGATTTTATTCACAATGCATTTTTGAAGTCATCTATTTATATACATACCTATACATTTCCTCTTTCATTAGCTTAATGGCATGGTGAGAATGTGGAAAATTTATAAAAGCACTGGAGTATGTTGTCACCCATTTTGGCTACATTGACTATGTTTGGATTTATCTCAACAAAAATCTACAAATTTGGTTACATTTTGACATTTCAACCTGAGCATTTCACTTGCTCTAACACATTTTTTTTGTGTGTTTCAATCTAGTCAAACATTGGTGTGTAACTCTTACAAGGTTTAAAAAATTTGACATATTTCATATCTGAGGCTGTATAATTATCAAATAATATAAAATCAATGCTAGAATTTTTCATTCTACTCTCCAAACCATTGTCCTCTCCATATGACAAACAAAGCTAATTTTTTTTCATTTTATTTTTTTTCATTTTTATGCTTGCAATTCAAAAGCCATATATTTTTGGAGGTTCTTACCATACTATAATAAGGGAATTTTTAATTTATTTAAAAATAATCAATACACCATTTTTTGTGCAAAACTTTTCAAATAAAAATAAAATAATTTTGCATTTGGTCCAAGCAAACAACATAAAAAAATTATGAAAATATAGCATTTGGTATTAATGATGCCTTTGGTTCATGTTTAAAAGTAATGTCCACCATAATAAAACTACTACATTTATCACCTAATATATATATAACAATGATGTTTGAGGTATCATCCCTATAAATCATTGGGGAGAAATAAGTATGAAACTTCATTTTTTCTATATTCCCTCCAATAACCATTCATATCTGTTGCTAGACATAAAGCTTGAAAACAAGAAATTTAGAGTATGTAGGGTTGTAAGGCCCACATACAAGGAGTTTTTGCTAAGTAGATGTCATAGATATAATGAATAATTTTCATGTACTACCTAAGTATCATGTATAATTTTTATCTCACGTGTTTTATCAAATTTTTCATGTACTTTTGGGTATTTAGAAAGTATGATCTTATTCCACATACCACTGGATATATAGTAAGGGAAAGCATATCGATATGTTTGGTATATCTATTTGGTCATATATATATATATATATTTTGGAGTGATAATGAACCAATCCATCTCCTTTTGTATCAAACATACATTCGATAAAAATATATTTTGACATAACACTAACTAAGAAGGATACCTAGTTAGAATGGTCCATAAAAGTGGAAAACACTCTCATATTAAATGATTCATGGTTTGACATCTGTGATGGGGATGTAAAACTAGTTGAACCAAAAGAAGCAACAAAATCACAATCTTGGAAGCTCGATAATTCAAAAGCATTGAACTTGATAAAGGCCTCAGTTAATAGAGAATATTTTTTGTTGGAGTATGTATTTCATGTATTTCTCATGTTTTCTAGTGTATTAGCTAGATATTTCATCTTTTTGTGAGTTTGTCTTATGTGAGGATTTATCCCACATTAGATAGTTAGGCTTGTTCTATGTTTTGCCTTACCTATTTATGCAAGAGATTTTCTTTATACTAGCATATCATATTTTTGAATAACACTTGATTCACTTTGCTTTGCAATCATTTGTTTGCAACTTATTCTATAATATTTTTTGGTGTTATCACTTTTGAATCTTGGGTTGGAATGCATGTTCACCATTCCTAACATGGTACTAGAGCTTTGAGGTGTTTCTCCCATCCACATTGCTATATTTTCTTTCAAAAATTTCCCTTGTTTCTGCTTCTTCCCTTGTTGTATATCCTCAGTCTTTTTTTCCCTCTTATGAATCTAGCACTTTTTGAAGCTTTGAAGAAAGTGTGTGGTTTTTATTCTTGAGGGAAGGTAGAGAAGAAGCATAGGAGAGAGGCATGTATGGATATCTGCTTGTGGTGGCATTCTTTAAAGACTTTTTGAAGCTTTTATTTCTTTTGAAGATTTTGATTTTAAGCTTTTGCTCATGGAAATCTAGTTTGAAAGGAGGCATCTTTATTATTGGAAGGAGAAGATCTGACCTTTGAAGATTGGCACTTGTCTAAGGTGGATAGGCATTGGATATCTTAGCATCCTTTGCCAAATAATTGTATTATAAGAGAAACCTTTGCTATTTCATTTGGAGGCAAAGAATCTAAGGCATCTTAAATATAAAGTTTCAGACTTACGTTTGCTTTGGATCTGAGTGCAAAGGATTTGATGAGATATGAGTTGAAGTGTCATATACACAAACTAGGCATTTTTGTTTTATTATTTCAAATCTGCCTATGGGTTTAGCATTTTTTTTTCCAGTCTTAGCATCATCCTTGCAAATTTGAAGATGTAGGCATTGGAAGAGATATGATGAGGCATTGACTAGTGGGTTTTTGATGTTGGAATCTACTTGAGAGTGGCATTGAAATCTACAAGTGGCATCCCTTCTCTGCCTTTAGTCACTCAAGATCAATGTTTATCTCTTTTATTTTTTCTCTGATACATTGACTAAGAGGAAAGGCATCCCAACTAAATTTTTTCTCTTTTGTTTTAGACTTGCATTTCTTTTCTAGATCTGATGCATCTTAATCTACAGTTCTAGATTTGTGATATGAGGTAATGGACTATTTAGATCTAAGGCATTGAACTATTTGGATTTGAGGCATTAGACTATTGTGATCAGAGGCATTGAAGGAGATGAGAAGGTGTGGATTCTAGGTATTGGAAATTTTCTTTGCATTGGAAAGAGAATTTGAGGTGGCATTGTAAGGTCCTAAGTGTTTTTTATGTGGCGCTTTATTCTTTCATGGTAGGTGGCATCCTTATATCTTCACTCACATAATATTTCTTGGTAGTGACTATCTAGGATTAAGACACCAAGATAACAGTAAACCATCTCTTTCTCCTCTCAAAATAGCCTCTTAATTCATTTTTTTGCTTTTATAAGCTATTTTTTTGCCTCAAGAGGATGCACAATTCACTTGTGCAAGCATAGCGGTAACCAGACGGATCTTTTTTCACTTTGATTGGTGTTTCTAAGTCCATGGTTCAATTTTGGTTCCAATGAGTGGTTGGATAACTATATTCTTTTCTGATTTGGTCATAAAAATTAGTTTTTAGTGTTTTTATAATATTTTGACCTATTTTATGAAAAATTGTAACACCTATAACTTTTAAACTATAACTCACATTTGAGTTCTTTTTTTTCAAAAGTGCATGGTATTTTATTATCTATTGATTGGTGTCATTTATTTGTAAAAATGAATTAATTTTATAAAGTGACAAATTTGGGGGGTCCTTAATACAATCTTTTGAGGGGTTATCTCAGTGTTGATTTTGTGCACCCTTTTGCATCTCTTTGGTGATTCGTTAGCATAGATTATACTTCTAGTATTGACCACTATGAGGTTTTGAATACATATAATTACCATACATGGAGACCTCAAATGGAAACAATCATAAAGTACAAAGGATTATGGTCCCTAATGAATGAAACTCAACCACATTTTATGCATAAATTTGAAAAAAATTAGTACCAATGTAAGTTTGAAGAATTTATGGGCTTGATTAGGGGTTATGTGAGTGATAGTATTTTGTTTCATTTGGATGAGTGTGATTCTCCATTCAAAATATGGGCTAATTTAAAGGGTTTGTTTGGTAAATTAGACCACTTGCAATCCATGCAGCTTGAAGTGGAGCTTACTTCACTAAATTTAGATGACTTTGCCTCCATTGTAGAATACCTCACTAAGTTTGAGAATTTGTTGACATAGTGCAATGGAGTGGATGAGATAAAAATAATGGAGTGGCCCATTCTAAATATTTTATTCTACCTTTTTCTCTAGTATGGATGCCTTAGGTGCCATATTTAAAATGCCAGATCTAGATTTGTTTTGTGAGAGACTTACCAGTGAGGAATCTAAATTATCTCACCTTGAGTCTTCCACCTCTCAAAAAATATTAGTTGCATTACATCCTAAAAACAATGGAAAAACTAAGAGTAAGAAGAAGAACACTACTCCATCTTAAAATGCACCTAAGCCCAACACTAATACATCTAAACCCAAACCTTCTTCCAAGTCCAAGAATAAATCTAACCTATCTTACTCCTATTGTGGGGGGACTGGTCACAAAGAGTCTAGGTGTTTCAAGAGAATGCAATCCTTAGAGGATGTTTTTAAGAAATATAATATTCCTATCTCCACTTCTTCTCCATCTCATGAGCATAGGAAAGCACTTAATGTTGTTGGGAGATCATAGTTACCTATTTCAGATAGTTGGGTTCTAGGCTATAGTGCTTCACATCATATGACTTCTTCCAAAGAGTCCTTTGTATCTCTTGGTTTGAATTCCACTTCCAACATTGAGGTTGGAGATTTTTCCTTCATTTAAGTTAAGGGGAAGGGTGACATACAACTAGACATCACCACCAATCTACTTTTAATTTATCAGATTTGTCATTCTAGTCAGGGCAAGATAACGATTTTCACACCATAGGTTGCTGAAGTTTGAGCTTTGTTAGATCCACACACACTTATTGCACTGGGTGTTGTTGATCATAGTTATCTACTCTATTATTTTGAGGTTTTTGATGATATTCCTCCTTTAGGGACGTGTTTAATTTCTCATGTAGATTTTGAGAGTCAGTTTTAGCATGAGAGATTTGGACACCTAAACTACAAATATTTAAAGGAGTTGAGAACTCAAAATATGGTAGAGGGTCTTCCTACAATTTCATGTCTTGATGGAGTTTACCTTGGTTATGCATTAAGGAAACAACACCAGGATCCATTTCCTAAGGGTATGTCCATGAGAGCTTACTTACCACTTGAGCTTGTATATAGTGATTTGATAGTCTTTCCTACTCATTCTTTCAATGAAGCTAAGTATGCACTTACTTTTATTGATAATTTCTTGAGGTGTACTTGGGTTTATTTTATTAAGTACAAGAGTTATGTCTTTTCTCAATTCAAATTCTTTAAGGCTTTAGTCAAGAAATACTCTTCAAGTTGCATCAAAAATCTTCGTATAAATAATGGGGGGAGTAATTTAGTCAAGGGTTCTCTATTTTTTTAGTAGCCCATGGTATTATTCACTAGCATTTTGTTGCACATACTCCAAAATAAAATGGATTAGCAGAAATAAATAACTAAACTCTGAAAGAGATGGCTAATTGCATGATGCATTCACATGATTTACCTCCTATCTATTGGGAAAAGGTAGTTAATTGTGTAAACTATATTCATAACTACACACCATATTGAGCACTTGAGCATATGACTCTAGAGGAGGCTTAGTCTAGAACCAAGTCTAATGTCTCATTTTTTTTAGTCTTTGGGAGTCATTTTTGAGCATTTGTACCAAAGAAGAAAAAAAAGCATTGGACAAGAAGAGCTAAAATTTGATATTTTTAGGGTATTGTGAGGACATGAAAGCTTCTCATTTTTTAGATCCTAATACTCATGATGTTAATTTTTGAACACATGTATAGTTTGATGAGAAATTCACATCTCATCACTCTTCATCTTCTTCCATGCCTTTTTCTTCTTTTGATGATTAACTTCTTCTTAAGGATTTATTCTTTGAGGAGCCAGTTCAAGAGATTCTTAGGGAGGTTATAGAAGATGAGCATCCTATTCACACTGATGCTACCACTATGCCTAGGTGGGATCGTACTATAATTTTTGAGGTAGCACCTTTCATATAGGATCTTCCATATACTCAACATCATCATACACATTCTATGGGTACTGATCTTTTGTGTCAGGCATTCTTTAGGGATCCACAATCTTTTTCATAGGTTCATGGGATATAGGAGTGAGATGGTGTAATGATAGATGAGTATTTTTCATTAATGAAGAATCACACTACATATTTGGTCACTCTTATTAAGGGAAGAAAGTTGGTTAGGTGTAAGTGGATTTATCACACCAAGTATGTAGTTGATGGGTCTATTGATAACTATAAGGTAGATCTTATTAAAAAGGGGTTCTGGCAAGTCGAAGGTATTGACTATTATGAGACTTTTGTGCCCATTGCCAAGATGGATTCTATTCACATTGTAATTTATATTTTTACATCATAGGGTTTCCTAATGTATCAAATGGACAATAAGAGTGCTTTTTTGCATGAAGATTTGCATGAGTAAATCTATATGGAGTAGCCTACTAGGTTTATTCATGATTATTCTCTTGTTTTGCAAATTAAGAGGTCTATTTATGGTCTTAAATAGATCCCTTAAGATTGGTATGAGAATATAGATTCATTTATTCTCTCCATTAGTTTTGTTCACTGCCACTCTAATCTCATAGTGTATATTCAACATATTAGGGAGGACATTATTATACTAGTCTTTTATGTTGATGATATGCTTCTCACAACCAACTTTTCATCTCAAATTTAGACTATTCAATAGGCACTTTCAACATAGTTAAACATGAAAAATCTTGGCCTTCTACATTTCTTCCTTGGTTTACATATTTCACATTCAGATACAGGAATTTATTTGAGTCATCATAACTATACCTTTGCTTTGCTTCAACATTTTGGCATGGATGATTGCAAGGCAAGTCCTCATTTTTAGTCTAGAGTGGCTCTCACTACCTCTTATACTAATCCAATTTGTGATCCTACATTATATAGATACATGATTAGGAGTCTTATGTATTTGATCCATATTCAACCTGACATTTCATTTGTACTTGGGCTTATATCTAGGTTTGCACATGACCCTCATGATATTCATTGATAGGCTATGTTAGGAATGGTGAACAAGCATTCCAACCCAAGATTTAGAAGTGATAACTCTAAGAACATCACACATGAAGCTACAGACAATTGATTATAAAACAAAACAATGCAAGTGTTATTCAAAAATATGATATGCTAGTACAAAGAGAAACTCTTGCATAAATAGGCAAGGTGAAATACAAAACTAGCCTAACTAGTTAATGTGGGATAAATATTCACATAGAACAAACTCACAAATAGATGAAACAACTATCTAACACACTATAAAACATGAGAAATGAATCTAACACATACTCTAACACCTTCCCTCAAGTAAAGTTAGGGGATACAAAAATCTAAAAAATAAATAGTGGTATATCCATAGTATGAGTTCCAAAAATAAGGCTTGATAAGGTACTCATGTACAATATGTATCATGAAAAGGAGAAGGAAAATGTTCTCATAAACACCCCCAAGGACAACTTTTGAAACCTCAAACATGACACATAACTCATAGAATTGAGATGACCTAAAAGACTTTTTGAAGATATCTACAACCTGTTATTGAGTTGGAATGTACTCCAAGTTAAGAACTCCATCTTGAATGTGCTGATCAATGAAGTGAATATGTACCTCAATGTGATTGGTATACTAATGCTCAATTGGGTTATGAGATATGTTAATTCCATTTTTGTTGTCACACCAAAGTACAATGGGTGAATCTTATGTGTATCCTAACTCTATCAATAACTAATGAAGCTAAATAATATACTAAATCATTGTAACTACTACCATGTACTTAGCCTCTGTAGATGAAAATTCAATACCCTACTACTTCTTACTTAGCCAATAAATAGGTGAAGAACCAAGAAAAATTATGTTGGGGTTCATATTTTAATTATAGCTTTAGCACTGGAGTCTAGTCCAATGAGCTAGCATGCTAGCCCTCTCACATAAGACCATGGTCTTGTGCACTCACCTAAAGTGTGTAGCTAGAGACCGATTCATGTAGGTTTTATTTATTAGTATTATTACCTTATTCATATTCTTCCTTTTATGTAATTAAATAGATACTATGTAATAGCATAAAATAAACTACTTGATTCTAGTGTTTCCAAGCTCTGCCACCATGATTATACAAACTACAACTATCACTAATTAATGTTGTTACTTTAGAAAAAGAAAAGGTAAGTTAGGTTCCATACTAAGTTCTATGTATTACTCTCAACTTAACATAACACATTCATTTATCATGAACATAAGAAAAATATGTATGTTCATAACTCATATATTAAGCATGAGCATCAAGAAATTAAACATGATACATCAAATACAATAGGGGTATTTATTCTTGTTTATCCTTGACCAAGTGTTTACACCATTAATGGAAAAAATAACTAACTAACAGAATCTCAATAGACTAAGAGTCATGGCTCTTAATCAACTAGATTTGCCTAAGGACCCAAGCCTTTTCACCCCCTATATACTCGTACGATGCTAGATCTTTACTATTATGTGTTCATCTTCTCATGATTGGTGTAAAACTTCCAATTAATAAGGGCTAGGTTTCCTATATGAATCGCTCCTTAACTGCTCCCACTTCCCATGCACTCCCCAAGTCTTCTTTTTTAGTTTTGAATCCTATGTTCTTAGGTTTCTCATGACTAATTCTTCTTTGACTGGGTCCTCTCACACTAGGGATTTCGTTCCTTTGTACTCTTGTGCCCTGTAGGTTATATGACACAGTTCTTCTACACCTATCTAGTTTTGCACTATAGTCTTTTTGTGTTATGGTCTTTCCATGCTATGCTGATCCCATGATAAAATGGACAATACTTAGACAAAATTTGGGGATAATATTACCCCATACTAATCTATTAGTTTATCTTAGACTAAGTCATGCTAGAAGCCCCTATCAAAAATTTAGGTCCCATCTACTCGATATCCTTCCTAACATTTTCCCAATGTGACAATGCCTCAAACAACTTGGCAGTTATTTATTCTATAGCCTCCTTCAATATCTTCATCTCCTCAAGTTGGATAGAGGTCTCATTGACCTTCTTGACTAGCTCATCTAGGAACACGGTGGCATCCTTTTGGACATCTTCAAGTGTTGAGACTTCCTTGACAACCTATCTTTGAAGGGCTATAAAACTCAAATTTATTTTTTGATGATGGGTATTGATGGTTTCCTCTATCATCTCCATATCTTTGAATGTCTTAGCGCACTCAGTGTGGTCTCTTATTAAGAGTGCATCATTAGCCAACTGCTACCTCTAAGCTTCTTTAGCTTGGAGTTGAGCCTCCAAGATTTTATTAGGGCATGCCAATAACTCAAAAAATCCATCCAAAATGGGGATGACTTCCTCAACCCTTTCTAGGGCATGCTTGTAGACTTTTGTTGCCTTGGTGAACTATTCTACTAGCTCTAGTCCCTCATCTTTCAATGTGGGCTACTCTTTGCATCACTTTAGTAAGAGGTTCACTAGGGTCTCTAACTTGCCATAATTTTTTATGGCATTCCCATCGAGAGGTGTGCCATCTACTAGTGTTGTCTCTTATTTTAAAATTATTTTGCACAGGTTTAATGTTCTCACTTTTACCTATGTGGCCTCTTTGACCTACTGCTTCAAAGTAGCCACTTCCTCAGTGAGTGCCTATTTAGAAATGAATTTTTCATTATACGTACCCACAATTTGGGCATGTTTCCTCTCAATAGTGTGTGCATCAAAATCTGACAAAATGTTCTAGCATGTGACCTCCATGGCCAACTTTAAAAATGTGATGCTCACTAAAAGATTGATATATTTTGGGGATCCACCCATAGTGGCTTGGACAACATAGGAGCATCAAGTCCTAAGGAGAGGTTGTCTTGGGGAAGCTCAAATTCTCGATCCTCATTATACATGTCCAAAAGAAAATACATTTGCTTCCTTGTTTCCAAGGTTGCATCCTTAGGAATGAAGTATGACCACATATATAACCTCTTATCAAGGACGCTGAATTGATAACATTTTCATAGATTGGTATTTGCATCATCACTAGGATCTTTCATGGACCTAACTGATTCCTTCCCTTTAGTAGGGTCATGTTCTACTTTGACCCCTACGTTGGTATTTATAGAAGTTTTACCAATGGCCATTTCACTCCTTTCTTTCTCACCATCCCCTTATTCATTATAAAATTGCCCTGCATCAAATAATGAGTCATCAGAGATAACATCCTCCTCCCAAACTAGGGAGGGAGTCTTCTTAGATTTGGAATCCAATATTTTCACCTATAACATAGGGATTTATTGTTGAGGTACCTTTTTTGTGGTCTGTTTCTATGCAACTCTTGAGGATGCTTTTAGGGGAGATCGATATGATGTTTGAGGGGGTGAAGACAAATTGAGAGAAATGTGTGGAGGTGGAGGGACTTACAGTGGTGGTGACCTAGGTAGAGATGGTTGGGGAGGTGAAGGGCATGATGGAGGTGGGCATAGTGGAGAAGAGGTAAGTGAAGATGAGCATGGTGGAGATGGGTGTGGTAGATAAGGATGAGGTAGATATGGGCATGGTAGAGAAGGGTGAGGTGGAGATGGGCATCATGGATATGGTTATGGTGGAGAAGAGTGAGGTGGAGATGAGTGCAGTAGAGATGAGGGACCTTATTATGGAGCCTCGATAGTATTCTACCACTTTGGTGGTGCTTGTTAACCACTTGAACTAGACTTATACTCAGGCTTCTTATTCTTCTTTGATGGTAGTGCTAATGGAAGATTTTCCTTAGGGTCTTTGCCCTTTAGATCATTTTGAGGGCATAATATATAAAATAAGTTGTGCACTTGCTCTCCTACCATTATCTATTTAACCTTATGCCCATCACGTCCATCTCATTCCTCTCTCGATAGGCCTTTTCACTTGGATATACAAACATTTTTTAAATAGTGTGAATTTCCAAGTCTATCTTCTTAGCCTCAAAGGTAATGGGTTGTGCATCATAGATCCTATTCATAGATTCCACAAAGTACCATGCTGAGAAGGCATATGATAGATTTAACCATGGAGAAAGCTCTTTATAAGGGATCATTCTTGTGCATACAAGGGAAAAGTGTCAGGGATCAACCAACAATAAACTTGATTACTATGTGAAAGCAACTAAACATGGAATTAAACCAGAATGATAAGTAACTAGAATCAGAAATAACAAAGAACAAGAGATACAAGAAACCACCCTTGGAAACTTGTATTAAACTCTTCTAGAAGGAATTTACAATTGAAGAAACTTCTTTTCTTCCACACCTCTCTCAGATGTATAGATCTCTTTCCAGATCTCTTTCCCTCAAGAGTTCTCTCTCTCAATTACAACCAATTCAATCCTTGAATTATCTTCTACTGTACAATACAGTTCTTTTCTATAATCTTGTTCACATCAAGCTATGAAGATCTATCCCTATTATATAACTTTAGGGATTCATGAGCATATAATTACAACCATTAGATGCACCTCCTAATCAAAGGCTCAAATCAGTCCTACTTAAAATAGAAATGCAGACTTACAAATAACACTTAATCTCATCATGCAAACATTCTATTTTGTGCATGAAAATAGCATTCTGGACGCACAGGTGACCGACATCGGTCCCTGTCAGTCTGCTTGTGACCGATGTCAGTCGATCACTATCGACGTCAGCATCCTTCAGTCAATCTCTGACCATCAATGGTGACTGTGAACTCCAACAACTTCTACATTCGCTCATCGGTGAAGCTTTTAGCTCCATAGCTTAACAATCTCCCCCTTGGAGATAAACAGCTACACCAGTACCTGTACAACAACATCTTCTAGCTTTTCCATCTTCAAACTCAATCATGAAGACCAACAAAAGTTGAATGACGATTCAACTTCTCTTTCATTACCAGCTTGGTTAACATATCAACATGGTTCTTATCTATATGGATCTTCTCTAGCTTCAACTCACCATCCTCCAATACCTGTCTAATGAAGTGGTACCTAAGCTGTATATGTTTGGTTCTTGAATGAAAGGCCAAATTCTTAGCCAAATGAATTACACTCTGACTATCACTATATAATATGCAACTCTCTTACTCCTTTCCTAGCTCTTCCATGAACCGTGTCATCCATATCATCTCTTTGCTAGCCTCTGTGACTGCAATGTATTCTGCCTCTATAGTAGACAAGGCAACAACCTTCTACAACTTTGAAATCCAGCTAACCACCATTCCACCAATAGTGAAAACATATCTTGTGGTGCTTCTCCTACCATCCAAATCACTTACCATATCTGAATCTACATATCCATGTAGAGAAGTGTTTGACCCACCATAGCATAAATGCCTACTACTGGTCCCTCTCAAATATTTGAGAATCCACTGAACTGCTTTCCAGTGTTCCTTCCCTGGATTGGCCATATAGTTACTGACAACTCCCACTGCTTGGGCAATATCTAGTCTAGTACATACCATTGCATACATTAAACTTCCAACTATAGAAGCATATGGAACTCTACTCATGTACTCTACCTCATCATGTGAATTAGGACACTGTTCTTTACACAACTTGAAGTGTCCAGCCATAGGTGTGCTTACCGATTTTGCATCCTGCATATTGAACCGTTTCAACACCTTGTTCACATAATCCTCTTGAGACAAAATAAACTTGTGATTTTTCCTGTCTCTCTTAATACTCATGCCAAGGATTTTCTTTGCTACTCCCAAATCCTTCATGGCAAATGTGTGAGCTAATTTCACCTTAAGCTCAGAGATATCCTGCATGTGTGATCTTGCAACCAATATATCATCTACATACAACAATAGAATAATATATCTACCATTATCCATTCTCTTAAAATATACACAATGGTCAGATTGACATCTACTATAGCCATGCTCAGTCATAAACCTATCAAATCTCAAATACCATTGTCAAGGAGCTTGCTTGAGACCATACAAGCTTTTCTTTAATCTGCACACAAGTTTTTCCTTACCTTTGACCTCAAACCTTTCGACTGTTCCATATATAAATTTTCATCTAAATCTCCATGAAGAAACATTGTCTTAACATCAAGCTGCTCAAGATGCAAATCCTCAATAGCAACTAAAGACAATACAGTCCGTATAGAAGTCATTTTAACTACAGGAGAAAAAATCTCACCAAAATCAATACTTGGTTTTTGTGCAAATCCTTTCACTACCAACCTAGCCTTATATCTCATCTATCCATTCTCACCTTCCTTCAATCTGTAGATCCATCTGTTCTTCAGTGTCTTCTTTCCCGCTGACAACTCAACCAAATCCCACGTTTGGTTTTCTTTCAAGGAATCAATTTCCTCATTCATGCCTAGCTCCCACTGATTCTTGGATTCCATCTATATTACTTCATCAAAACTCTCTGGTTCTCCACCATCAGTGAGCAATAAATAGAATAATGAAGGGGAATATCAAATTAGAGGTTTACTTACCCTTTCTGACCTCCTGATGGGCGTCTGAGACTCATTCACAACACGCTGTATGCCCAAATTCTCTGACAGTGACCGACCTTGGTCACCTCCAGGCCTGTAACTGGCTGACGTCGGTTCCTTCTGACCGATGTCAATTTTTGTATGACCATCATCGATTCTTGTACGGCTGACGTCAGTTCCTACCTGACCAACATTGGTCTCTATGTTTTCCTATCTGTGATTATTCTTTCTCATGAGCTCATTTTGGACCTTCACCTCGTCTAATTATCCATTACTCTGCTCAGATTGATTTAGCTTCTTGAGTTGATCACTGTACATCACTTTATCATTAAAAACAACATCACGGATCCTAATTATCTTGTTAGTTTCTAGATTCCAAAATTGGAATCCAAAATCTCCAGAGCCATAACCAATAAATGTGCACCTCATAGACTTAGCATCCAGCTTCTTTCTATTTTCTTTATCAATGTGCACAAAAGCTTCACAACCAAAAACTTTGAGAAATGAGAGATCTACCTTTTTACCTATCCACACCTCTTCTGGAATTCCACCATCTAGTGTTGTAGAGGGTCCTCTGTTAATCAGGTAAATTGCAGTATCCATAGCTTTTACCCAAAACTCTAAGGGTAAACCAGCATGCAACCTCATACACCGTGCACGCTCCATTATTGTTTTGTTCATCCTTTCAGCAACTCCATTTTGCTGAGGTGTCCTTAGAACCGTTCTTTGCCTATGTATTCCATGCATATAACAATACCATTTGAACTTGTAGCTGTAGAAATCACCACCATTGTCAGATTTCAGGCACTTTAATCTCCTACCTATTTCATTCTCAACCATAGCTTTCCAAATCTTAAAAGTGTCAAAAACATCAGATTTCTTTTTTATACAATAGACCCATACCTTTCTTGTAGCATCATCAATGAGGGAAACATAATACTGTGATCCTGCAATAGAAGCAACTTGAGCTGGTCCCCACACATCTGTGTGAACAAGCTCCAACTTGTGCTTCTTCTTTGTTGACCCAGTCTTGAGAAAACTAACTCTCTTCTATTTCCTAAAAATACAGTGCTCACAAAAATCTAGATCTATGCTTTTCAAATCTAAAAGCTTACTTTTTGACTTAAGAATTGTCATTCCCTTCTCACTCATGTGGCCAAGCCTCTGGTGCCACAACTTTGCGTCTACATCTGAAGTAGATAATATAGAAGGAGAATTATCAGTAATACAATTACATAAATAGAGAGTACCTACTCTCTTACCTCTGGCTAATACAAGTGCAGCCTTGGTAACCTTCCAAGACTCAGCTATGAGAGTTACTATGCAACCCTCATCCCCTAACTTTCTTGCAGAAATTAGATTCCTCTTCAGGCTGGGTACATGCATGACATCTCTCAACACCCATGTGTTTCCATTCTACATTTTCAGCTGCACTTTTCCTTTGCCAACTATTTTACAAGGCTCATCATCCCTTAAATAAACTATTCCAAAATCTCCATGGACATAGTCACTGAAATATTCTCTATTTGGGGTTGCGTGGAAAGAGGCACCAGAATCTAAAACCCAAGATTCTATATTATTATGCAAAGAGAATATAAGATCATCTTGTGCAACAATACCTGCAACTTTTGCTTCTTCTTTACCTTCTTGTTGATTGTCCTCTTTAGGTTTTGACCAGCAATCTTTCTTTGCATGTCCTATCTTTCCACAATTCCAGCAGGTTATCTTCCTACCATTTCTGGATTTGGATCTACCTCTCATCTTTGAGTTAGATCTTGATCTCCCTTGCTTGCTCTTCTCTTTTTGCCTTCCCTTGCTCTCAAAACTTAAAGCATTCCCTGATGTTTCCTCTGTGGTTTTCCTGCGAATTTATTCATTCAAGATTACACTAACAACATCATCTACTTTTAAAATATTTGAAGCAGATGCAGTATTACTTACTGCCATTACCAAGCTATGCCAGCTTTTAGGTAGAGAACATAAGATTAATAGATCTTTAATTTCATCATCAAAAACTATTTTGACTGAATTTCATTGATTTACAATTCCATGGAAATCATTTAGATGATTAGATACTGATCCACCTTCCTGCATTTGCAAATTAAATAACTGCTTCATAAGATATACCTTATTTGAAGCTGATGGTTTTTCATATAAATTTTCTAAAGTAGTCATTAACTCTATCGTAGACTTTGCCTGTGATAAATTAGATATCATAGTAGATGCTAAACTCAATGTTATAGATCCAAGAGCCTTTCTATCAAGAACTTCCCATTCTTCATCTTCCATGTCTGTGGGCTTCTTTGAAACTCCACCTAATGGTAAGTATAGATCTTTTTGATACAGATAATATTCTATCTGTATTCTCCATAATTGGTAATTCTTGCCATTAAACTTCTCCATTCTCAGTTTACTTTCTTCTACCATTGCTTCTCCCACTCAAACAAAAACCCCTGTGAGTGACCTGTAATCAATACACACTAAACAGATCTGAACCACCTGTTAGTCAACCTGAGCTCTGATACCACTTGTCGGGGATCAACCAACAATAAACTTGATTACTATGTGAAAGCAACTAAACATGGAATTAAACCAGAATGATAAGTAACTAGAGTCAGAAATAGAAAAGAACAAGAGATACAAGAAACCACCCTTGGAAACTTGTATTAAACTCTTCCAGAAGGAATTTACAATTGAGGAAACTTCTTTTCTTCCACACCTCTCTTAGATGTACAGATCTCTTTCTAGATCTCTTTCCCTCAAGAGTTCTCTCTCTCAATTACAACCAATTCAATCCTTGAATTGTCTTCTACTGTATAATACGGTTCTTTTCTATAATCTTGTTCACATCAAGCTATGAAGATCTATCCCTATTATATAACTTTAGAGATTCATGAGCATACAATTACAACCATTAGATGCACCTCCTAATCAAGGGCTCAAATCAGTCCTACTTAAAATAGAAATGTGGACTTACAACTAACACTTAATCTCATCATGTAAACATTCTGTTCTGTGCACAAAAATAACATTCTAGACGCACAGGTGATTGACGTCAGTCTCTGTTAGTCTGCCTGTGACTGATGTTGGCCGATCACTATCGACGTCAGCATCCTTTAGTCAATCTCTGATCGTTGATGGTGACTGTGAACTCTAACAACTTCTGCATTCACTCATCAGTGAAGCTTTTAGCTCCATAACTTAACAAAAAGTGTTCCTCACTACAAACTAGGTTTACTCATTACCCAAATGTGGAAAATGCTTTGGGATGTACTACTCATTTTTTAGCACCTCCTTCATGCCATCAAACCAATACCTTGTCTTGATTTTGCAGGAGGAGGTGATGTGTTGAGAGAATGTGAATGCCTTATAACACTTATCAGGGGGCCTCTACATGGGTGGGTATATCCACTTTAGCACTCCTAAGTTGTAATTTGGTATGCCGATCTCATCAAAGACCAATAATAGAAGAAATACCCCCCATGGAAACCTATGTTTAGGGATTAGATGGGTTTTCTCCACATCTTAAACAATCTTTTGACTAAAATACATGGCCTAATTATATTGTAAGCCTTGGGTGACCTGGTGGGTGGTATATAGGTGTGAGATGTCAACCTCCTTCCATTGATTGATCCCACTGATCTTGGTCATAATGATCCACATCAAAACCTAGAGGGTGATATTATGTAGGTTATTGATGTGCATGGTGTGGTCTTGATTATGGTACGTGAGTACTGTAGTAGTCTTTTTGACCTCTTTAATGTCTACTAGGTCATCATCCACATCTAACCCTAAGCACTATAGTCCCATGACCTTGCTTATCCTCTCAAGTATGATCTTCATACTACACTCGACAAAGTAGATATAGTCCTCATGGATGCACAAGAGAAAGAACTGGATTGCCTCCATGTGTTTTCCAAAGTATGGTAGACTAGAAAGTTAGAGCAATCCTATAGCATTTAGTGCATTGAAGATATTGAGATCGAACATCACTTGGTTCTTGGTATTCTGGTGCTTGACTCGATAGTCATTTTGAATTTTAACCTTGTTTCTAGGTTACTGATGGTTATAATTGAAAATTGTGTAAGTAGAGACCTTAGAGATGTAATTATTCATGTACAACATTGATTTTGGATACCACATTTTCTCAATTAAAAGAGGTAAGGGTGGGGATGATTGAGTTTTCTTTAATGGTCACGTCATGCTTGCTTGCTCTCTTTCCATGCACCTAAACTTGCTCTTCTAGAGTCCCTTACCTAATGAAAGTGATGTCTCCTCCACATAACTCCTCTTCCTCTAGTATTATAGGTAATGGTTCAGATCTCAAGGCCTTTTTCTTAGGCCACATCACCCTCCAAGGAGCCCAAATATTAATGCATGAATGTCCAATGTTTCTAAATGAATATGTGGTTGTAGCTAATAACTTTGGATGCTTGAGCTTGAGTACCCTCTAATGGAAAACTTTTGTAACCTGTAACTTGTAAGCTCTCTCTATTGTATTTGTGTTTCAAAGTTGCCCTTATGTTTCACTTGCTGAGAAGTGACACTTTCCTCAATACCTATATTAAATCATGACTTCTCCATATTTTGGATCTAGTATTCACTTATTCTCAACTCTGGTATTCACTTGTTCGACTTTGGTATTTACTCATTCTTGACTCTTCAACTTTGTTAATCATAATTAAATGTAAAGGTAAAGAGTAAAAAGAAGTTAACTAGCCAATTTATAGGCTCAAGGGGGGTTCACTATTATTACTACTTTCCCTTCACCCATCACTTCATATAATTAATGCAAATCTTTAATGGCCATCGCACTTCAATCATTAATTTTCAAATTTAATGATTTTAATAGTATTATCATGTCACACCATTGGCATAATTATTGCTAGAACTATTCTTTGCACATTAATGACACATCCTATCTCGTGCCTTCCTTTGAAGTGGATCACAATTGTGTACCATGCTTTCCTTGCTGTGGAAGATAACTATCTTTCAAAATTCAAAATAATGGTGGGAACATCCTATCCTTAGGATTCATAGTTCATGTGCCTTAAATGACTTGCACGCCCTTAACACTTTGCACACCTAGATTTATTACATGCCCTAAGAACCTTACATGCCTATGTAATCTATGCATCTATGAATATTTAAATTAAGATTTCAAATCTCTTTTACCCCACACTAAAATGAGTCATGGTCCTCGATGAAAAGAAAAACATTACATTAAAGAGAATTAGATTAAGAAAAGTTTGTGTGCAACAAAGGCAATGATTTTTATTGAAAATAAAAAATCTTAAACTAATGGAAAAAGTCTTATTGAATACAATAATTTAGCTATTCATAAGTGAAATACAACTGGAGCTGACTCCCATTGTAATGCCTAGAAAGGAACTGGTCATCCAACCTTTATAATTGACATGATCTAGTAGGTTGAATGCTATGAATGACAAAAGGACCATCTTAGTGAATCTAAAGTTTTCCAAGATGACACACAAACTTGGAGTCATATAGTAATAATTTCATGCCTAGAGTAAAGGTTTTGTGCTTTATGTGGTGGTCATGCCATGCCTTCTATTTGTGATTTTCCACTTCTAAACTCTAATGAGTGAGGAAATAAGCTTCATCAAGTTTTAATAAAACATCTAATCATGCTTTCAAGGATACCTCTTCATTCAATTGTCCTATGCATGCTATACAAAAAGATGGTACTAAAAACTCAACTAGAAGGACTACTTTACCATATACCAAACTAAATGGGGTAATTTTATATAGGTGCTTATAAGTTATGTGGTAATCCCACAAGACCACATATACCCTATCATCCTAGTTTGTTCAATCATTATTGCAAATCTTCATCAAAGTGGTACCTGGGATCTTGTTGAAGGCCTCAAAGTGCCACTAGCTTAAGGGTGGTACGATGTCATTTTGTGGCATGCAATCATAAACTCATTCAATAAGAAACAAATTGTTTCATGTAGGAAATGGGTACCATGATCACTAGTGAAAAATAGTGGGAATCCAAATTGAGTTATGATATTCTCCCGAATGAAGCATGTAATAGTAGTAGCAATACAATATTTTATTGGCATAGCTTCAGCCTAGTGCATGAGGTAGTCAGTTGTTCTTGTGATGTACTGAGAACCTATTCTTCATCCGACTAGAGTAATGAGGCCAAAAAAATCAATGACCCACTTCTCAAATGGTTCCTCAGAAGGAATTGGTTGTAGACGCATGGCATCTCTTTGGTTAGGTTTTCCTACATGCTGACATATATACATTTTCTAACATATGATTTAGCATCTTGGAAAAGAGTAGGCCACCATAATCCAACTATTAAAACTTTATGCATGGTAGCTTATCTAACATAGTGTCCTCTAAAAATACCTTCATAAACTTCTCAAAGTAACTCAGGACATTTATGTTTCATAACACATCATCAAAGAACCTCATCGTGGCTAAGTTTTTAAATATCCCCTCCTATGATTTAAAAAGGTGTGGCATGGACCATGAGTTGTTTATTGACTTGAGGAGTGAGATAATCAAGTGTTAAGCTAGTGGTAAAAAATGTGGAAATGTCCTCTAGTTCCTTAGGTACATGAGTAACATGGAAGAGTTGATCATCAGGTAATTTATCCTCTATGGCACATGGTGGTTCTCTAAATTCTATCTAGGATAGGTGGTTAGGTCCATAATTGACTTTCCCAAGTTTCACCATGATAAAAAATTGGAACTCTTGGAGCAACACGATCCAACAATTGATCCATGTAGCACTAGTTTATTGATGAGATAATTTAAGGCCTCATGATCTATATATAAGACAAAAGAAGTGGCCAATAAGTACTCTAAAAAATTATATAGAGCATGAACCATTGATAATGCTTCACGATCTGTAGAGGTTTAATTCCTTTCAATTGGAGTGAGTTTCCTATTGGAAAAGTAGATTGGATGATCCAAGTGACCTTGAACTGGTTGTGCAAGGATTACACCAATAACCATCCTAGATGCATCAACATGGACATGGAATGGTTTTGTCTAATCAGGAAATTGGAGGATAAGAGTGATGACTAGTTTGTCCTTCAGTGTCTCAAAAGCTTCTTTATAGGAGGAAGTCCATATGAAGTGCTCATTATGCTTTAGAAGTTCCTCTAGGGGTGCAATAATCTTTGCATATCCATGAATGAACTTTCTATAGTAACTGGTATGGACCAAAAAAGCACAAACCTCATGCTGAGTCTTAAGTGTTGGGAGGTGAAGAATAACAAACACCGTTATTGGGTCTACTAGAAGTCCTTCCTTCCAAATAATATGTCCTAATAACACACCAAACATTGTAGCAAATAGGCACTTCTTTAAGTTCATAGATATTTTTAAGACTCTATTGCATTCAAACTTATAAAAAAACTTTAATGGGTATAAACTAAAATTATTACACATCATCCTCCATCCATTTGCATGCTTTGACTTGGTCAACCCTACCTGTTACATCAAAATTCTTAGAAATAAGGGGTTTAATGTAACTTATAATCACTATCATTACAAACCAAAACCACTTGAAGAAACTTGAAAGAGTAATTTACATATTCCAAACATCAAACAAGGTCAATAAAACCATTCTAATCCATAAGTGACAAGATCTTTCCTATCAGGTCATTATGAGGGTTTTAAGAGGGTTTTGATTGGTTTACCTTCTTAGAAATCATTCATAAAGGATTGCACCTCAAATCCAAAACCAATACCAGTAAATTAAAGATAGGTATCTTCCAAAACTTACATAAAATTCTTAGTATCTCATGCAAAGTTTGCATGTGCCAATGATCATAATAAATTCCTTCTTAGGTCTGCAATACCCCATTTTGTGCACACAAAAAACCTTAACATCAATTTTCATTATTTATAATTTAAAATAAGGCCTCAAACTATGTAAACATACTTAAAAAAAACTATCACACCTCTATAAATTCTCTTGAGATATATGACACCTTGGGAAATGAACTTGACCCCTGATTAGGCCATATTAGGTCTCTTTATACACTAGGCCTTACATTGCCAATCATACTTAGACCATGATCATGCCTTGAAACCTATTTAAATTATAAAAATACCTCATACACATGTCAAATTAACTCATATCATGGTGACATACTTCCAACCTTATTCACATAAGTCTCATATGGCTCAACTCATCATGCTACCAGGCCTATGCCTTCTCACTAAGTCTTCAAGTAAGGATTATGAACTCAATATCATGAAAAATTAATGCATACATTAAAACACATTCTCAACAACCTCTCAATTGATCTCTTTAGGTTATCTTTGACACATCACTTCATTCTCTTGATAGGTATCTAAAAGTATCTTCATCTTACTAGGTCAATCTTGCTTACAAGTGTCAAAACTTGGATTCATCTTTTCCAATTAATTATTTATCTATGTATGGCCTATTAAAATCATATAAAATCTAAAAAAAATCATTTTTAGGTCTCAAACTACTATCAAGAATCTAGTTTGCACCAAAAGCTCCATTTTGGTCTCAATCCTTGTAGCCCTAAAATAATGTAAAACTCCTTGTGTGAGACATGTATGAATTTTAATGAGAAATTTAAGGTATATTTCATGACCTAGTATGGTTTTACAACTTCAGGCCAAGTTTTAGGTCTTAAGAGTGAGTGTAAGTGTTATTTTCATCTATTTCTCTCTCCTAACTAGGTCTTAATTAGGCCTCCCTACCTAGAGATTGAATTATGACTCCATAGGATTACCACACATTATAAAACTAAAATAAACATGTTATTAAGTTTTAGATCTTCCTAAATATCATCCTTATCAAATTTGGGCTCTTGATACCCTATACAGACCTCCCAAGTAGCTTTAAATAGCCTTCTTTAGCCTATTTTGTATAGTTTTATACTTGCAGGTACCAACTAGTGGCATGGGGTGATGGTAAAGATAGTTGTGGAAAATATTTAGGTCATTTTTATATCCTTAAAATCCATATGGATTCATTAAAACCATCTCCTCTCTCATCAGGTTAGAATTAGTCTCTTTGGGAGCCTGTGAGTGACTTAGGGTCTTAAGGATTATTCATAAAGATTAGGCCTTAAATGAATAATAAAATAACATGAATCATGAGTTCATATGGTTTCCATATTATACCTAAAATATTTATCCACCATGCAAACTTTCATAATATATGTGATCATCTCAAATTACCTCTTGAATTGGTAGACTGTGCTTGGTGAGGTCTAGAAGAGAGATTATACATGAAAGTAAAAACCTGATGCCTAATTTGAATTATGAAAGGTTTATTAGGTATTTGAAACCATTATAAAATTATTCAAGTGGTAATATTAACCATCTTCCTTTATTAGGTATCCTAAACCTTCTTTGGTCTATGCCTAGGGTTCTTAAGTTTAACACTACAAAAAACCCTCATGATTGTGTTTGAGACCTTCTTTACTATTGTAGGATATTAAGAATTCTTGAAATTTTGTCATGAATCTCCAAATTTCCTTATATTCTTCATAATTTCATCTTTATTTCATAGACTCTTACCTCCATATATCTTTCCATCTCAAAATGTTTACACACAGGTCTGTATGTTTGGTATAGGTTTGTTAGGGCATGAACAAAACTTTCTACCATTCCTCATTAATGAGTCTAGAGATATATATTGTAATAATAAATTTTTCTTCATGATTTAATTTCTTTCACAAACCTCAAATTTTTCTCAAATCAATCAAACCTTTCTCTCTATAGCAGGCATGTCTTAGAAGAGCACTTGGATGAGTGCATGCAGGGGTTAGGGGAATTTAAGGTTTGTGATCATATATTAAACCTATTTTATGGTTTATTAAACCTTTAAAATAAATCTTGGATTTATTAATCTCTATAAACCAAATAAATCCCATCTTCACTGTATGTGCATTTGCCTTTTTCAAAATTTAAAACCAACCTGCTGACCCTTGCAATATGTAGGTGTATATGGACGGTGTTGCTTATTTTAGGATCCCATTTTGAAATAAATGATCATATCAGGTCTTGATAATGTTTTTAAGTGTGGAAAAACTTCTTTTTAATCTTCAAGACATCATGCTTCTACAACATACAATCTCTTCCTCATACTTTTCTAGGCGTAGATGTAGGGGTTTATTAGAGAAAGGTTTGAGCACGTGGTTTTAATTTTGGCCTTTATCAACTCCAATATGATATATATAGTATTAAATACTAATTAAGGTCTCATTAATACTTCCTACAAGGTTCAAATACCTTTCATATCACTTTCAAACCCTTGCTCTCTTATTAAAACTCAGGCTTATGTAGAAGTATTAGTTTTGTAAACTCTATCTTATCTGAACCTCATTGGATCTCCAACCCTATCACGGAATTATAAAATTATTTAAATATTCATGGACACTCTTTATCACCATTATACATGATATATGACCTTTTCATAGTTTTTACAAGCCTTCATCTTCTCACTTTCATATATAATCTTGTGCATTAGTACTGGGCTTGTAGGCTTGGTCAATTCAACACTTTTGACCTCCAAATGACTTAGGTGAATTAATTAGTATGTGAATTTATTGTGCCTTATTTATATAGTATGAAGTGATGCGTATAAACAAATAATCTTAAAAAGATAATTGGTTTTCTTATCTAAATGAGGACCTATAGGTTTATAACCTATATGTCTGCCTTTGCTTGTATATGCTGCTACAAACCACTCCCTTAAGCCTTGGACACCTTGAGACTATTAGATCTTATCCTATTTATAACACCTCTCAATATTCATGTAGACCTTTGATCAATCATTGTACCACTTCAAACTTGTCATGTGTGTGTAGGTACCTGTGTTCATATAATCAAATCCTATACAACACCTATGTATTGAGAGTTGGGTCTCTTTACTAATTCATGTCTCTTGATGATGATATAGGATTATAACAAGGTCAATGAGTATCTATGCATCTTCAACTACATCTCCATATTTCCAAAACACCTTCACCATGAACCTAGGTCCATGAGTGCTTAATACAAGCCTGCATACCTATGAGTAATTGAAAATTTTATAACCTTAATTGAAAGTATATGGTTGAATTTTGTTCTCACTTCCTTGATGTTTCATTTCCTTCAAAATATGGTAAAGACTCTTATACAACCTTGATCAAGGTAAAAACAAGACTTTATTACTATATTATTGTAGATAGCTCTATATGCATAATATTTAAGATAAGAGTATAATGATACTTGGAGAGTAGTAAATATAGTACCCAAGTGATTGGAGAACCTTGAATGAAGGGAAAATGTGGAGGAACATATTAAATCAACACTTGAATAAATATGATCCCTATAGAAACCCCACAACAATGGAGAAACACTAACAACCAATTGCACACTATGCAAAAGAATAACTTTCTTGCTTAACTAGTGCATATATGGGATAGATGATGATGGATAATGATGTAAGAGGGTTGTGTATACATATTAAGAAACTCAAAAAGATTCACTTTATCTCCATTAATTCACACCTACAACTATGCTACCCAAAAATTGATATAGCCAGGTTTGGAGCCTTTAAAAAGTAGTTTAGCTCCTTAGTAATTATTCATAAAGCTAAAGATCTCAATCTAAAGAATAATGCCACAACTTGGAAGCCCATATGGTGTTAGGAATAAAACACTTAAATCCATATCTACTATTACCATAAACCAGAACTAAATCTATGGAATAAAATGCATCATGGAAACATTCCTTAATTCACCATTAATATGAAAGCATAAATAAGAGCAAGATAATAACATAGATAACATAGATCCAATGTGGTTCACCCATTGTGGGATATGTCCACCAATGAAATTTCTCAAATAAATCATTAATCTAAAATAAGATTAAAATGAACTCTCACAAAGATATAAAAATCTCATGTAGAAAGTGCTACACAAAAAGTTGCACTTTCACCTACACCAACACAATGTTGTATCTCACAAGTTGCTAAACCACACCCTATAATGAACACTTACACTTTGAATCTGATCCTCAAAGCCACATCCTGAAAATAAACCATCAACCTCTAAAGGCCACACCACACCCTGTATATATAAAAAAATGAAGAAAATCCATAAAAAGAGGAAAAAATATGTAATGCTTATCCAAGATAAGCATTATCCAACATGTGACAACCCTACTCCACCTCATCAAGCTTATCCAAAAGCTATCCCAAGGATAAATTTTCCATATTCATCTTCTATACCTTCTAAGGGCACATTTTCCCATGAATATGTGATCACAACCAACTCCACTCAACAAGGAAGGAGTTCCCTTTTCCAAAAATAACTAGCTTCCTCAAAACAAGAAAGTCAACATGGGAAAAGGCATCTAACAACTAACTCCATGAAATATGGAATACATAAAAATTAGGAATATAAGGAATATTCCACTCACACATGGAGAACATGAAAATTAATCCCCCCACATATTTGGAGCTCTTCAGGCCCCAAAATTTATTCATATGGTCATGTGATAGCCCCAAAGGGCTCCACACTCAACATAGGGGTCCCAAAATTTGGCCAAAATCTTTGCCTCCAACTCTACCTATACGGCCTATACCATGCATTTGAAAATAGCCTTCATGAACTTATGAAAGGAGTGATGGAGGAGAAAGAGAGTTTTCTGCAATTCTTAGACTTTAAACCTGATCCAAAGCTAGAATTTGACCTGTAGATGATTAAGGGACATTCTAAAACCATTTTTACCTATAAAATGAGTTCACAAGTTCATACAAGTGTCAAAATGCCTCTATAAGACATTTAAACTCAAGATTCTAACTTCTTCTTGACTTTATGATAGGTGTGGTAGTTATGTAAATTCTCTAAGGTCCTTAGAAGGTGTCTTGTATGGATTTTTCACTCGGGGAGATTTAAAATACATGAAATTAGCTAAAAACACCTTTTGTCTTATCAAACACTACCTTAAAGTTCTCAACAGGAACTTAAAGTCTCCACATGCATGAAAATTTATTAGAAGGTGATTAAGACATTAAATGACTTAAAAAAATTCCTAACAAACTTTGACACCACTTGACCAAGTCTCATCTCTCCATGACATGTCTAGACCACTACAAGACTACAACAAGACTTTCACTTAATTTCTCCAAATTAACCTTAAACAATGCTTATAAGGTTTTATGAAGACCATTTGAAGACCTCATAATGCATGGGATGGGTTAAGAGTAGGGTCATGAGACATGACAAACAAGTTTTTTTATAAACCTAGTTTATGATATCCAAAATAGGGCTAACAATCACCACAACCACATCATATTGCTCTCATAAACTTGTCTAAATCTTGACTTTGTCTTAGACCCTTATCAAAATTTACTAACTGGGTTACTTTACCTTAGTTGACATCTAGTTTTAACTTGTCATGTTACTAGTTTAATACTAGCCTCTATCATCCTATTACTAGCACCTATATCTTTACTGATGTGAACCAAACACTTGTCATAATCAATCTCGTATGATCAAAGGTATCACTACCTACCCTTGTAAATCAACTCTAGTATAATAACTCATTCCATGTCTAAATCTGAATCTAAAACATCATATCAACTTAACATCGCTAGTCATACATCAACCAACATCTCTTAGTCTAACCCTAATAATTCAATACCCAAAGTGGATTCCAACCCTATTATCACCTTGTTGAAACCCAATCACCTATAGTTTACACTTTTACATACCGACACTCTTCAACCAATCATGTATAATCTTGTCAAGTCTAGGATATATGTACCTTGGTTCACATTGGCAAAAATCACCATCATATTGATACTTGTGCCTAACCCTTTATCAAATTTGAGTCATACACCCAATCAAAAATTATCTTTCATTCAATTTAATATCATCATCTTAGAGTAGATCATCCAAGTTTTGAGCTATTCTAAATCAAGTCAACCCCTGTCGAAGGTAATTCACAATCTAATCATGTCTCTTTATTTAGACAAACCTATCCCCCATATTAATTCAAACCTTATAGTTTGTCATATATTTTCATCATCAAACATAAATTAACAATCAAGTTTAATTGAATGTTTAGCTATCTCATGTCTTCACTTGATTTGATCAAGTCTATCCACTCAACACTTATCATATGTTGTTAAACATCTTGTTGATTATTTTGACCACAAGTTAAAATAGGTCAACCCCATATAATAATTTTTTTTTATATGGGTCTATTAATATGTAATAGGGTGTGTCATGGTCCTATTTGATGTTATTTAATGAGCTATTAACCCTGTTCATAGTCAAATCTAGTCCTAAGTCATTTCATGTCACTTAGGGGTCATATTTGAGTCATTAATGAAGTTTGTATGGTTTCCCTTGGTAGATAAGTGTTATAAACTATCCTTAAATGTTAAATATTTCATAATATTATCAATATTGTTATTTATAACTAAAAATGTATAGGGTCCCAAATGAAATCAAGAAAATAATTGAAAAAGAGGAGGTTTTGGCAGTTGTATAACTTCCAAAAGAGTGTAGCATAGGTGGAAATATTCTATAGTGGATCTTAAACTTACTTGAACTCACTTTTATGTTTTAACTGATTTGAAAGTCTCAAAAATGGCCAAAAACTATTTCTCTTCTCCATTACTCTATTAGGCATGCAAAAATGGTCAACATGTTTCTTCATGGTAAGAATAACAATAATGGTTTTAGGTAAAATGAATTTTTGGGGTGTTATAACACTCAGTACACTTAATTTTCAATGAAATATTTCAAATATTAATTTCCCATGATTTATAAACCATTATTAAGAAGTTAACTATCTTTTTGTGCATACTAATCCCCACACCCTACATTTTTTCTTCTTGTTTGAGCTGGTCCATACAAACCACTTTATGTAATTTATTCCAAAGTATGTGTACATATTTATCTCATGGTTTCCATCATTGTTTTCATGTTTGGAGGTGAGTGGATGAGCCAAACATCTCATGTTTTATGTTGATATCACCATTGCTAAGTTGTAGGTATATTTCACCAAGTGCAGAGGTCCTTTTTATTATAATGGTTTGAAATGATTGTGACACATTATATTATATGATTTTCAATTCATATAAATCACTTTTCCTTATAAATCTTAGTCTCAAAGGAGATCATCAATGAGGTTACAATTATATTTAACACAGTTAGTTCTCTGTAGGTATCCACTTACAATCAACTGAATAAAATGTATGAAGGTTTTGATAAGTTCATGTAGATATAATGAGAAGTTTCAATAGGTGTTAAATATACTCTTATAAAATGAACAATCAAGACAAGTTATTCAAATGCTATATGACGGATTGTGACAGTCAATTCAAACTACATAGATAGTCTTGTAGTCTAATGGATATTTACAGGTGCCCCATAGTTTGGTCAAACACATTGGAATTAAGATTTTGAATTGGTTTTCAATCTTTCAAGGTTGAAAATATCCATTTTAATATTTTTAGAATGACTATAATTTATTGAAGGCCCATACACTATGCATAGTGTCCATATCTCATCCTCACAGTCATATGACCTACATGTGCACCTATAGGTGGCTCTCACAGAGGCTTGAACATGTTGCATAGAGAGGTTGAAAATGTCTTGAGACATTAATAGAAGTTGAAAATTTGGAGAATGCCATAAAAGTCAATAGTGGAGATATTGAGTGGTAGACAAACTTGAGGAGTCATGTTAACATATGGACAAAGAGTTTAGGGACTTGTTACCTTAAAAACTCTAAAACAGAGCCTTGTCACTTTTGGTGTTGCCATATAATATTCTAACATGGAGTCTAGATGAATTTGAATGCCTCCATCATGATGCCATATCATAAGGGAGATTCCTTGACCAAAGAAAGTGGATGTTTAATTCCAATTAGTGATGTAGAGGAATCTCCCAATTCATGCATTCTTTCACTGTAGAAGGTCAGTGTTCTCTGTAGTATCTTGAACTTAAAATGATCTTATAGTCCAAGGTGGATTAAAAATATCATACATTCATGTCAAGTGATCTTATTGAGGTGAGAGGCACACTAAGTAATCCAATGAACATTAAGAGAGTTGTAAGTACAATTATAGACCTATATCATCATCTACAAGTGTACCTTACTCTCAGAAACATCCACCTATAGTCTGACTATAGGTACTTATGATCTCATGAGATGAAACTTGGTGATTAGGACCCTAAAAATATGAACACTTGCTAATTGGAGTTGGTTCTAGGACCTCAAAAGGATCCTAGAATATGTATCATATGTTTTTAAGAGTTGAAATGCAACCTGCAGGTGTCTTTTGCTCTTAAAATGACATCTACAACCAACTGTAGGATGACAATGCATTAGCATATGATAGTTTAGCCTTATCACAGGTCTTTTGAGCATGAATTAAGTTCAACTAAAGATGAAAGTGACCTATATTATTTGAAGGGGAACATATAACATGATATAAGGTCTAACTATGCAATATACACCTATAGGTATGCCACTTTTGAGCAAGTGACCTAGTCATAGTTGATTGCAGGGTAAGTGTATAAATTTGGGGGACAAAAAGTGGCCTACTTGTGAACATGATTTTCCTAAAATTTCAAAAATCTGAACTTTTGTAGATAATTTGAGATATCTAGACCCCAAATTTGAAGATGGTGTAAAAACATGAAATGTAAAATTTTGAGTCTAGTTTCCAAAACACTAAAGTTTTTTAAGTATAACTAGGTCAAACATCTAAAATTTTAAGAGCTCCTATTTTTTTTGAAAAAAGACTAGATAGATGGCCATGTGGTGCACCATTTTTTATTAGCATTTAATATTCTTTGAAACCCTTTGGGGAAAATTTGGATAATATCTTTTAGTTTATGACCTATATTTTTTATATTTTTTAATGAATACTTTTTTATGATTTTTTCAAGTAAATAGATCCTAAAAACTAACAAAAAAATGGATATCCATCCGTGCGACACACATAACTACCTCAAAAAAAATGAAAATGATTTTTTTTTGGAATGTGTGTAAAATTAGGCCTATTTTGTGACCATATAACTTGTTTTTCACTTGGATCAATGAAATACAAATTACATGAACATGTAAAGGAATGTAGTGGCCTAAAAAAGGTAGAGTTAGAAATCAACATAGTTTAAAATCATAAATTAGTCCAAAAAATATAAAAATCATATTTTTGGAATGAGGATAACGTGATCATCATGATGGTATTAAGTTTTTGAATTTTCACATTGAAATTCTTAGTGTATTTGGCAATCAAAGTTGAATTTTGTTGTTTTTATCATAACTCTAAAAAATTGACTGTACATTGATAGTCCAAGCCTTTGCCTTAGGAATACAAGCCATTCTTGAGCCAAAAGTCATGGGAATTGAATTCAAATTCAAATAACATGATCACATTAATAACATGATCATGTTATTAACTATCCTAGTAATGCAATCACATTACTTAATAATGCAATCACATTATTAATTATATCAGTAATGTGATTGAATTACTTAATAATTCAATCATGTTAATAATGTGATCACATTATATATTCTCAACACCCTAAAACCTGAATTTAGATTTTGACCTACTAAAGGATCCATTAGGCCTTGTAGTCTTAAGATCAAAGTTTGGTTGATTAAGATTATTGTTTGGGACCAATGTTCTTGTCAAGATTTGATATAATTGAATGATAATTGGATATGTATTAACCTATGAATCAATTTATTATTCATTTGACATGAGTCTAATCTTTCTTAAAAAGCAAACAATCCTAGTTCATCCTAGATAGGGTCAAGAAGTCAAAAGTTGGTTTTTGGTGATCCATTAATCCAAATCACTCATAATTTAGTATTTTTGATTTATATTTCATTTTTTACATGATTAAATAATTTATATTTTCCAAAAATCAATTAGAGTACAAGGATCCTCTGACTGAGTACTAACATTCCTAGAGTATTAGGTTTGAAAGAGAGTTCTATGATATAATAAATGTTTAAGGATTAGTTATTTGAAAAGGAATTTATAGTCTTCACAAGATTCAAATTGTGTTTTAGAATAGAAATAAATAAATCAAGGGTCATTGTATTTTGTGTCAAGAGTGTATATAGTCCTAAAAGAGGTTGAATTTGGTTAAACAAGACTACATTAGTTTTTGTGGATAATTGGTGTTGTTTGGAACTTGTAAAAGACTTTTATAAACTTTGTAATATTTTCCGAGTCTCTGATAAGATTGTTTGAGTTAGTAAGTGAAGTTCTATAAGGATCTATTTTGAAGGTATATCAATGCATTAATACCTTATTTTTCATATAAGAAGTTGTATTTTGTCAAGTTCAAAGATGTCACAAACATACATGAAACAAACATACATGCTTTATTATATAACTCATTTTATCACAAGATGTTATAAAATGCATTTTTTAAACCTATGGCCAAAACTTAGCCTTTAGAGTACCAATATAGCTATGCATTTGAAGTAAATTGGGGTTATTTTGAGCCCCTTAAACCTAATTAAATGACTATAAAATGTGATTTGGGGGTTGATCAAATCCAATTTCATTATCTTGGTTGAATCAAAGAAACACAATTTATTTATATGCCAGTTTTACATGTATAAAATGTGGTTTTGAGCTCAATAAACTTGAAGTCATTAGCTAATGAATGCAAATGTTGATTAATTTAATTATGGAGGTAATTAGGGTCAAGATGAGCCATGTGAACATATTTTAAATTATATATTCAATGTGATTTGGAGTGAAATTAACCCTAATGTCATGTCATATATAATTAATAAAGAGTTGATTCATTTAATCTAGGAGGCATTTGAGTGTTAAGGTGTGGAGCCTAAAAGCTTCACATATGAGCGCATTTAACAGTTTTGGGTCTACACAGTCACCGGCGTCAGTTAGGAGCGACCGACGTCGGTCAGGTGCAGTTGAAGAGACGCCAGTGTCAATAGTGGATCGGCCGACGGCGGTCACATGCAAGCAGGCAGGAACCGGCGTCGGTTACCTGTGCATCCAGAATGCTATTTCTGAGGACAGAACCGAGTGTTTGCATGATGAGTTTAAGTTGTAGTCTTAAGTTCACGTCTCTATTATTAGTAAGATTATTTTTAGAGCCCTTGTTCAAGAGGCTTAACTGTTGGTTGTAAGTGCATGCTCAAGTCTCCTAATTTTATATGTAGAATTAGATCTTCTTAGCTTATTGTATTGGTATGTTGAAGAACAGTACAGAGTTGAATCAATCCAGGGTGTTGGAGTTGATTGTTCTTGAGAGAGAGAGAGATCTTGAGGGATAGAGATCTAGTGAGAGATCTATACATCTGAGAGAGGTGTGGAAGAAAGAAGTTTCTTCAATTGTATTCTTTCTATAAAGAGTTTAATACAAGTTTTCAGGGTGGTTTCTTATATCTCTTGTTCTTGCTATTTATCATTCGAGTTACTTGTCTATCTGATTTAATTCCACATTTATTGCTTTCATAAGTGTAATCTCTTGTTGGTTGATCCCCAACAAGTGGTATCAGAGCTCAGGTTCACTAACAGGTGGTTCAGATCTGTGTAGTGTGTATTGATTACAGGTTCTCATAGGGGTTTCTGTAGGGATTTCTGTTTGAGTGGGAGAAGCAATGGCAGATGAAAGTAAACTGAGAATGGAGAAGTTCAATGGCAAAAATTATCAACATTGGAGAATGCAGATAGAGGACTATCTGTATCAGAAAGATCTCTACTTACCGTTAGGTGGGGTTGCAAAGAAGCCCAAAGACATGGATGATGAAGAATGGGAAGTTCTTGACAGAAAGGCTCTGGGGTCTATAAGACTGAGTCTAGCATCCACTGTGATATCTAATTTATCACAAGCAAAGTATACGATAGATTTGATGACTACTTTAGCAAATTTGTATGAAAAACCCTCAGCTTCTAATAAGGTATATCTTATGAAGCAGTTATTTAATTTGCATATGAATGAAGGTGGATCTGTGTCTACTCATTTGAATGATTTCAATGGAATTGTGAATCAATTAAGTTCAGTCAATATAGTGTTTGATGATGAAATAAAAGCTCTTTTAATATTATGTTCTTTACCTGAAAGCTGGCATAGCTTAGTAATGGCAGTTAGTAATACTGCATCTGCTTCAAATATTTTGAAAGTAGAGGATGTTGTTAGTGTTATCTTGAATGAGGAAATTCACAGGAAAAGCACAGAAGAGACATCTGGGAACACTTTAAGTTTTGAGAGCAGGGGAAGGCAGAAAGATAAGAGCAAAAGGAGATCAAGATCTAAGTCTAAGGTGAGAGGAAGATCCAAATCCAGAAATGACAGGAACAGGTCTGGAAGTGATCGAGCTCAGTCACTGTCAGAGAATTTGGGTGGACAACGTGTTGTGAATGAGTCTCAGACACCCATCAAGAGGTCAGAAAGGGTGAGTAAGCCTCCAATTAGATATTATCCTTCATTATTTTATTTATTGCTAACTGATGGTGGAGAACCAGAGAGTTTTGAAGAAGCAATACAGGTGGAGTCCAAGAGTCAGTGGGAGCGTGGCATGGTTGAGGAGATGGAGTCCTTAAGAGAGAACCAAACATGGGATTTGGTTAAGTTGCCAACTGGTAAGAGGACACTAAAGAACAGATGGACCTACAAGTTAAAAGAAGGTGAGAATGGACAGATGAGATATAAGGCCAGATTGGTAGTGAAAGGATTTACACAAAAGCTAGGTATTGATTTTGGTGAGATTTTTTCTCCTGTTGTTAAAATGACTTCTATACGGATTGTATTGTCTTTGGTTGCTATTGAGGATTTGCATCTTGAGCAGCTAGATGTTAAGACAACGTTTCTTCATGGAGATTTGGATGAGGAAATTTATATGGAACAACCGGAAGGATTTGAGGTCAAGGGTAAGGAAAAGTTAGTGTGCAGATTGAAGAAAAGCTTGTATGGCCTCAAGCAAGCTCCTAGGCAATGGTATTTAAAATTTGACAGGTTTATGACTAAGCATGGCTACAGTAGGTGTCAATCTGACCATTGTGTGTATTTTAAGAGATTAGATAATGGTAGATATATTATTCTGTTATTGTATGTAGATGATATGCTGGTTGCAGGATCACACATGCAGGATATCTCTGAGCTTAAGGTGAAATTAGCTCAAACATTTTTTATGAAGGATTTGGGAGCAGCAAAGAAAATCCTTGGCATGAGCATTAAGAGAGACAGGAAAAATCACAGGTTGATATTGTCTCAAGAGGATTATGTGGACAAGGTGTTGAAATGGTTCAATATGTAGGATGCTAAACCAGTAAGCACACCTTTGGCTGGACATTTTAAGTTGAGTAAAGAACAATGTCCTAATTCACATGATGAGGTAGAGTACATGAGTAAAGTTCCATATTCTTCCATAGTAGGGAGTTTGATGTATGCAATGGTGTGTACTAGACCAGATATTTCCCAAGCAGTGGGAGTGGTAAGTAAGTATATGGCCAATCCAGGTAAGGAACATTGGAAAGCAGTTCAGTGGATCCTTAGATATCTAAGAGGAACCAACAGTAGGCACTTGTGCTATGGAGGTTCAGATACTTCTCTACATGGTTATGTAGATTCAGATATGGTAGGTGATTTGGATGGCAGGAGGAGCACTACAGGATATGTTTTCACTGTAGGTGGAACGGCGGTTAGCTGGATATCAAAGTTGCAAAAGGTTGTTGCCTTGTCAACTACAGAAGTAGAGTATATTGTAGCCACAGAGGCTAGCAAAGAGATGATATGGATGACACGGTTCATGGATGAGCTTGGTAGGGAGCATGAGAGTTGCAGATTGTATAGTGATAGTCAGAGTGCAATCCATTTGGCTAAGAATTCAGCCTTTCATTCAAGAATAAAACACATACAGCTAAGGTACCATTTCATATGACATGTATTGGAAGATGGTGAGTTGAAGCTGGAGAAGATCCATATAGATAGGAATCCTGCTGATATGTTAACCAAGCCAGTTACAAAGGAGAAGTTGAATCTTCATTCAACTTCTGTTGGTCTTCATGATTGAGTTAAAGATGGAGGAGCTAGAAAATATTGCTGTATAGGTACTGGTGCAGCTGTTTATCTCTAAGTGGGAGATTATTAAGGTGTGGAGCCTAAAATCTTCACATATGAGCGCATTTAACAGTTTTGGGTCTACACAGTCACCGGCATCGGTCAGGAGCGACCGACGTCGGTCAGGTGCAATTGAAGAGACGCTGGTGTCGACAGTGGATCGGCCGACGACGGTCACAGGCAAGCAGGCAGGAACCGGCATCAGTTACCTGTGTGTCCAGAATGCTATTTTCGAGGACAGAACCGAGTGTTTGCATGATGAGTTTAAGTTGTAGTCTTAAGTTCGCATCTCTATTATTAGTAAGATTATTTTTAGAGCCCTTGTTCAAGAGGCTTAACTGTTGGTTGTAAGTGCATGCTCAAGTCTCCTAATTCTATATGTAGAATTAGATCTTCTTAGCTTATTGTATTGGTATGTTGAAGAACAGTACAGAGTTGAATCAATCCAGGGTGTTGGAGTTGATTGTTATTGAGAGAGAGAGAGCTCTTGAGGGATAGAGATCTAGTGAGAGATCTATACATCTGAGAGAGGTGTGGAAGAAAGAAGTTTCTTCAATTGTATTCCTTCTGTAAAGAGTTTAATACAAGTTTTCAGGGTGGTTTCTTGTATCTCTTGTTCTTGCTATTTATCATTCTAGTTACTTGTCTATCTGATTTAATTCTGCGTTTATTGCTTTCATAAGTGTAATCTCTTGTTGGTTGATCCCCAACATTGAGGCTAATTTGAACCCCATAAAGATAAATATATGATTTGGGGTAAAATTAAAAGTTTTATTCTATCATGAATTGATCCAATTAGTCAAATTATGTAATTAGGGGCATGATTTGGGCAAAATTGATCCCCTAAACCAAATTTATAGCTCAATAAATTGTACAGTTCATGTATGCAACATGTATGGCTTAACTGACCCTAATTTTATCATAAATTCAAACATGTTCAAGTAATTATCACAAATAGGTAAATAAGTAGCTCAAATTTTCTTTAATTAACTTAGTGATTAGACGCTATATCCGATGTTTTAAAAACTAAACCCTATACCATTTAAATTAAACCCTAAATCCTATACCATTTACCTTAATCCCTAAGCCATAAGCCCTAAACCCCAAACCCTTTAAATTTTAGACACTAAACTAATAAATTTAACCCTAATTAACATCATAAATATATAGTAAGAATTAGGTTCATAGGGATGAAGTTGGTCAAAATCACATCACTCATTTCCATAATTGACTTCATGCACTCAATATGTGATGATGTGGGGCATAATTGATCCCAAATTCACATTTTTTACTCATAAATATAGGTTTAAGGAGTTTAAATTTGCCCTAATCACCATCATGATTGTACCTTTTATACCCTAAAACCTATACCCTAAGCCCTAATCCATATATTTCCTCATCCATAAACTCTAAACCATAAATATAAACTCTTTAAATCTTGAACCAATCATTTTATCCCAAATTAACATCATTTAGACTAAGAATGAAGTTCACAGAGCTCAATTTGGCCTAAATCACATGATTGATTACCCTATTTGACTAATTCACTCAATCTACATGATGACATAGGGTATAATGATAACCCAAAAACACATTCTATAGTCATAAATGGGTCCAAGTGATTTATATTATCATTAATTATCTTTGTGATTAACCTTGTCTACCCTAAACCATATATACATTAAAACCTAAGCCCTAAACCATAAACCCTAAACACTATACCCTATACTATAGACCATAAACTTTCCCTATTTACCAATTGATTTAACCTAGTTAACATCCTTTGTAGTAATAATTAGGTTTGAACATGGCATAAAGTGATTAGACATTGTATATAGGTCATTAAACCTAAACCCTATGCCTTATTTGATAAAACATAAATTATAATCCCTATTCCCTAATGCACAATACATGATGAAAACATACATGCCTTATGATATAACTAATTTTATCATGATATGTGTAAAATGCACTTTTTAAACCTATGGCCAAAAATTAGACTTTGGAGTACCAATCTAGTTGTGCATCTGAAGTAAATTGGGGCTATTTTGAGCTCTTTTAACCTCATTAACCAAAGAGGAGGCTATTTGATTATTTTAATCAAGGAGGCATTTGAGGCCAATTTGAACCCCTTTAAGAGCAATATATGATTTGAGGTAGAATCAAAAGATTGATTCTATCATGAATTGGTCCAATTAGTCAATTTATGCAATTAGGGCCATGATTCTAGAAAACTTGAGCCCCTAAACCAAATTGATGGCTCAATCAATTTTATAACATATATACAACATGTACATGGTATAAATGACCCTAATTTTATCACAAATGTAAACATGAAGGTAATTGTCATAAATAAGTGAACAAGCATCTCAAATGTTCCTCAATTACCTTAGTGATTGGACCCCATATCCAATATCTTAAACCCTAAACCTTGTACCATTTAACTTTAACCCTAAGCTCTATACCATTTATAGTAAAACCTAAGCCATAAGACCTAAACCCCAAACCCTTTAAATTATATACTCTAAACCCTAAACCAATAAATTTAGCCCTAATTAACATCCTTTATATATATATATATATTAAGAATTAGGTTCATAGAGATGAACTTGGTTAAAATTTCATCACTCATTAACCACAATGGACTTAACTAGCTCAATATGTGATGATGTGGGGGCTAATTGAGCTCAAAATCACATTCTTTACTCATAGATATAGGTTCAAAGAGCTCAAATTTACCCCAAATTACCTTCATGATTGTACCTTATATACCCTAAAACCTATACCCTAAGCCCTAATCCTTAAAGTTCCTAATCCCTAAACTTTAAACCTTAAATATAAACCATTTAAACCTTGAACCAATCATTTTAGCCCAATGTAACATCATTTAGACTAAGAATTAAGTTTATAGGGCTTAATTTGGCCTAAATCACATGACTGATTACCCCATTTGACTATTTCAGTCAATATGCATGATGACATCTAGGGTATAATGATAACCCAAAAACACATTCTATAGTCACAAATAGGTCCAAGTGATTTAAATTATCCTCAATTATCTTTGTGATTGACCCTATGTACCCTAAACCATATATAAATTAAAACCTAAGCCCTAAACCGTAAAGCCTAAAAACTATACCCTAAATTATAAACCATAAGCTTTCCCTATAAGCTTTTCCTTCAACCTAAACCCTATGACCTAATCCCTAATACCTAAAACATAAATTGTAATCCATATGCCCTAATATTCATTTCATGCCACAAATATACATGCCTTATGATATAATTGATTTTATCATGAGATGTCATAAAATACATTTTTTAAACCTATTGCTAAAACTTAACCTTTGGAGTACCAATCTAGTTGTGCATCTGAAGTAAATTAGGGCTATTTCAAGCCCCTTCAACCTAATTGCATGACTATAAAATGTTATTTTGGTGTTTATCAACTCTAATTTGACCTAATCACCATCATGATTGTACCTTATATACCCTAAAATCTATACCTCAAGCCCTAATGCTTAAATTTCATAATCCCTAAACTTTAAACCATAAATACAAAATCTTTAAACCATGAACCAATCATTTTATCCCAAATTAACATCATTTAGACTAAGAATTATCTTTATGATTGACCTTGTGTACCATAAACCTAAGCCCTAAACACAATACCCTAAATTGTAAACCAAAAACTTTCCCTATTTACCAATTGATTTAGTCCCAATTAACATCATTTGTAGTAAAAATTAGGTTCACACATCGCATAGAGAGATTAGACCTTATAGACACCCTTAAAACTAAACCCTACATGCCTTAATCCCTAATCCATAAACCCTGAAACATAAATTATAATCCCTAATCCCTAAAACATAAATTGTAATCCCCAATCCCTAAACCCTATGCATTAATGCCTTAATCCCTAATCCCTAATATATATTAATTATAAGGTGATCATGATATTTAATAATGAAATCATGTCATTATTAATATAGATAACATGTAGTTCTTAATGTCAATTTCTAACCCCAATCGAGTATTAAGAATAACATGATCGTGTTATTATATAACACGATCATGTTATTCTTAATTCATACTTCTCAATATGTTAGATGAATTAGAACCTAGTATAAAAAATAATGTGATCACATTATTATTATAGACTAAACTCAATTTTCAACATCTATTTTTAACCCAAATTGAGAATTCTATCCCCATAAACATTCTGTGTACTTTTATAGGATTTGTGGTACCTATGTACTTGACCCCACATTTCAAAATTTGTTAATTATCTTTGATGGGCGATGGATCACATTAGAGGAAGAGGAAGATGCTAAATAACAAAACACCAAAGGAATTATAATATTTGAGATAGAAACACAAGATATGAATGCAAAAAATTTGTGGTAGATAAGGTACAAACCCTAATCCTGATGAACCAAATGCCATAGATAATGAGCCAATTGATAATAATGATGAAATCGACCATAATGAATTGAATAATGATGAAATTGACCATAATGAAATGAATCATAATGAAATTGACAATAATTAATTAGATAATGTATTCCAAGTTTTTGATTTTGTTGATGAGTCTATGTATGATGCTTCACCCCCCATGAATGAAGAAAATTTGATGGAAATAAATAATGATGAAATTAACAATCAAAAAAATTTCATGGAAACGTATAATGAAGAAATAAAAAATGAAGAAAATGTCATCCCACCTCTAAAAAATGAAAGTAATAATGATTTTGAAACACCCTCTCAACAAATTCCACCATAACAACACCTCAAAGAATTGTTCGTAGAAAAGACAAGTACTTAATTGAAGTCAATGAAAAATTTTTAGAACAAATGCATAAAAAAATGTCTAATAGTCATTCAAGAAGATGGGATCAACAAATTTAGGATACTTTATTTCATAATTTGGATTATGATAATCAAAGATGTCAATTATTTATTTCATTGATAAAATTGATTAAGATGAGACTTATAATGTACACATTGGGACTAAGAACATCTAACGTGGATGATGAAAATAATGATTTTTTTGAAAATATACATGATGCATATCATACTATAGGCCCAAAATCATACACCCAATATTGTAATGCTACCCAGTGTATACATACAATTTGTGCAGTAAGTGACAAAATAGGTAAAAAATGAATGGTTTCAAAAACAAGCCAAACACTTAAAATAAATAGAAAAATAATAATGAAAGAAATTAAAAAACATTAAATATAAGATCTTAGAATTCTCTAACATTCTTCCATGAAAGGAAAAGGCTATAGTGAATACTCTCAAAGTTACTTTCTCAATTTTGGAAAGATAATAGAAGAGTTTCTCCCAATGTAAGAGATGTTGTGAAAAGAAGAGTTGGTTCTCATAATTGTGAACCACATCCAAAACATTTATTGGACATGAATCAAGCATAATTGTACTCTAAAATTTTGGAAGAACATCCACAAATTTCTATTTTTCAAATATATTTTGATATGGAAAAACCTTTTTATGTAAAAATAAATCACACACGCACCACTTTTTGTTGTAAGAAACATGTTGAATTTTCAATGCGCTATGATTTTTTTTGCCATATTAATTATACTTTACATACTAACAATTTTTTTTAGGAGTGTGGCATTGAATTACCACCAAAATCAGCTAGGGAATTTATTACAACTATCTTCTACAAAAGATCGGATAGACAATTATTTTACAACAAATCATGTTTAAATGGAAATTATAGCATTTGTGGTGGATTGCCAAAATTAAAAAATGTATCCATGAGGAGATTACAAGTACAATTATAAATGAATTAGTTGGTTTAAGTAAAAATAAATTAGTGACTTATCAAGTAAAAGATGGTAAAGAATATAAAAGGTGTGATGTTCTTACAAAAAAGATACCCACTTTTGAATTTTTGGTCAAATTTAGGGAGAAGATTGTTTGAGTATGCAAGGCACACACATAGGGCTAGATGGTTGGATGAACATTTCAAGATAAGAAAATATACATTCCCACTTGGTTCAATTATTTTAGTAGTTTATTTTCCTAAAAATTACACATTCAAACCCCAAATGGAAGTTTAATCATAGTATTACAACTCATCATAAGTTACCATATTCGTGCATATAACATTCATGTATGCACCTGATAGTATAGATCAAAAACAAAAAATATTAAGGGAGTAACATTTATATATCAGTGATGATTGATTAGATTGTTTAGAGTTTGTGCAAGGTTATTTTCAAAAATTTTATGAGTAGTTGAGTCAGAGGAACATTACTTTCCATCAACATTATATTTGGTCAGACAATTGCAAATCACAATTCAAAAATACATATATGTTTTATTGATTTAGTAGGATGTACATTACTATTAGTGTAGAACACATTTGGAGTTTCATCAAGGCTAGCCATGGAAAAGGGTAGCATGATGGTGTTGGAGCATGTATAAAAATAGATATTTCAAGGGAAGAGTTGAAATTTGAAGAGGGTGTTCATTTGACAAATGCAAAAACTATGGTTGAATGGTGTAATGAGAACATGTGTCATGGTGCTCAATAAAATTATACTAGACATTTATGGTTAAAGGAGGAATACAAATTGGCAAAGTATGAATATTGTATGACTCTAACAGGTTCAAATGACCTCCATTCATTTTTTAGCTCAAATGCAAGTTCTTAGACTGTTCATATGGGACACTTGGCATGTTTCTATTCTGCATGCATGGATTCTATTTGAAATGAGTGTGAGTCACAAGAGTGAGTGGATGATTGGAGTTCCAAACATCCAATTCCAATCACCACATATTAGGTTCCAATGACATATCACCTTTTTAAATATGACATCATAAAATGAATTTGACCATATATCTAATCTAGTGTAGCCAAGTAGAATATTTTTCATTATGTACAATTTATTCTCATTATATATCTTCATATTATCACTAAAAATGTTTTTTTGTGATACAGGGCATATTTTTGTAGGTATTATAGATGAGGATAATGAAGAAGGCACTAACTACTACTTGTGTCAGTGTGTAGAGAGAAATTAAAAATTAGCTTCCCCAATTATAGATTGAGAAAACATTCACTATCCCACTGCGTTAGTGTTAGTCACTGGAACTTGGTATTAATGATATCCTATAAAATATTTAGATTAATGGTTGTTTGAAGAGTTTTAAATGAACAAGAAGATATTACACTATTCAAATTTGATTCTTGCAACAAATATTCAATTAAAAAAATATCATAGAGGCCATTAAATAAGAAACTATAGAAAGTTTGAGATTCAAATCATGAAGCTATTCTTGATACTATCAAGGTTAGAGCATATCCTAGTTATTAATTGGATTGAAATACATAGGTATGTTAACTTTTCAAATGTAGATGTAATCAATTTTACTAAATGTTTTTTAATTTCTAGGTAGTACATATAAATTTCATTTTTAATTACTTACTAATAATTTTTTGTAGGTTAGTGGTGCCAGATAAGATTCTACCTTTACGTCGTTAGCACCATCAGCAAATAATTATATATTATTGAAGATGAGAAAATCTTAGGTTGGATGTGATTGAAGCTCATGATGGATGTGATTGAAGCTTAGGAAATGACTTACAAGTTTCATTTTATGGGTGTTTGAACTTAGGCTAAAAAATGCATTTTTTCTTGTATTGGGAAAGGCATTATTGAGGCCAAAATGGGTGGTGGGTTTATTTATTGGGCCTAATGGGAGGGTAAGAACCTGGTCCTAGACATTATCCACCCCCTAGATATATTGACAGTGTCATTTTTAGTCAAAAAGCATCAAAATTAGAGATCTGCAACCACAACTTAAACTTTGACAACATTTATTGTCAGTGTTTCCATTCTCTGAAATGGTAGTGAAAATGCACTTTTAGGTGGATTTTAATATTGTGATAATGTGATAATATGTAATTTTCCTATCTATATGTAATCAAAGTGAAATATTATTAGAGGAAAAAATTCTAGTTAGAGCTCAAGAAGTTACTTGTTCAATGCCAAAAAGTTGCATTTTTAGACCCCTCACTACAACTTGTCCAAAGGATTTCTCTCAAATATTCTACCTAAGTGATCTAGGATGAGATTATAAGGCTTAATGAGACATGATAGGGATCTGATGGTTCATAGAAATGACTTACAGTTTTCATTTTATGCATGTTTAAACTTAGGCTCAATTTTTTGCATTTTTCTTGTATTGGGAAGGGTGTTCTTGAGGTCAAAATGGGTGGTGGGTTTGTCAATCAAGCCTAATGGGAAGATAATAACCTAGTTACAGACATTATCATCCCCCCAAACATGTTTTCACTATCAATTTTTAGTCAGGAAGCATAAAAACTAGATTTATACAACTATAACTTAAACTTTGATAACATTTATTGTCACTATTTCCATGCTCTAAAATGGTAGTGAAAATGCACTTTTGGGTGCATTTTAATGTCATGGTAGTGTGATAAAATGTAATTTACCTATCTAGATGTGATTAAAGTGATAGATTCTATTGTGGAGGCCTCACAGGCATAAATTCCAATTGGAGCTCAAGAAGTTGCTTATTCATTGCCAAAAAGTTGCATTTTTGGACCCCTCACAACTTATCCAATAGATTGCTATCTAATCTTCCACTTGTGTGCTCTAGGGTGCCATTAGAGGGATTATATAGCTAGGGGAGGGATTTTATAGTTCATGGAAATGACTTACATTTTTTATTTTATGCGTGTTTGAATTTAGGTTAAAAAATACATTTTTCTTGTATTGGGAAGGGTGTTCTTGAGACCGAAATGGGTGGTGGGTTTGTCAATTGGGCTTGATGGAAGGCCAAGAACCTAGTAGTAGATGTTATACACCCATTATATGTGTTGGAAGTGTCATTTTTAAATAAAGAAACATTAAAACTAGATTTATGTAATCATAACTTAAACTTTGACAACTTTAACAACTTAAACTAGAGACATAGAAACTTAATGAATAATTGACCTATTGACCTATTAGGTTGTATTAGTGGATGATAATAGGTGATGTAGGAACATAGTTTGAAATGGTTAGGTGATAGAATTTTTATTAAAATGTCCCATAAGTCATGTAAAAGGGTGTTGAAGACATGTCATGTCAAAGTTATAAAGGTGATGATCCTTAAGAAATATGTTTAGTCATGTTAACGCTATCCTCATGTTGGATGTAAGAGAATAAGTTATGTAACCACCCAAAATAACATTTAATTAGGATGGGTTAAAAGTTTTAGGTCTTGTGTGGTGTATAAGGGATAAAGAGAAGAGAGGGAGGTGAGAGAGAGATCCAAGACCAGAGCAAAAAGGGGGTAATAAAGAGAAAAGAACATACCTCTCAAAAGAAAATTATCCAATCCTTTTCATGGACTGTGTTTTGTAATCAATATTACTAAAATTGAATAAATATGGAATGATTTCATGTATTTATATTTCATGGAATAGTATTATATTTTTATAAATTTATATATTGTCTTTTAAAGGCCCTAGAGGCCATAATCAAGTCACTTTTATGTGCATTGATAGGTTTAAACAAGAGACTGTAGGTTACAATAAAGGAAGAGAATAAATGATGAGATTGGTGAAGTATGGTGCAAGAACAAGGAATGCTCGGTCATTTATAGGTAAGATCAAAAGATGTGTCAGGTTGTAAGGTTTAGTTTGTGTGATCTCCAAAAGGGAGATAAACTAATTAAGAACATTCTTTGATGAGAACTACGTTATGACTATGACAGTCTCCAAATTATGTTATCTTAATGTATTTGAAACTTCATGTCAAGAAAGTCATTGTATTATTTGAGTATATTAACATATGCATTCATCCAAGGTTCATGGTGAGTATTTGGATGTCTAGGATGGATTGAAAACAAGTAACAAATGTTCATTACCTCATTATTTGAAAGGTTGCCCTATTTACACAGTTAGCACTTTGTTTAGTAGACAGTCAATGCCTTATTATGCAATCAAATGCCAAGAAAGGTTGATGTGTGCCTAAATAAGGCAAATGTATATGGAATTGGTATAATTTGGTGTAATCAAGGATAGTAAAAATCACTAGAAATATATTTTTGGAGTTTGGAACTATTGAACACAAACAAACCCAACATAATAGATCCTTATTTTGCTCAGTTACCTTGTGTTTATTCAATTAGTGTACCAATGAAAGGATGTGTATGGTTGAAAAAGTTTATGGTTGTGAACTTGATCAAATTATGAGCACATGTAGGAGGAAAATTCATTGTGACAATTGTTCATTTGGGGTTTAGTAACCTTTAAAGTGTAGACAATCCACTAAAGAGTGACAAATTTTTGTGTTTTGAGTTGGTTGAAGTGAGTGAAGGTTGATCAAAGGATATTACCTATTATGTAATGTGCATATTGATAACATAGACTTTAGGAAGGTCTTAGGTTACTTTGGAAGGAATTAAAACTAAAGAAAGTGAATTATGAAGCCTCTCAGCTTTTGTAGACAAGCCGCTAGGGTTTCAAACCCAAAACTCTATAATCCCGATTCAAAACATGTAAAATTATTTAAATTTTGTATTATAACATATTTTGATTCCCAATAAGGATTAAATTGGTTTGTACTCTATACAATATGTATTTGTATGGTTTGGATGACTATGTCATGAATAGAGGGTTAGAAAGGCCTAATTGGACAAGGGCTAATAAAGGAAAAGGTACCTACATAGAGAATTGAAAAATGGAAATTTAGGGAGAGTTGTATAAAGATAGAGGGTGGTCTAAAATGATTTTTTATATTCAAGGGAGTTGATATATTTTTCAAATAAAGTTAAAAGGTGAAAAAAAAGGCTACAAGTCTAGTGGGGTCATTAGTAGATTTGTATGTGAAAATGAGTATTGAAGTGTGATTAAATATTTGAAGGAGGTTAAATAAAGTATGATATGATCATAAAATATCATCAATGATAATATATTGTACTCATGAAACCTATATCAATATTTGGTACTTGAAACATTAGAGGATTGCCTTGTGAGAATATAGTGAAAGAGTGAGAGGAAGTTTGTGAATGGAATGTATGAAATGAGTTAGAGAACAAATGTGAGAGGTTTTTAAGAGGTATAATGACACCAATAAGTGTCTCCAAAGTTTAAAATAATCATTTACAAATAGAATAAATCCATTAATCCTAAGTGATAAGAGTGTCATTACTTATTTCCACTACACAATGAAATAAAAACTTTGATTCAAAAAAATATGGGAGATCCGAGGTTTATAGCATTGAAAAGAATAATTTTTTAATCCTCATTTGTGTAAAACATTATGGGAGATCCAAGATTTATAACATTGAAAAGAATAATTTTTTAATCCTCATTTGTGTAAAACATTAAATACAATATAAAAATACTATAAAATAACACACAATGAAATAAAAAATGAACACAAATTAGATAGATTACCATGATAGGCATACAATATAGGCACATGTGTGAAATTTAAATAATACATATATTTTTGGGATAGGCATACAAAAAATTAAGTCTACCAACATAGTATCTAATGTTGGGTGAATGTCATATACACATATACAATGCCAAAAATGCACAAATTTCCATATAGGCATATGAAAAAGTACACCTCATGTAAGACATCCTATTAATCAAATAGCTTCCCTCTCTTTGAATTATTTGAATAATACTCTCCCTCTATTTTCCTATGCATATGACATTGTAGTAGCAATGCCTATGTTTGTCTTGGCTCATAGAGAGGGAGGAGTGTCTACCTAAGCCATCAACTATTCATGTAAATAAGGTTTCACTTAATTTTATATAAAGTATTAAATATTATATATGGAAACCATGGATAGCATGAAAAGACAATGTAAAACAATAATCATGGAAGTGTAACTACCATATAATATGCATATCATGAATATACAATATAAACCAAGAATAATGGAAGTGTAAATGCCATATAACATGTAATGGCCAAGAATAACAAGTAGATTGCATGTTGGAGGTAATATAAAAATTGTAATACATGCAAAAAGTGTGAGTGGAATAGTAGGAGGTGGAAAAAATAGTATCACTTTGACAAGGCAAATTTAGGGAGAGAAAAGGAATAAGAGACATATCAAGAACTCTATCCTTGTAAATATTATTTTGATGGAGTAAAATACCATTATATATTTATTGGGGAAAGTTTGAGATACACATATATGGCCATCATCCTTCTATTATATGCATGATATCAATCATGTATATCTCTCTATATAATACATGGATTGATATCACATTCATTTATAATGGATGGATGACAAGTGATTTCTAGGAAAGCACCCAACCAATAGAAAGGAGTGAGCCACAGTGAGTCCACCTCATGATGAAGGTGTGTGTAAATAACATTATACTAATAGGTCGAGGAAGGGAGGTCCTTGTCCAATATATCAAGCTTTAGCCATCTAAATATATTATCTTGTTTTGGCTCAAGAGAATAAAATTGGAAAATAGTTTGGATGTTAAATTGGAAGAAACTACAAGGTGTAATTGTTGAGGCTGTCACATATTTTAGTACCAACAGAAATGATGTCTCTCCCCCTAAACTTGTCAATGGGGATACAAGCTATTGAGACCCAATTAAATGTTTTTTGGCATAAGGAATCTTGAGTAGAGAGGTTGTCTACCCTTTATACCTTTGTCATAGCCAAATCAAGAGGTGTAATGAGGCATTACAATTGAAATCTAGACATTTTTCGTGGCCAAAGAAAAAGGTGTAATGAGATATGACAACTGAAATATCATGTGTATTACAAGTTTGTGGCTCAAACATGAGAAGGCAAGGTTGACACCAAAATTTGTAGTCCCCATTTCCCTAACTCTACTCCTTCCTACAAACCACACCTCTTAAATTGGTCATCAAATATTATAAACATGTATAATATCTTGTAATAAAATGAAGCAAGATTTAAGTCCTACTATCACTATGTCTTAAGTGAAGTCACTTAATAAAATATAAATTTATTTAAATAAATATTTCATTAACTTTATTTAAATAAGTCAATTTAATGTTGGGGCTTGAGTCATGGTATTTTATGTCTAAGAAGATTCTTAGAGTTGCATTTTTAATTTAATGATCCACTAAGTATGATTGTTGATGTTTTAATAATCAATGAGCAATTTTAAGGTTCTGATTGGGTCTGCATTGATATTAATTGAAATGAATTATAATTAATTTAGTCAATTAATTTAATTATGGCTATGAGTATGAATTTATTCCTAAAAAAATTAAAGTTCAATTAATTAAATTTGCAACCTATTTATGAGTTGGTTGTACATAGGTTAAGAGTAAAAATTGTTCAATTATATTGAAAGTTAGTTGATTTGGGTGGATTCGATGCAATATAATTAGTGGCTACATCAACCAACAAACTAAAATTGTATTGTATAAATTAATATGGAAGTAATGGAGAAAGGAGTCAAATTTATAAGTCATCTTTACATTTTCACACTATGATGGGTCTTAATCATGTTAAATCTAATTCCTTGTATTTTTACCCTTCATGTGCATTTCTTCTCTTTAACCTTAAATTCCCTTGATATTATCACTCATTTTCAAGAGTAACATGTCGATTTATGTATAATGGTAATGGTGACATAATTTTAAATGAGAATATGACAATATTGAGATTGGAAACTTCATTTTCAAGATAGTGTTACCTAGAAGGACCCCTAGATATGTGTTCTTCATTTTATAAGTATTCATGGCATGTGAACTACCCTTATCTAATATTGAAAGAGATTATTCATGGGATATTTATGGTATTTTCCAAAATAAATTATATAAATACCACTAAGCCCACTCTCATAGCTTGCAACTATTATGGTTCCTCTTTAATGGTTTGTGATACCTCATAACAACTTTCAAAGGTTCACGATACCCCCAAGATGATCAGCCCATCTCCAAAATTTGTGGATAGGTGTATTTAAATAGGAGGAAGAGGATTTTGAAGGTTCTAAGTCAATTTGAGTTTGTATGGTATGATTTCATAGTCAGTAGCCTTTAATAAGGCATAGGAGACCTAATAAGTCCTAAGGGGTGTTGAGTTAGGTGTTATCTAAAGAGAGTTAAATTATGAATGTCCCTACTTGAGATATGTGATGTAAAGAGGTATTTGAATGTGGGTTTGGTTTGGATTGGATATTTGTAGTTTTCTCAGAACAAGGAGGTTTGCCTCAAAAAAGGGATAGTAGAAGGAAGGTGTCAAAGATGAAAGAAGAATTAAGTGAAGAGTTGAATCTTGGGGGTTGTGTGGAATGGTTGGATGTATGAAATGAGATGTAATTGAGTAGGTAGATGATCTTATGAGTATTTTGGAATGACAAAATCAATGTAGTATTTATACATATGAAATCACATAAGAAGATTGTAAAGAATAGAGTAAGGATAAAGAGAGAGAACATGAAAATAAAGTAAGAACCAAGGAGGTTGATGTTAAAAGGAAATATTATAGAGACCTAGTTGATTAGTAAAATGAATTCAAGTAGAGAAGGAGTATTAAGTGGATACAAGGAGGCTTAAGATTCATTGAGTAGGTAAGAGTGGACAAGAAATACATAGTAAATGCAAAGTGATCAAAGAGATAAAGATGTTGAAGATAGAAGACAAATAAGGACAAGAAAATATCAGAGATGGGTATTTGGTAGAGGTAAGTGTGTGTTTCCATACATATCAGGGAAGCTTATTAGAATCTATGCATAAAGATACTTGATAGATAAATTTAAATTAAACTTATAAGGAAAATATACATAGACTAAATGTACATAGAACATAATATTAACTCAAAAATTTACCTTTGTATAAGTAAAAGGTGTCATCTTGACAGAGATAGATGCAGTAGTGGATGGACTAGAAGATGGAGCTAAATATGTAAACAATGGATGTGACAAATCAAATGATATAAATGTTGAATATGATGATGAAGGCACCACTACCTCTTATGACATAAAAATTACATATATATTATTCAATTTCTATGTAAATTAATTTTTAGCTAAATTAAATTGGTAAATATAGCTTAAATTTAAAATGAAATTTATATAAAATATACCTGCATCTATGTAGTGGCTGATGTCTACACACCAAATGTGCATGAAAAAAATTCATCACTCATAAGAATGTTATTCAAACCCTATAAAATAGCACCATCATCATCAAAAGGTCTAGTGCACATAGTTCCACAAGAACTACAAGGGTGGGGTCAGGTATGCATACTAGGTGGTGTATCTCTAGCATCACATGGTGAGAGCCTACTCATATGTTGAACAAGTGTATTAGTGAGAAAACTAAGAGCATGAAGTGTGTCAATCTCCATGACTTTCTAAACTATAGAGGAGATCTCAGGCTCAAGTAGATTTTAGATACAAATCTATGTAGGCTGATTAGGTGCATGCCATGCACCAAGTCAATCCTGCACATAGCCTTTTCATCAGCCTTAAAACTCACTAAAATTAAAATATTTTTTAATCTCATTAAGGAAAAATTCATAGTAGAGTTTATTCAAAAACTATAATAGGACCTCATGGTTGTTACATGGTGGATATTAAAACACCATCCACCATCAATCCCAAAAATTGGTTATGATTAAGTTATGTACATAATGATGGACTGGAAAATGTTTAGTGGTTATGAAAAATGTGGAATTGGTGGTCGGGTTAATGAATAGGGTGAAAATGGAGTCTTTTGATATTTCTTTGTTCTTGACCTGAAGCCTTGACAATTTATTAGCATAATAAGCCCTACAACTATCCCTATATGAATTCCATCTATCAATTTGACTCATTATAGAGTAAATTTGACCTAATCATGTCTCTAAGGAATTAGATAGTTGGGTGTGGTGGGGGTTGGTGGAAGTGGAATCCCTCATTATCCCAATTAAATCTTTAATTTGAATTTTATTTCCCATAATGTTGTCAATTAGAATCTCTTGACTACTAGGGGGTTTTGTTAAACTGTAAGAGGGTTAAGTGGAGGGATAGGAGGAGGAACAAGAGGGTTTTGTGGAGGGTTAGTAGGATGGGATGTTAAAAATAAACAAATTAAAACTAAAAATTAGGGTTAAATAATGAAAATAATGAAAAATTAAGGTTAACAAGTGTAGATTTATTATCACTTACCTCTTCTACATGGTGACATCATCGATTAGCAATGACTTGGGATATATTTGGTGGCTTCCTATCACTCTTTTATTTATCTCACATAAAATGTGATAATGAGATATGAAGGAGAGTAAGGAAACATGAATGCAAAATGAGGATTTTTCATTCAGGTTTGGGTTTTTAATTTTTTTATGACCCAAGTAATGTGATCGTGTTATTAATGTGATCATTTTATTGAAAATGACAATAATGCGATCATCTTAATAACATGATCATGTTATTGTTTAAATTAAAATTATCAAATTATATAATAACATGATCACATTATGGATTAGTAATTACCAATCCATAATTAAAATAACGTGATCACGTTACCTAAAATGTCCATGAAATTATTCCCCAACTCCGTGCACTTACCCTATAGTCTAGACCTATCAAAGTAAAGGTATGCATTGAGGAGTTTGGTAAAGTTTAGAATGATGAAAATACTTGGAATGCCTTTTAAAAATGAAAATTAACATGTTTCATGATTCTAAATACAGTGGAAAATAGATCAAGAGTTGGTTTTCATGCAACCTACAGTCATACTCACTAGCCCTACATAGTTAATGAGTTCTACACAGTCTGCCTTGAGGGATTTGAGGAATTGGAAGACATATTGATGTGATAAAACCTTTAAATTAAGTAAATGTTGTCCCTACAACCTATTTAATCCTTTCATGCATTCAAATAACCTGAGACAATAGGGGAAGTACCCTTTGTTCTCTCTCAGATAGAGGGCACTCCCAAGAGGATAAACCCTATAGGTTTAGTAACTAAGAGACAAAAAGTGAGTTAGAAGGTGTTAAAACATTGAAAATAGATGTGGAAAGTTGTGTTGGACATGTAAAAGCATATATGATCCCTCATAGGTACTAGAAGCCAAACCTAATGGCCTAAGCACATATAGGTACAATCAGACCTATTAGGTCTTAACTAGGCCTAATGCCTAAAGGGGTTTATTTCCATTTATAACACTAGGTGATCCTTAAATATCATTGATATAACCTCATGACAAGTAATAATGTTTTTTAAAGCCTTTTTTTTGATAAAAGTTCATATATAGTCCATTTCTTGGCTTAGAAACATGATAAGGTATGCAAAATGCAAAGGAGAGTTGAAGAAGGCAACTATAGAAGCTCATAACAGTATGAATGCTTAGCATGGGAGATAAAGGAGTTAGGATATGTTAGATAGGGTCCTAAAAATGATATATTGTAATTTATTCATGGTTTGGACATCACAATTTTATAAACAATCCTTAAGGGGTAAAACTACGTAAAACCCTTGCTAATCACCTAATAGAGAAGAAGTTAATAGAAATGCATCCAAGAGGGATAGTTTAGGAAGGAAAATTATCTGAAATTGAAGAGGAATGACAAGAGATCCTTCCCATTAGATTGAATTGTACCCTATTTTATGAACAAGGTACAAAATGGCCTCTCTTGATAGTTTTTGATGTTTTGCAAGTACAAAAGGGTTTCAAAAGATGATGATCACTTTAGGAGATAGAATGAGACTTAATCGAACTCCTCATATCCATTTATTTCCTTAGTAAATTGATGAATATTTTGACCACAAGTCAAAATAGGTCAACCCCCTATAGTCCAAAACTTGATATAGGGGTCTATTAGCATGTTATAGGGTGTGTCATGGTCCTTTTGATGTGATTTAATATGTTAGTAGCTTTGTCATAGTCCAATTTAGTAATTATGTTTTTTTATGTCACTTAGGGGTGATTTTAAAGGTGTCAAAGTGTTATAAACTCTTTTATAATGTATAATATGTCATATTATTTGTTAAGAATGTTAGTCATAATTGAAACTTACAGGTTCCTAACTGAAATCAAGAAAATAAGTAAAAAAAGAGTTTTGGCAGTTGTAAAGCCTATAGAGGAGAGTGTCACATGGGAAAAGATTATGCAGTGACCCTTCATATTTATTGAATGCATTTCAATTCTTGATATAATTTTAAAGTGCCAAAAATGGACCAAAACCATTTCTCTTCCCCATCACTCCATTAGGCATACAAAATTGGTCAACATGTCTTTTGATGGTATGGCTAGTAAGAGAGGTTCTAGGTCAAATGATCATGATGGTGGATAGTAAATTTTTATAATTAATTTTCATGGTAGGATTTGGAATAATGGTTTCCTATGCTTTATAAACCATTCTTAAGAAGTTGTCTATCTTGTTTTGCTTGCTAATCCCCACACCCTATAGGGTTTACTTCTGTTTGAGCTAGTCCATACAAATAAGTTGATGAATTTTATTATATAGGATATGTACTACCTTATATAATGTTTTAAATATTTTGTTTTATGTTTGGATGTGACTTGAGGAGCTAAACATCTCAAATTATAATTAGGGTCACTATTGCTATGTTGCAAGCATATTCCACCAAATAAAGATGTCCTAGTTCTCACAATAGTTTCCTACATATGTGATATGTTGTGATTCATGTTTTTAATGTCATAAAAATCACCTTATTTCCAAGATATTTGTCTCAAGTTCATGTATTGATCAAGAACACAGTCATATGTAACACATAATCAACTCCCTACAAGTTTCTATCTATAGTCATGGTGTATGAGGGCCTTGAGAATGTTCATAGAGATGTGATGAAGATCATAAGAGGTGTTTAATATAATCATGCAATGTGATCAATAAAAATAAACATACACAAGTGAAATATGAATGACTATGATGACTATTTCTCATATATGCATAGGGCTGCAATACTAATTTGCACTTACAGATGTCATAGAGAAGAATAATCATGTTGGATAAAAGCAATGGTCTAGTTTCAAGTATTTCAAGGTTGTAATTATCCTTTCAAAGATTTTGAGAGAGTACAAGAATTTTTGAATACCCATATACCCTACACTTTGACTATCTCACCTTCACTACCTTGTCTGCAATATTATGCACACTTATAGGTGGTTATCATAGAGATATGAAGGTGTTGTATGGATGATTTTAACATGTTTTGATACCTCCATGAAGTTTTAGAGTTGGAAAATGAAATGAGAACCATGGTGAATTTATCAGGTAGAAAATATACTTGAAAAATTATATGCATATAGGGAGAATGAGTTTTAGGGACTTGTTTCCTTAAAAGCTCTAAAACATAGCCCTAGCCACTTTTGATGCTACCATATGATGAATAAACATGGAGTTTGGATGCATCTAAATGGTCCTATCTTATATCCCTATACTAGGGATAATAATTGATAAATTAGAGTGGGTTTTTGGTCCCACAAGTGATGAAATCGAGACTTCCAAATCATTCATTTATTCATTGTAGAAAGGAAGTGTTTTCTATAGGATATTAAACTCTCAAGTGGCTTGCAACCTGAAGTAGCAGTATAAAACCATGATTTCATTGTTAGGTGACCCTATTAAATTAAGGAAGATAATTGTGTTTTAAATATCATAAATAAGGGTTAAAATATAGGGTATTTACCCATATACACACCTACAAGTGTACCCTTTCTTAGAAAATTCACCTACAACCTGACTATAGGTAACCCACAAACTCATAAAATGAATATTGAGAATACTAGGCCTAAAAAAATAGAAATTTGAAATTAAGATTTGGTTATAAGACCTAAAATAAATCCCATGAGGATTATAATAGGTTTCCAAGAGATGAAATTACCTACAGGGCCCTTGTTATTCCATCAATAGTCAACTATAATTTAACAATGAGCTAGAACATGGTGTTATTGGTGTTGACATAGCATGAGCATGGTGTGAAGTAACCATAAATGACTATAGGATGATATTTTAAAACTTAAATAAGGTATTTATTCATTTAATATAATATATAAGATAAAATATACACTTACAAGTAGGTGAAACATAGAACATAGTCACAACCTGTCAACATTATCTAGTTAAGAGGAAGCCATATCTTGAAGAGATAGAAAAGAAATTTGGGTGTGGACATGTTTAAAAGGGAATATAAATTATCAATATAATTTTATGAGATTACCATCATGTGGAAAAATGGGCAAGATTCAATTCTCAAAGACAACCTACAATCATACTTGACACCATGCACAATTAGTATGATATATAGTTTGCCTTCAGGGTTTTAAAGAATTAGAAGGTTTAATGATATGATAAAACCATAAAATATTGCACAAAATATCCCTATGACATATTTAATCCACTCATACCATCATTTTTTATAAGGCAATAGGGGATATGCCCTTCATTTTGTCTCAGACAAAAGGTTCTCCCAAGAGGAAAAATCCCTCTAGGCTTGATGGGAGAAACTTAGTAGATGACTTGAAGCTTGTGGAAACAATTCAAGGAGATGTATAAGGATAATCTAGACATGAGAAAACATGGCTAAAGCTTCATAACATTGATAAACATAACAAGGTGGTTCAAATCCATATGGGATCATATAGACCTATAAGGTCTTAACTAGGTCTAAAGCCCAAAAAGAGGTCTAATACCACTTATAGGGCTAGATAAGAATTCCAAAGCATTTTGAAACATGAATGGGGAGTCATAAAGAGTGTTTGAGACCTTTTTTTGTATAATATGTCATAGGGAAGACATTTATTAGCTTAAGGTCATAACAAGGTATGCAAAATGGAGAGAGAAGCTCGAGAGACTAACTTTGGAAGCTCATAATAGCATTAATGATTAGCATGGGAGTCTGAGGATTTGGGATAGGTTGAAGAGGATCCCAAGCTTACATATTGTGGAATTTTTTCATAAGTTTAATGTTAGACCTGTATGAATAATCCTTAGAGGGAAAAGTTACTCTAAACTATCTAAAACCCTTGTTAATGACCTAATTGGGAAGATGAATAAGGGAAGGTACCCAAATGAGCTAGAATGATTAGGAAAGTGATTAAATATGGAAGAGGACTCTCCAAATATCCTTCCCATACATTTTGATTTCACCCTACTTATATGGATAGGGTATAAAATGATTTTTCTTGATATTTTTGTGTGTTTTAAAAGAAAATAAGGGTTTAAAGAGATGAAAATCATTTTTGGAGATATATTTGGACCTAATATAATCCCTCATGTTCATTTCTTGCATAAAATAAACTTGCAAGTGCCTCTATTGACACCTTCATCTCAGCTAGTCCAAACTATCATAGTGAACAAGGAATGACCACCAAGTGAGAAGGTGAAAAATATAAGTGGGATGCCTTTTAAGGTCTATATGATGAATATATATGCATTAGGACCCTTGAAAAGTGTCATAAAATCCCTTATATGGATTGTATTGGAAAAATAAAGACAAGTTTGGTGCCAAGTGTGAGTGGTGAGGGAAAGAAAGGTGATTATGATTACAAGTAGTGATAACTCATGCCCACATGAATATCGGTGATTAGGGACACATAAAATGCATATTGGAGAATTTTTATAACCTCTCCCTCATAGTTTAATCATCTCACCTATCCCTAGTCTACTATGGAGCGCTCATGAAAAGTTAAATGATGTAGGTAGTCTCTAAGCAAGTGAATGAGGAGTTTTATGCCACATCTCAGGAGTTTTATGATTTGATGGAGATTTTTACAAGTATAAATTTCATGGTATATTCCATATTATTTTATCCTATATATGTAACTCATTTTCTTAGCTTGACAAGTGTTCTAGTGACTCTTGTACTTCATTGTTTTCTCTCCTCTCTCAAATTCTATAAGTAACAACCATTTTGGATTTTGTAAACTAATTCTACTCCATGTATGGTGAATCCTTATTGGATTTATGCCATAATTTTCATTTGAAAAATAAATTCAAACTAGTTTTAAGTTCATGAACATTTTCTTCAAGTGTGCAAAGTGATGTATGGTGATGTTGAGTGATAATCTTCTATCCTTGCTTCTCCTTATCCTTTAATGTTTATGCAAGAGTTCCTATTATAATAGGTAATATAGAGTGTAGATAGTGTGTTATGATTATTTCAAGTGTAAAATTATCTTTATAGTATGAAATATTCCCTCTAGTTCACTTACCTTGAGTTATCTTATACATATCACCTCTATATTGAAACACTTATGTTAGAACCTCTTAGGACTTTGAAGCTAGTCAGTAGGTCTTATTTATTAGTGAAATAAGTATTATGATCTTATGGAAATAATTTTGGTGTATCACCCCATTAGAGTATATTTATTTCATACATACTTCTATCCTTTTTCCCACAAGCAAATAGTTAGTTTAGTGAGAAGCACTTCAAAGCAAATTTAGGGAGCTAACCCTTAAACCTAGAGGTCTACTTATACTATAGGTAAACCCACATTCATATAAGTATTACAATTTTTCCAAAATATAGAGGAGTATTTAATACCCTCCTATAGGGTGTAATATTTTATGACAATAGTTTTGGAATGCCCAGTGGGATCCATTTTCCTCAAGATAACTTGTCAAGGTGATTGCTAGTCTTGACATCATCAAATACATATTGGTGTACTAATTAGAATTTGGTGACTCCATTCAAGGTAAAATATAGTTGTAGACCATTTTTTTGTCATACATTTCCTCTCATACTTCATGGTCCTTACTAGGTCATTATCTAGTAGACATTTCAATCCTATCAACCACCTATTCAACTTGAATTTCCTCTTGAAGTTCAATACCTTCAACATAATCTACCCTTTTAAGACCAATAATATTTTTCTAGCAAAAAAAGTAAATAACATGAATAAATCCAATCCATCATGGATAGGCAACATGCCTTCCCATCCTTTATCATTGATAATCCAATCCATCTTGATGCATATGATGCCATTCCTTGTAATGCTACAAAGAGTGTGCCCACATTCAATGGTGAAGGTCATGCCACACCTAGTGAACACATCAGATATATCTCCATTTTTTTAGTTTCCACAATGTCACTGAAGAGAATATTTCCACTAGACTCCTTGACATGTCCCTTAAAGGGAAACACTTTATTGGTATAAGAATTTTCCTGGTGGATGCATCACATCATGGGATGAGTTTGGAGTGTCGTTAACTTCAAGGTTTGAAGATGAAAGTGACCATACTTCTCTCATACATCAGCTCAATGTGATCCAAAGATCCCCCAAAGAAATAATGCATGACTTCAATGAGAGGTTTCAAAAGACTTGGTACAGATTTTCCCCTCCCATGAAACCACCTGATAGCTTTGTGTTCCCTACATACTTGAGAGCTACTATTACTAATATTACTATCATGATTTAATCGATGGGTGGTTCCACTCTTCTTGAAGCATATGAAATTGCCATTAGAACTAAGAATGGACTCATTCAATTTGGAAAGCTACCTCCTAAAGTGTCTATGCCTTTACTACCTAATATCCCTACTAATACTCCAAATGTTATACAAGTTCCAAGTGAAAATGTCAAGCCTAAGACTACTCCTAAGAAGGCATAATATGATGTTTATTGGAGGGAAATATTCCTAGCCTTAGTGGCTCAAACTAGGCAAACCAATAAACAACAAGGTGCCTATCAAAATAGTTATCCCTAACAATAAAAATATGGTCAACAATATGGGAGAGGAAGAGGTCAAGGGAAGCCTAACTTCAATAGAAATGATAATGTGTACAATCCCAATTCTACCTATAACACAAGAGAGATGGTACCTGTTAGTTATCTACATAACACCTTAATAGGGGTCATATTTGTTCAAGACTGACCTATACCTAGACTAACATGGGAATAGTCTAAGTTTGTGGGTTGCCTATATCTAGACCAAACCTCTAAGATTTTTTTATGAGGTTAGCTCCTCAAATTTTACAATTTAGACCTTTTCATCTAAATCTAAGACTGGTTAGGGTGAAAAGGGGAAATAAGTTTTCATAAATTAAAATCTATTCTAAACTATGGTGATGCACCAATAATTTAATAGACCCACTCTTAGGCTTGAACTCCTTAACACATTAATGAAATATGAAAATAATGCAATGTTCACTATGCTTTCTATGCAACATTATTTCATATAGAGGTATGTTTGATGCACTTAGATTAGGGATCAATAAAAGTAAGGTCTAGTTAAAGACACTTAGGTTTGGCTATCCACTATATCTTTGAGAGATCAATGTTGAGACACACTATATGACCTGTAAATAAGATTTATAGCACTTAGGTTGAGTTTGGACATACAAAAGGAAGATAAAATTCATAGTTGCATATTAAATAAACATAAAACACTAAATACAAATTATAAAAATGATTGCAAAATAATCTATTCACTACTCTAAGAAGTGTTGAATATAATTTTGGTAGAGTCTAGTTGTACCAAGCTGAGGGATTTAAAATAATAGCTCAAAGGATATGTTTATAGTAGAAGGGAAGAAAGAGGGAGAGGGAGTTTTGGCACTCAAAATGGAATAAAAAAAATTCAAATCCATTTGAAAAGTTATTAAAACTACCTCTACAAAAAATGCTCATTCGGACCATTTGATTGATCTAGGTCACCCTAGTCCATTTCATCATTATGATATCTTCTTTGGGATACTCCATGGTGGCTAAAATAGTGGGATCAAGTCAATTTCACCTTGTCTTGGTGTGAAACCACTTAATGATTGGTTTATTGATGCATACTTGAGTGGGGAAAAAAGGTTATTTTCATACAACTAGATTTAAAATGACCATTGAAGTCTATGTGTCTACATATATAGGTCCCTAATGGTGTCATCTAATCCTAAAAGATCCATTCCTAGCCCCAAATGAAATGTGCTTGAACTCGACTCCATCATGCTTGCTTGCCTTAGTTGAAAATCAGCTCTTCAACTTCTACCTAAGTCACTTGGGCTCCTCTTTATTTTGATTGGTCATCAAAATCTAACTTGAATCCTTGACTCACACTATTATATTGGCTAATCATGGATGATCATGAGCCATTGATCTCTTTCCTAGACGCATGCACTTGTGCTCCTTGTCCATCACACCTTTATTCTTGAGCTTCACTAACTCTTTGACTTGATCATGCACTATTGATCTAAAATCCATGATTGAATGAATGTCATGGATTTGATCTAGGCCCATTATCCTATCTTTTCCCACTCACTTCTATATTTGATCCAATATCCTAAGATCTTGACACTTGTCAATCTTGTACTCAGTCGAGGACCCCTTTGATGATTTTAAATACAAATGGCTATTTCCAAGGGATGAAATTGACAACCCCAAAACCATCAAATGATGTCCATAAGAATGTCAATGATGATTGTGAAACTATCTTGGTCACAAGTCCTATGGGCTATTTCTTTGAAATTATTTCTTTTGGGCCTCTTGTAAGATAATTATTTTAATCTTTTCTCTAATTGCTTTTTTTGAAAGAATCCTATTTTCCACATCGTTATCTTAAGTAATTATTTTGAGGTCTCCATATTGGATAAAATGTTTGAAAGAATCCATGTCTTGGTCCTTTGCCCTTTGAAAAGTGTCCTTTAGAACTTTGACTTGGTCCACCTCACTGTAGAAAGGTCCTTCAGAGAAAATTAAAGAGGACACTTGTTTGAGAAAGATACCCTTTGAGAAGTGTGTTTTGGACACTTTGCTAGAAAAAGTGCCCTTCAAAACCTTGAAGTGGACCATTTTTATAAAGAAAGGTCCTTTAGAAAAAATTAAAAGGACCTCTTCAAAGAAATGACCCTTCAAAATAATTTTGCAGATAATTTTCCCAAAGGAAATCTGACACTTAGCCTTGAGAAATATCCTTTGAAACTTTTGAATGGACCACCTTCACTAAAAAAGACCCTTCAAACTTTTTGAATAGTGAACTTCACTAGAGATGATCCTTCAAGCTTTGGTTTTAGACAAAATGCCTAAAACAATTCCTGATACTTGGCCTAAAATACCCGAAATAAAACTTTTGAAATAAATAACACTTATACTTTGCTATGGGCTTTTTGTCTTGGACAAAATGTTTGAAAAAATTTAATAGTTAGCCTAAAATAAAGAATACCAAAAGAAAAAGCTAAGAAAAGGAAAGATACAAAGAAATAATACTAAGTCAAATGAAAGGCCTAAAATAATTCAAGTAGATACTTGGCCCAAAAGGAGAAGATGTGTAAACTTTGGCTTCTTCTAGACCTACCCCTGTAATTGTTTAACACCATAAAAAACTTTCATGAATCCCTCCACTTGAAAAAGTTGAGCTTGCTTTAAAATCATCTTGATTCATTCATCAATTGGGACCTTTATTATCTATTTGAATCACATATAAGATTATTATGTGGGCCAAAATGGCCAACAATTCTAGTGACTTAGCTGGCTTGATCAGCCTGCTGGTTATGGAACCCAAACATTGATCAATCTTGCTCAAATTAAAATTACTTATAAATAGAATTTGCTTAACTTTTGGAAACATTTATTGGAATAATGGGGAGGGAAAACAACAAGAAAGAAACAAAAGATAAAGCAACAACCTAAACTATGAATATAACAACTAATAATAACAATGTGCAACTTACTTGGAGGAAAAGAATAGATCTATCTACTAATGTACAAGAAGTGAGATATAGGATTAATAGAAAAACTTGAGATAAATCCCATTGATAGGGATTTAAATTATCTCTCAATTCAATTTGTCAAGCTCAAAATCATTTATCTCTTTGCATCATGTGATGACATATGGTCCACTCTAAAGACTGTCAAACTTGGAGTGATTTCCTAGTTTTACATGGTCCTCATCCTATTTGAGGATTATGTCACCTTGCTAGAATGTCTTTAATGAGTTTATTTTATCAAAGTTAATCTTGCCCTATTTTTGGTTAGACCACATGGCATGCATAGTGTCATCCCTTATTTACTCTAGCTCTCTTAGTTCATTCATCCTGACCTCCATTGCATCACTTTCTAGAAGCTCTAGTTGGTGTGCAAGTTCCAAAGCTGAAAGCTCCAATGAAATGGGTAGCCTTACTTCTCTTCCATTGATTAAGAGATAAGGAGATTTACTAATGGATTTATTGAAGGTGAACCTATTAGCTCATAAGTTAGTCTTCAATTTTGTGTGCCAGGATCTTTGATTATTTGCTATCATTCTCTTAATGATCTGAATCAGGTTCTTATTAGTAGACTCAGCTAGTCCATTACCATGTGGATAATAATTAGATGAAAATGTTAGATAGATACCCTAATTAAGATCCCACTCACATACCTTCATGTTTCTAAAAGCCAAAGTGTTTTCTGATATTAAGGTGGATGGTGCTCCAAAATAGGTGACTAGGCTTTCATAGAACTCAAGAACAAAGTTCTCATTTGCTTTCTTCAAGGGAACTGCTTCCATCCATATGGTGAAGTAGTCTGTGGCTATCAAGACCCACTTATGGCCAGCACTAGATGGATGATTAATCATGCCAATGAAGTCTAAGCCCCATTGAATGAAATGATACTTAGCATGAATAGGTTTCAATGGCATAACAACTAGCTTCTATTTCCCTATAAACATGGCACATTTTGAACACTTCCTCACCCATGTATGTGTGTCTCTAAATAAATTGGGCCAAAAGTAACCAACTATGAAGATTTTTGTAGCTATGGTTCTAGCTACAAAGTGTCCTCCTTGAGAGCTATCATGGAATTACCTGAGAAGTTTATCAAATTGGTTAGTTTCAATACATATTAAGATCATACCTCCCATGTCCTTTTTGAACAACACTCCATCAATCAGGATGTATGGCACTAATTTCAACCTAAAATTTCTTTTGTGTGATGCATTAAAACCCCTTAGACATTCTCCTATTTGGATAAATCTAGAAATATCCTGTGTCCATCTTGATGGAAGAGTAGCTTCATCTTCTTGTTAAGTGCCTTGGATTATCAAAACCATCTCTTTTTCTTCTCTCACATCTTTAGCAAGATGTTCACATAATTTTTTTCCTTGAACTAGCTTCATGACCCTGAATTCAATGAAATATTCCATACACTTGGTGACCCATCCAACTCTCTTTTCATTCAAATCCCTATTAAGGATAAAATCATTCACACTTGGGTGAGCCACCATTAGTATGATTTTATTGTTTGAAACTAGATGCCTGAATTTCTTCAAACTTTTAACAATAACAAGCAGATGATTTCCAACAAAGCTATATATTTCTTCATAACCCTTTAAATCTTGGGTAAATAAAGTAATGGGTTACTCTAGACCTTGATTATTCTACTACATGAGCATGGCAAAAATTACATCTAATGTGGGCAAGGCATATAGATAGAAGTTATTGTTGAAATTTGGATTTAACAAAGTGGGGGCATGATATTTGGCCTCCTTGATGGCCTCAAAGCTCCTCTTACATTATATTATCCATGTGAACTCTTTTCCTTTTCTTAACATATGAGTGAGTGGCTTGACTATCTATGCAAAGCTTAGAATGAACTTCTTGATGAAATTTATATTGCCTAAGAAGCTTTGCAACCCTTTCTTGTCTTTGGAAAGTGATAGAGCAAGAATTGCCTCTATCCTTTCTGGATCAATGGAAAGACTAGATTTGGACACCATATGTCCAAGAAGTATTCCCTCATGTACTAAAAAAATGCATTTTTTTGGATTGAAATAAAATCCAAACTATCTACATCTATCAAAAATATCTCAAATGTGTTAGATGATCATTAGGGTCTTTAGAGAAAACTGTTATATCATTAAGATAAACTAAAACCATATCATTTAAAAGACCATTAAAATCAAGATCCATTTCTCTTTGGAAAGTGGTTCCATCATTAGAGAGTCCAAAAGGCATTTTAAAATATGCATAGGTGCCCCATTTTATAGTGAAGATAGTCTTATGTTTGTCTTCTTCTTTCACCATGATCTAATTATAGCCAGAATAGCCATCAAGCAAAGAGAATCTTTGAGAACCTACCACCTTTTGTAGAATTTTATCCATGGAGGGTAGTGGGTAATGGTCATTTAGGGACACCTTACTGAGGTCCCTAAAGTCAACACATAACCAAATCTCTCCATTATTTTTTCTTACTAGCACAAGGTTTGCCACCCAAGAGGAATTCTTAATTAGAAATATTATCTTATATTCAATCAATTTATAGATCTCTCTTCTCATGAGGTCCTCCACTCTTAATTTGATAGGCCTCTACTTCTACCTAACTAGATTGGCATTGCTTTATAATTCACTGGTGTGTTGGGAAAGCTCAAGGTCAAACCCTTTCAAGCCTTTGTATTCCCATGCAAATATATCAAAGAATTATTTGCATAGAGCAACAAATGAAACTCTTTCCTCCATCTTATTGACCCTTCTTAGATTCAATAGCTCACCCTTAAATATCTCTATCTTTTCATAGTATTCATCTTTAGCTAAGATGCATTCCTTCCCCCTTCTTACTTTGTCATTTTCATTAAAGATGATCTCCAATGTCACAAGTCCTTTGGGAAGCTTATTTGATCTCAACTATACTATTTGATCACCATATTAATTCTAGAACTTGTCTTGGTTCCTAGGGTAGAACTCTACCTCTTGCATTAGAAAACATATGATTTAATCATCATTGTTAAAGAATTTCCAACTCACCTCATTTCTAGGTACAACTAGTTTGAATATAATCTTGACTTTATCTTGGCCTTGGCTGCCTTTGACTCCTTTTACTATCTCATATTGGGCACTAGTGGTAGCAATCCTATTTGCATGTTGGTTTTCTTCTCTTGGTATGGACTGGATATCAAACACTAAGAAATCCTCTATGAGGTCCCATACCTGATGCTTATAGGCCTTTAGATGGTGAATCTTGATTTCACTTAGGCCTCTCACTTGTTTTACTACAAGTTCATTGTCACCCTTGACTTTGAGGAGATGGATACCTCTCTTCCTTGCTTCTTGTAAACCATGTAAAAGAGCTTCATATTCAGCTATATTTGAGGTGAAACTAAATTAGAGTCTTGAAATAGAATGATAATTTTAATTGGAGGGTGAAACTAACATGGCTCCCACTCTAATTCCATTCTTAGACCTTGAGCCATCAAAGAACAAAGTCCATATACCATCTTCTTCTTGAGCAGTATTAGTTAAGGAAGGTATTGCAACACCTTCCTCATGCATATAGTATACTCCAAAGTCTATCTCTTCAATGATGTTGTATGAATCAAATCCATGGTTATACACTTCTCACTCATTTAAATACAAGTCTGAGATGCATTCTAAATGACTATGGGGTTCTTGTTCAATAGCCTCTTTAACCTCCTCAAATATGGCATAATTAGCATTTGCAAGATTGGGCATGTAGGGCTCCAGGTGAAACCTGGCTAACGGCTTAGACATTATGGTGAATTTGGTCTCGTACTTGGTTCTAAAAACTAGGTATGACCAATTAAATGATAAATATCTCCCAATATTAGAAACAAAGTCCCTAGACAAGCATAGGTAGAAATAGGGGGGTAGGTCCACCACCATCACATCCTGAGTAATGACACAATTTGGACACGTAGTCAGGGTGATCTAAAGATCTTTCAATATGCCTAATATCTTGGTAGGAGAGACATCTAACTGGATCACACCCTTTTTTTTAGGTACATATTTTATCTCAAGTTTGTTGGTTATGGCTTTAGTCATCATTGAGGTTGAAGCACTTGAGTCAATCATGCAGTTGTGTACCAAACAATCCCCTATGATGGTTGACAGATAAAATAGGGAAGCTTAACAAAATTAGAAGGGAAAAGAACATCTTGGGATTGGCTTGTGCTTAGAACTTGATTGGGAACCTAGCTAATAGTTTTGTAAGGGGTGTGGCTAGGTTGACTATTGTTGATATAAATAACGTTCACTTTATCAGCCATTTTTCTACCTAAGAAAGCTTAGGTAGATCTTGATGGATAATATCCTTTTGCCCAAGGATATATAGAGCATAATACATGGACATAGTTACATTAGCCTTATTTAAATGATCCACAATATTAAAAGGAAGATGAGTACCTTTGGGCTACACTTTGGATATGGAGGTATCACTAGACACTTGAGTGACATGAGGAATGCAAGGAGCCCTCTACTTCTATCCATGGGGGTGGGACACTTGTTGATGTATAGGAGACTTAGTGGCTTCATATATGAGTTAGGTTGATTATTAATCTAAATAGATGATGCATAAACCTTAAGTTTACCCAATCTCTCCTCCAACATCCTCTTCTTATCTCTTATCTCAGTTGCAACTGGCCTGCTTGTCCTCTATGAAGCTTGTCCCATATTGGCTTCCACATGCTCAAACAAATATTCCCTTTCTTAAAAATTCACATATTTGGTATCATTAGGTGTTCTATGGATGCTTCCTTGTTGTTGGCTTTGAGCTTCTAACCATGATATGGTAGGCATGTTATCTTGACTCATTTTGGAGGCTTGTGATGGAGGAGACATCATGTCATGAATGTAAAATGAAGGAACATGCTTCCAACTAGGGTCTTGATACATTTCCTTAGTAGTGGCCATCACCATCTTATTAAACTATACCTTTGATTACCATGAACCTCCTTGAGTAAAGTTATTCTAAGTTGGCACAATAGCTCTAGAATTACTTAGAGCATTGGGATTGTTTTACCTTGATTGAGGCTTCTGCCCTTGTCTTTGATGATTGGTTTGATAGGGTGGCCTATTATATTAGAAATTTTTATTATTATTTTGGTATGGCCTATATGGTGGAGCTTGCTACCTCTCCATTGTAACCAATTTATTATTTTGGGATTTGAGAAGACTCTTTATCTTCCCCAGTCTATCAGTTTGCTCACCTTCTGTTTGATAAAACTTTGTTGATTCTAGAACTAAATAAATAGTTGGGGTAGGAGGATGTATCTCTAGAAAGAGAGGCATTGGTGGCCTTGGTGCCAACTTACCTACTTGTATGAGAAAATTTTCAGCCCTAATTACTACTTCAAAAGCTTCAAGTAGGGTGTTCCCTCCCATAGACTAAATCATTACAACTACATCTGAATTGAGAGCTTTCAAATAATACAAAAAATCATAGTTGGGTGTAGGCTTTATCATTGCAAGAATTTTGTCCCAGGTGTTCTAGAATTTGTAGTTAAAATCTAGCATGAACTCATTAGGGGATCTCCTAATTATTGTAAGCTACTCCACAAGTGAGATATGATCACTCTTATCCTCAAAGTTCTTGCATAGGACCTCTCCAAACTCATCCCAAATATTGATTGATGTAGGGGCCAATCTTGTATATGACTAAAGTGTGTTTCCCTTGAAAGAAGTTGTTAACAACCTCATTTCTACATTTTCTTGGGTTATATGATGTACTAAACATAGGTTAACAACATCTACCATATGTTCTATAGGAGTAACTAGATTTTCTCTTGTATAATAGGTAAGGGCCTTTAAAGTTGAGACTAAAATATCATCCCATTGAGCAAGGTTTAAAGGACTACCACCATTAAATGGCACAAAGGCTTACCTTCTAGGAATATCCATTTGAGGTATGGGGTTTATAAAAATGTCTGGATGAATAATAATAGCTTGAATAAGAGGATTTAGGTAAAAAATAAGGGGAACAATAGGGGTAAGTGTAGGCTTTAGTGGAGGGGCCTTCTTTTTCTTTGTTGATTGTAAAGGTAATGCTAATAAATCCACCCCTTCCCTTTTGTGGAGGATCTTGTGATAACAATGGGGGGCATAAGATATTATGCAAACCTAAAAATGAAACTCTAAAACTTACTACTATACTTAGATATGCAAGATTAGTGATCCCACTAGGTGTGCCAGAACTATTATCTATCCAAATAACACCCTAATAGGAGTTAGATTTGTTCAAGATTGACCCATACCTAGACAAACATGGGAATGGTCTCAGGATGTGGGTTGCCTATTTCTAGACTAGACCTCTAGGATTTTTTTATGAGGCTAACTCCTCAAATTTTACAATTTAGACCTCTACTTCTAAATATAAGACTAGTTGGGGTGAAAATGGGAAAGAAGTTTGCATAAAATAATATCTATTCTAAACTGTGGTGATGTACCAAGAATTTAACAGACCCACTCTTAGGCTTGAACTCTTTAACACACTAATGAAATATGAAAATAATGCAATGCTCACTATGTTTTCTATGCAATAGTATTTCATATAGAGGTTTGTTTGATGCACTTAGATTAGGGAGCGATGAAAGTAAGGTGTGGTTAAAGACACTTAAGTTTGGATATATACTATATCTTTGAGAGATCAATATTGAGACACATTATATGACCTACAAAGAAGATTTATAGCACTTAGGTTGAGTTTGGACATATAAAATGAGGATAACATTCATAGTTGCATATTAAACAAACATAGAACACTAAATATAGATTAGCAAAATGACTGTAAAATGCTTTATTCACTACTCTAAGAGGTGTTGAATACAATTATGGTAGAGTATAGTTGTACTAGCTTAAGGGATGCAAAATAATAGATCAAAGGCTATATTTATATAAGAAGGGAAGTAAGAGAGAGGGATTTTCGGTGCTTAAAAGGGAATCAAATGAATTCAAATCCATTTTAAAAGTTTTTATGATTACCTCTACGAAAAATGCTCATTTAGACCATTTGATTTATATAGGTCACCCCTATCTATTGCATTATTATGATATCTTCTCTATGATTCTCCATGATAGCTACAATGGTGGGATACTTTAACCTTGTACTAATGTGAAACTACTCAATGAATAGTTTGTTGATGCATGCCCAAGTGGGGAAAAAGGTTATTTTCATGCAGCTGGCTCAACAACAGCCACTAAAATCTATGTGTCTATCCATGGAGGAATGAAAGGGGCCCTCTGCTACTATCTATGGGGGTGGGACACTTGTTGATGTACAAGAGTCTTAGTGGATAAATATGATGAATTAGGTTGATGATTAATCTAAATAGATGATACATAAACCCTATGTTGACCCAAGCTATCCTTCAACATCCTCTTCTTAGCCCTTGTTTGAGTTGTAATTGGTCTGCTTGTCCTCTATGAAGCATGTCCCATATTGGCTACTACATGATCAAACACATATTACCTTTCTTAAAAACTCACACATTTGGTATTAGTAGGTGTTTTATGGATGCTCCCTTATTGTTGGTTTTTAGCTTCTGACCATGATATAGTAGGCATGTTGTCTTGAATTATTTGGGGGGATCATGATGGAGGAGACATCATGTCATGACTCTAAAATTAAGGAGCATGCTTCCAACCAGGGTCTTGATAGATATCCATAGTAGTGGCTATCACCATCTCATTAGACTATCCCTCTAACTACCATGAACCTCCTTGAATAAAGTTATTTTGAGTTGGCATAATGGCTCTAGAATTACTTGGAGCATTAGAATTGTATTGCCTTGATTGAGGATTTTTCCCTTGTCTTTGATGATTGGTTTGATAGGGTGGCCTATTATACTAGAAATTTTGATTATTATTTTGGTATGGCCTATATGGTAGAGCTTGCTACCTCGCCATTATAACCAATTTGTTGTTTTGGGATTTGAGAAGACTCTTTATCTTCCCTAGTCTATCAGTTTTCTCACTTTCTATTTGATAAAACTTTGTTGATTCTAGAACTAGAGAAATAGCTAGGGTAGGAGGATATATCTCTAGAAAGAGAGGCATTAGTGGCCTTGGTGCTAACTTGCCTACTTGTATAAGGAAATTTTTAGCCCTAATTACTACTTCAAAAGCTCCATGTAGGGTGTTCCCTCCCATGGACTAAATCATTAAAGCTACAGCTAAATTGAGAGCTTTAAAATAGTATAAAAAATCATAGTTGGGAATAGGCTTTATCATTACAAGAATTTTATCCCAGGTCTTCTAGAATCTATAGTTGAAATCCACCATGAACTCATTAGGGGATCTCCTAATTATTGTAAGCTACTCCACAAGTGAGATATGATCACTCTTGTCCTCAAAGTTCTTGCACAACACTTCTCCAAACTCATCCCAGCTATTGATTGATGTAGGGGGAAATCCTTTATACCACTAAAGTGTGTTTCCATTGAAAGAAGTTGTTAACAACCTAATTGATACATGTTTTTGGGTTACATGATGTACTGAACATAGGTTAACAACATCTACTATATGGTCTATAGGAGTAACTAGATTTTATCTTGTATAATAGGTAAGGGCCTTCAAAGCTAAGACTAGAATATCATCCCATTGATCAAGGTTTAAAGGACTACCACCATTAAATGGAACAAAGGATTGCCTTCTATGAATAACCATCTAAGGTATGGGGTTTATAACAGTGTCTAGATGAATAATACTAGATTGAACAAGAGTATTTAGGGAAACAACAAGGGGAATAATAGGGGTAAGTGTAGGCTTTGGCTAAGGGGCCTTCTTTTTATTTGTTGATTGTAAAGGTAATGCTAATAAATCCACCCCCTTCCCTTTTGTGGAGGATCTTGTGATAACTATGGGGGGCATCAGATATTATGCAAACCTAAAAATGAAACTCTAAAACTTACTACTATACTTAGATATGAAAGATTAGTGATCCCACCAGGTGTGACAGAACTATTATCTATCCAAATAACACCCTAATAGGAGTTAGATTTGTTCAAGATTGACCCATACCTAGACTAACATGGGAATGGTCTAAGACTGTGGGTTGCCTATATCTAGACCAGACCTCTAGGATTTGTTTATGAGGCTAACTCCTCAAATTTTACAATTTAGATCTCTACTTCTAAATATAAGACTAGTTGGGGTGAAAAGGGGAAAGAAGTTTGCATAAAATAAAATCTATTCTAAACTATGTTGATGCACCAAGAATTTAACAAACCCACTCTTAGGCTTGAACTCTTTAACACGCTAATGAAATATTAAAATAATGCAATGCTCACTATGTTTTTTATGCAATAGTATTTCATATAGAGGTTTATTTGATGCACTTAGATTAGGGAGCAATGAAAGTAAGGTGTGGTTAAAGACACTTAAGTTTGGATATCTACTATATATTTGAGAGATCAATGCTGAGACACACTATATGACCTAAAAAGAAGATTTATAGCATTTAGGTCGAGTTTGGACATACAAAAGGAAGATAACATTCATAGTTGCAGATTAAATAAACATAGAACACTAAATAAATATTAGCAAAATGATTGCAAAATGATCTATTCACTAGTCCAAGAGGTGTTGAATATAATTTTGGTAGAGTATAGTTGTACCAGCTTAAGGGATGAAAAATAATAGATAAAAGGCTATATTTATAGTAGAAGGGAAGTAAGAGAGAGGGATTTTTGGTGCTTAAAAGGGAATCAAATGAATTCAAATCCATTTGAAAAGTTATTATGATTACCTCTATGAAAATGCTCATTTAGACCATTTGATTTATCTAGGTCACCCCTATCCATTGCATTATTATGATATCTTCTCTGTGATTCTCCATGATAGCTGCAATGGTGGGATCAAGTCAATTTCACCTTGTCCTAGTGTGAAAATGCTCAATGACTAGTTTATTGATGCATGCCCAAGTGGGGAAAAGGTTGTTTTCATGTAGCTGGCTTAGCAATGACCACTAAAGTCTATGTGTCTACCTCTATAGGTCCCTAATGGTGCCATCCAATCCCAAAATATCTACTCTTTACCCAAACTAAAATGTACTTGAGCTTGGCTCTATCATGCTTACTTGCCTTATTAAAAATTTGACTCTTCAACTTATACCTAAATCACTTGGTCTCCTTTTTATTTTGATTGGTCATCATAATTTGACCTAGATCCTTGACTCACACCATTAGATTGGCTAGGTATTAATGCCCACAAACCATTGATCTCCTACCTAGACTCACGCACTTGTGCCACTTATCCATCAAGCCTTTGCTCTTGAGCTTCATTGACTCTTTAACCTACTCATGTGTTGTTGATCCAAAATCTATGATTGAATGTGAACCATGGATCTGATCTAGGCTCATTATCCTATCTTTTCCCACTCACAGCTAGATTTGATCTAGGCTCTCAAGATATTGACACTTATCAATCTTGTGCTCATTTGAGGATCCCTTTAATGATTTTAAATACAAATGGCTATTTCTAAGGGATGAAATTGATGGACCCACAACCATCAAATAACATCTATGAGAACATTAATGATGTTTATGAAACTATCTTGGTCACAAATCCTACAGGCTATTTATTTGAAAGTATTTCTTTTGATCCTCTTGAAAGAGAATTCTTTTAGGATATTTTCTAGCCACTTTCTTCAAAAGAATCCTGTTTACCACATCCTTGTCTTGAGTAATTTTTTTGGGGTCTCTGTCTTGACTAAAATGTTCAAAATAATCCATGTCTTAGTCCTTTGCCCTCTTAAAAGTGCCCTTTGGAACTTTGACTTGGTCTACCTCACTGTAGAAAGGTCCTTCAAAGAAAATTGAAGAGGACACTTGTTCAAGAAAGATACCCTCTGAGAATATTGTTTTGGACACTTTGCTAGAAAAAGTACCCTTTAAAACCTTGAAGTGGACCATTTTGATAAATAAATGACCCTTTGAAAAAATTGTACAGATAATTTTCTCAAAGGAAATCTGACACTTAACCTTGAGAAATATCCTTCAAAACTTTTTAATGGACCACCTTCATTGAAAAATACCCTTTGAAATTTTTGAAAAGTGCACTTCACCAGAGATGATCCTTTGGGATTTTGTTTCAGACAAAATGTTTGAAACAATTCCTGATACTTGACCCAAAAGATCCAAAACAAAACTTCTAAAAGAAATAACACTTATACTTTACTATAGGTTTTTTGTCTCAGACAAAATGTTTGAAATAATTCAATATAAAGCACAAAATAAAAATGCTTGGTCAAATGAAAGGCCCTAAATAATTCAAGTAGAGACTTGCCCTAAAAGGAGATGTGTAAACTTTGGTTTCTTCTAGACCTACCCTTGTAACTGTTTACCACCATAAAAAACCTACTTGGATCCCTCCAATTGCAAAAGTTGAGCCTAATTTAAAATCCAACTGATCCATTCATCAACTGGGACCTTGCTTATCTGTTTGAACCAGACAAAAGCTTGGTATGTGGGCCAGAATGGCTAACAATACCGATTCATAACAACTTGGTTCAAGGAGAATATTGACAACAAGGCCATATAATGAATGCCAATGAGGTTAAAGAGAAACTTATAGTTGCTCAAGGAGGATTCACTCCTATACTATCAGTTGAAGATGAGGTCTTAATACAAGTAAAGGTTAACAACCTCATGGAGAAAGTTTCATCAACTTCCTAGTTAAGGACACTTTTGTGCTCAATCAAGGAGCTTCTATTTCAGATAAAACTAGAGCCAATATGAAGGCTTTAGGAGGTGATAATAATGTGTGTACAAGTTCATCTAATATTACTACAAGGTAGTAAGGCATGGTTGCAAGCATGATAGTCCTAAACACTCTTTCACCTCTTCCAAATCAAAATGTGATAAGGTCTTCTCAAGGTGATTCTATTCCTCAAGTTTCAACAACTTCCTTGCCTCTAAGGACTCAAGATAAGGTAATCATTTATGCTCTAAATATAGTGGATTCATTGAATAATGCCAAGTCATCCATTTCCCATTGGGATTTCCTCCATATGCATGACCAAAAAGATCTCTTGAAAAATTAGTTATCCATTGTTCCTACTAGTCCTTCATCTTCAATTAAAATTCATGGTCATGCTGCTCTTACAAATTCCCCTTAACAACATTGTTGAACCATATAATAAAGATGAGAGTCCTCCACCTTTCTACCTCACTCTCATAGTGGGGGACAAACTAGTACACAATTGCATAGTTGATAGTGGTGCCTCTACATCAATCATGCCCAAAGTTGTAGCTAATAAGTTGGGCCTAAAATATGAACCCCATAGCAAAAGAGTGCTTCAATTAGATGGTACACCTATAAAGACAATAGGGTTGATTAAAAACTTGAAGGTATTCCTCTATGACTATCCTAGTTTTCCTATCCTCCAAGACAACATTATTGTTGACCTTCCTACTCATTTTGCAATCTGCCTTTCAAGGGATTTCAAAACCAAGATAGGTGGCTACCTCTCAATTGACTAGTCTTTATTGGCCTTTAAGATAAGATATAAAACCTTGGTGACCATAAAAACTTAGCCTCTTATAAGGTTTCACATTAAATCCTATGTTGAAGCAAGCTCTAACTTCAATTGTGTTATCAATGAGAAGGAGAAGTCTAATATGGATGATTGTACTTCTTCCAAGATTGAAGGCATAGTTGACTTGTTTCTAGATGAGTATAGTGTAGATGCTTATGAATATGATCTTTATGCATACTTTGAGAAAACTAACCTTGACACCTATATCATACATAAAGAACCCTTTGAGGGAGTTGTGGTAAGTGTTGAGCATTCTTTCTCACAAGCTATTGAGAGTAATTACTTGATCTATGCATATGATGATGATAGATTGAAGAACTTGATTGATCACCATAGTGGGAAGAATGATGTCTTTTTGCCTATTGTTGATGAAGCTGCCCTTGATAATGACATTCTTGAAGAGGAGGAAGATGACTTGTGATAAAGTTTCAATGCTATATGTTAAGAGTTTGACCAGTTAAGTAATGTTACTTCTCTTCCTAAGAATTATGCATCTGATGTGTTTGCTAATGAATCTAACAAGTATATTATTGAGTGTTCCATCAAGCATGAAAGTATACATCAATCTGCCACCCAAGAGCTTGTAGTTATAGATGAATCTCATGAGTCTAAGGTAGATTTTGTTATGTTTAAAGAACATCCAAAAACCTAGCCTAATGTTGAGTCATTTCTAGATGTGGTGGAACAAGATGGTAAACTTGATGACTCCATGTATCAAGCACATTCTATCTTAGAAGAGAAAAAAGATGAGGAAACAGACATACATCCTATTCTATAGTTTAAGGAATAGATATCAGATATGAAAAATATCAATCAACTTGAAATCCCAATCAAGGTTTTTAGAGAGTATAAAAGAACATTCATAAAGGTTATGCATAGTTCACTTCTAGGCCTGAGAAGACATAGAGTTAGTAAGCTTCTTGACCATGCACATATTCAAGTGATTAATATTGAGTATGCTTCTCATTATAGATTGATTTAATGGAATGATAAAGATGAAATAGGAACCATCTTTGATCTTGGTTGAAATATGGTAAGATGTTTCACCTCAAGATTGAGGTCTTGTGAATAGAAGATTAGGTGTGTGTGTCTTTTTTCAGTTGTGTGTGTGTTCCATAAGTGTTCTAGTTGAACACATGTTATTCCTTTGGTGTGTTTTGTTTTGTGTGTCCTTATTATGGTTTTTTGTGGTTTTAAAGGAAAATTTTGTGTCAACCTAGTGTATAGGTGACTCCATGGCCCAATGGATAGGATTAGGCTACTAGTCTTGGCATATCAAATCTATCACCCTTAGGAAATCACTAAGAATGTTGACTATTTTGACTACAAGTCAAAATAAGTAAACCCCCTATAGTCAAAAACTTGATATATGGGTATATTATCATGCTATAGGGTGTGTCATGTTCCTTTTGATGTGATTTAATATGTCATTAGATTTGTCATAGTCTAATTTAGTCGTGTTATTTTATGCCACTTAGGGGCCATTTTAGAGCCATTAATGAAAGTCATATAGTTTTTTAAGGTTTCCAAGTGTTCTAAACTCTCTTCCAATGCCAAATATTTAATATTAATTTTAAATAATGTTAGTCCTAACTAAACTTGCAAGTTCTTAACTAAAATCAAGAAAATAAGTGAAAAAGGAGTTTTGGTAGTTGTATGACCTATAATGGAGAGTGTCACATGGGAAAAGCTTATGAAGTCACCCTTAAGCTTCCATAAATAAATTTAAATTATTTATATCCTTTTAAAGTGATAAAAATGGACCAAAGCCATTTATATTTTCTATCCCTCCATTAGGCATACAAAACTAGTCAACAGGTCTTTTGATGGTACAACCAGTAGGAAAGATTCTAGGTCAAATGATATTGGTTGTGGATAGTAAACTTGGTATATTTAATTTTCATGGAAGTAGTTGGAATAATGGTTTATTATGCTTTATGAACCATGATTAAGAAGTTGATTGTCTTATTTTGCTTGTTAATCCCCACACCCTACAGGTTTTGCTTCTATTTGAGCTAGTCCGTACAAATAAATTGATTAAATTGATTATAGATGATGTGGAATTAATTATATCATGTTTTAATTCCTTTTTTTCATTTTTATAGGTGACTTGAAGACCTAAACATCTCAACTTGCAAGTTAGGGTCACTATTGCCAAGTTGCAGGCATATTTCACCAAATACAGAGGTATTGGTTCTCACAATGGTTTCCTATGAATGTGATATGTTGTGATTCATGTTTTTCATGTCATAAAAATCACCTTATTTCTAAGATATTTATATCAATATCATGCATTTATCAAGAACACAATCATATGTAACACATAGTCAACTTCCTGCAAGTTTCTATCTGTAGTCATGGTGTATGAGGGCCTTGAGAATGTTTATAAGGATGTGATGAAGATTAAAATAGGTGTTAAAAATACTCATAAAACATTATAAATCAAGATAAACCTCCCCAAGTTACATATGAATGACTATGATGACTATTTTTCATATGTGCACAGGCTTGTAATACTAATTTGCACTTATAGATGCCATAAAGAAGACCAATCATGTTGGAGCAAAACAATGGTATGGTTTCAAGAATTTTAATGTTATAAGGATCATTTTGAATATTTTTAAAGAGTCTAGGAATTTTTTAATGCCCATAAACCATACACATTGACTATCTCACCTTCACTGCCTTGTCTACAACTGTGTGCACACCTATAGGTGTTTCTCACAGAGATATGAAGGTGTTGTATAGAGGAGTTTAACATGATTTGAGACCTCCATGAAGTTGTGGAGTTTAAAAATGTCATGATTACCATGGTGAAATTATCAGGTATCAATTAGACTTGAAAAGTTGTATGCATATAGGGATAATGAGTTTTAGGGACTTGTTTCCTTAAAAGCTCCAAAATAGAGCCCTAGCCACTTTTGATGATGCCATATGATGAAGAAACATGGAGTTTAGATGAATATAAATGATCCTATCTTATATCCATATCCTAGGGTTAATATCTTGAAAATGAAAATGGGTGTTTGATCCCACAAGTGATGAAAATGAGACCTCCAAATAATACATTTGTTCACTACAAAAAGGTAGTGTTTTCTACAAGATATTGAACTCTCAAGTGGCTTACAACCCAAATTAGTAGTATATAAGTATGATTTCATTGTTAGGTGACCCTATTAAATTAAGGAAGATAATTATGTTTAAAATAACATCAAAAAGGGTTGAAATACATGGTATTGACCTATATACACACCTATAGGTGTACCCTTTCTTAGAAAAGTCACCTACAACCTGACTGTAGGTGACCCACAAACTCATCAAATGAATCTTGAGGATATTAGGCATATAAACATAGACATTTTCCATTGATATTTGGTTATTATAATTAAAATGAATCCCATGAGGCTTAGCATATGTTTAAAAGAGATGAAATCACCTACATGACCCCTATTATTCCATCAGTGGTCAACTAAAGTTGACTGTAGTTTAACAGTGAGCTAGAACATGGTGTTATTGGTGTTGAAATAACATGAGCATGGTGTGAAGTGACCATAAATTAATTTATGATGATATTTTAAGACTTAAATAAGGTATATAATCATTTCATACAATATACAAGATAAAATATACACCTATAGGTAGGTGAAACATAGAACATAGTCACAACATGTCAACATTGTCTAGTTAAGAGGAAGCCATATCTTGAAGAGCTATCAAATAATGTTTGGTGTGGAAATATTTGAAAGGGAATATAAAGTGTCAATATAATTTAATGAGATTCCCATCATGTGGATAAAGGGGCAAGAGTTGGTTCTCAAAGAGAACTTACAGTCATACTTGACACCATGCATAGTCAGTATGATATACAGTCTACCTTTAGGGTTTTAAATAATTAAAAGGTCTAATGATATGATAAAACCTTGAAATATTGAATATAAATTACATAGGACCTATTTAATCCCATAATACTATTTTTTTTGAGGTAATAGGGGAGATTCCCTTTGTTCTATCTCAAATAGAGGGCACTCCTAAGAGGACAAATCCCTGCAGGCTTCATGGGAGAAAGTTAGTAGATGACTTGAAGCTTATGGAAATAATTAAAGGAGATGTATAAGGTTAATATAGACATGAAAAAACATGAATAAATATTCATAACACTAATAAACATAACAAAGTGGTTCAAAACCACATGGGAGTAGACATACATACTAGGTCTTAACTAGGTTTAAAGCCCAAAAAGATGTCTAATACCACTTCTAGGGCTAGAGGAACATTATAAAGAATTGGGACACCTACATGGGGAGTCATAAGGTGTGTTTTAGAACTTTTTTTGTATAATAGGAAATAGGGAAACTATTTTTTGACTTAAATTCATAATAGGGTATACAAAATGGAGAGAGAAGCTGAAGAGACTAACTTTGGAAACACATAATAACATGAAGGCTTAGCATGGGAGTATGAGGAAATGGGATAGGTTGAAGAGGATCCCAAGCTTTCATCTCATGTAATTTTTCCACAAGTTGAATGTCATACCTATATGAACAATTCTCAGAGGGCAAAGTTACGTAAAAACCTCAAAAACCCTTAGTAATGACCTGATTGGGAAGATGAAGAAGGGAAGCTACCCAAATTTGATAGAATGAGTAGGAAAGTGATTGGATCTAGTAGAGAAATCCCCAAGGATCCTTCCCATATATTTTTATTTCACCCTACTTGTATGGACCAGGTGTAAAATGAATTTTATTTATAATTTTGTGTGTTATGCAAGAACAAAAGGGTTTCAAGTGATGTAGATCATTTTGGGAGATAGATTGAGACATAATATAATCCATCATGTTCATTTCTTACATCAAATAAAATCACAAGTGCCTTTGATAAAACCTTCATCTTAGCTAATCTAAATTGGCATAGTGAACAATGAATGACCACCAAGTGAGAAGGTGAAAACTCTAAGTGGGAGGCCTTTTAAGGTGTTCTTGATGAATCTAGAGGCATGAAGACCCTTTAAAAATGTCATAAAATCCCTTGTATGGATTGAATTGGAAAATTGAAGGCAATTTTAGTGCTAAGTGTCTTCTATAATTGTTTCATAATATCAAACTTCTTATCTTGGTTAATGGTGAATGGTTTATTCTGAGGCAAAATGATTGGTTGCATAAAAGGCAAAGTGGTAGTTGGTTGTGGACCTGGGATAGTAATCTTTGATCTTTGAGTTATGATTTCACAATCAAGATTATATGTTGGACTATAATTTCTAATAAATGCTAGGAATGGTGTGGGACCAGATAGGATAAGTCTTAGTTATTGATGCACTTGTATGTGGTCACATGGCCAGGGCGAGTTATCGGTATATGGTCCAAAAGTGGGAGTCCCAATTTGCTAGTTTGACTGTGTGCAATCCCAAGTCAAAGAAGGATTATCCATGTAATTTAGTTTAGTGGTATTGTTTATCAATGGTCTAGATTGATTAGTGCTTGGTCTAGGATTAATGGAGATGGTATTAATGTTGCCCCCTACAATATGACCTACAACCCTATTGTAGTCATGTGCAACTACATGGTAGGTTTGTTGGTTGTTACGTCTTGACCTTGGTTTTTTCCATTATTCTAACATTGTGGGTTCTGTTGTTGATTCTATTAATTCAGCCTTTGATTTTGATACTATTGATTTTGTTATTGCATCAGGCGGTATTGTTGTTTTTACTAATTGTTATGTTGTTATTGTGTCTTATGTTGGGGAAAGGGGTTTTGATAAATACCAAGAGTTTGATTAGAGGTGGAATCACAATTATCCAATGTTATCTCCCCATTCTCCAATGTATTCTCAATCAAATGATTGATTTGCACATATCTTCATAGATTATGCCTATTGACCCAATGATATTCACATAATTCATTTTCATGGTACCAATAAGGATAAGGAATGATTTATGGATAATTATTTGGTATAGGCTAAATAATTAGGTTAATAATGGCAAGTTTGTAAAATACATACTCAATAGGCTCTCCTAAGTCACTAAAAACATGATGCATAGGCATATTTCTCCTTGGAGAAGGTAATTTGTAATGATAAAGGTTGTTGCTTTTGTTGCACAAGTCTTGGTTTTTTTGATTGAGGTGTTGGTTGGAGAGGTTGTTGGGTAGGAGTAAGCTAAAAAGGTGGTGTAGATGATGTTTACACTATTTGGACATGATGTGACTCAATTATTCCATTACCCACAATATTTCTATTATGGTTGAATTGCTTTGGTCTATCTTGGTTATTGGCCTATGATGGTTGTGATACTTGCACTTGGATTGGATGTTGGTTTTGGTCACTTCCCTGATTGGTACCTTTGTTCTGATTAGTTGACGTAAGCTTGATGATCCCTTTATTAATAAGGGCTTGCTCAATCAACAAGATTTTATCGATGATCTCCTTGAAAGTATGTGCACATTGTAGTTCCAGATGATAAAGCTATCTCACTATGCTAATTTTTAGTAAATACAATGGCTAATTATTTATCTGGTAAACCATGGGTGAATTAGCTTGCAAGGGTTCTCCATTGCTATAGATAACTTGTAAAACTCTCACCATCCTTTTGTTTTACTTGTGTTAAGTCAACCAATGAAATCTTATGTTTAAGATAATATAAAATGTACTACAAAAACTTATAAAAAAGATTAAAATCTATTATTGAATTCTTGGGCAACTTTAAAAACCACTCTAAGGCTTGTCCAACCAAGTTCCTTATAAACAACAACAAAAGGTATATATCGCTATATGTCACTAGTTGACATGTAACATGAAACAAAGAACTCGATTAAATGGGCCTTAGGGTCACCTTTCTCTTTGTATTTGTTGAATTTTGGTGGTTCTTATATTGGAATAAATGGTATCTACAAGTACTCCATGTTGAATAGATAAAAACACACATCATCCAACTTAAACTTTTTAGTCTATTTTCCAACCTAAATGGTAGTAATTGCATCCTTCATCTATTACAATTCTTGGGATAGGAAACTAGAAGGAACATTGGATTGAGGGAGAATATTAGTTTGGGTAGATGGTTGGGAGATCACAAGTGGGACACTTTGACTAGGGTATGATAGAAATATCTTTCAGGGTATATTGGTTTGGTTGGGAAATGGACCAAGAATATACATACATGGATTAGGATGTACTTGAAATTACATATTTAGTTATGTGATATTCTGATTTGGGTTGGCTATGAAGGTTTGACTTGGATGATTTTGTGGTTGGGATGGAGGGATATAACTATATTGTGCCTGCTGTGGCTGAAAAGGGACATGCTATTGACTAATCGAACCTTGCTGTTGAGTGGGAAATTGTGGACCAAGACCCTATCTTTGAATTTGTGGCACATTTTGAACCGATTGTTGTCTAGTAGGTACTTGATAAACATGAGAGCCTCATTATTATACAAATCTTTGTTGGGAAGTAAAATCATGTTGAATATTTGACATGTCACTGACCAATATTTACACATTGTTGGATAGTCATCATTTGGTTTTGGATTGATATACTAGTCTATAATTAAGGAGGTGTATTTTCCACTACTTAACAAGGTGAAACATTAGTTACCCCTTATTTTTGTGGTAATATATTCAACCTTTGTTGTGTTGGTACATTATATTGTGCCTGATATTATGGAATAATAATCATCCCTTGTTGAGGAGTAGGATTCATCACATTTTATTGTTGAGGTGTGACATTGGTGTTATTTGACTACCTAATATTATTGGTTGCATGGTTGATGAAGTAGCTAGTTGAGGTTAGGATGTATAAACTCATACTCCCTGGTATGATGGTCCACTCATGGTATTAACTATAGGCACATGTTTTTGACTAGTTGTTTTTGCATTAGCAACACTTTGGTTTAGATTGGACATTGCTTGCACATTGTCCACTATATTTTACTCATTATTCTACATAAAAGTAGAAGACACTTCTTCAATAATGGGCATATGCAACAAGTTGTCTACCAAAGTTTTTTTCATGAATGGGTCTGGACTCTGATTGTCTTGACTAGTTAACTCTATCAAAACTCCCGTTGAAGGAACTAAGTCAATAAGAGGTTTGCTCACCATGTTCATCTAATTGAAATTGCGTACTAGATTTAGGTAGGTTTGATATGCTATTTGCATTTGGTTAAAGTGGTATTCCATGAGGTTTTTGAGTCTATTAGACATATTTAGGTCTTGATATGTTGTTTGGACTAGAGAAAAAGAATTACTAGAAGAAGCCTGTTGATCGTAAATTATGTTGTGGGGCATTCTTACTAGGCTTGCTAAATTCTCATGAGGGAAGTCTATTGGAAACTCAACCCCTACCTCTATGGATCTAACCAAAATCTCACTTTTGTTCTCCAATAAATTATACTGAAACAAAAATGGATCATATGTGGAAGGTGTATTAGTAGAGCATGACTGTTGAAGAACTAGTTTGTTAGTTGTGGGTTTTGTAGCTAGGTATTGTGTAGTTTATTCTTTATCTCATTCTGAATAAGGTGGTGTATTAACCAAATAGTTAGCCAATGGATCTTTTATTTATGACCCTAATTGAGTATTATAAGAGGGATAAGGATCCATCTCATAATAAATATTATCTGTGTAGGGATCTTGCACTATTTCTTCTTGCACAACCATATTACTAATCCCCATATTATACTTGAGTCCACTAAGAGTGTAAGAATACATGTTGAGATATATAGTAAATGCTTTGAAACAAAGTGAGGTCTTCAAACTCTAAAAAGACACTTTATAAAAAAAGACGATGTTCCAATTTGGTCTAGATTCATCAAAAGGATCAAAAGGTTTATGCAATGATTCATGATAACACAAGCTAACATTAAGTGTCTAACATTACACATCTTACATAAAAAAAGATTAAGTAAATGAATCAAAAATAAAAATGTCAAATGGTAAGGTCAAAGTGTTTCAAATTAGTCTAATTTAAGAAATTAAAATTTTATAGGTCTTTTGGCCAAACACAGTGTCAAAAGCTAGGCTCAAACAAGGCATGCACTAGGAGTCCTGCCCAAATGACGTCAAAAGCTAGATTTTAAAAATAGGTAAAATTTTTAATCTAATAGATTTGAAACACTTCTAACAAATATTAGGAATTTTATTCTTGGATATGGACTCGATAAAATAGGTATAAGGTATGAAACAAAAGGCAATTTATAGATAGTTTATTTTCTCACAAATAATGGTATAAAACTTGGTTCTTTTGACAAATAAGCTAAACAAAAATGAGCGGTGTAACTATGCTAGACAAAGGTTCATAAAAGTATACTCAGATTGGTTTGAAAATTTAGGAACAAATTTGAATACTATGCAAGAAGGCCTATGAAACAATATTTGAAATGTTTTGGGCAACGTAACAATGCTAGACTACCCAAAAGATGTGACAAAATACTTGTTTAAAAAACACTCTAAGGCAAAGATAATTTCTTGCAAATTTGACAGCATAATACTACCTTTCTTGACTCAAAATGTTGTGGTGGATAGACTCAAAGTGAAAGTGTTTATCACAAAATGACTTAAGTCTATCAAGTGATGATAATGATCATGAGTCTTAAATGGCCTTCAACCTAAATTGGAAATTGAACCTAAGTTCCCTCAAATTTAGTGTAAATGGTGAACCCACTTAATACATCAACCCTATGAACTTATAAAGGTGTAATTTTGAATTTAGATTATAAATGAAAGACTTAAATTTTTTTGGCAAAGGTCTAAACTCAATTGGGTAGTATAACCATGCCAAAGTGGATGACATAACTCCAAGTTTTGATGAACTTTGAACAAGGAGAATTGATGATTTCACGTGGGTAGCATAACGCCTCTTTATTCAAAGGAAAATGAGGACCATGTGTTTTAGTTTGTATCATTTATTTACACCTAGTTTTGACTCCAAACAAGACTTTAATATAGGATAAAATGAACTAATTAATCACTCTCAGATATTAAACTAACAAGGTTGATTGGTATTATTGGAATCCATGAATATACATCATGGGAGAGGATTTTAAGTAATCAACCAAAAGTAAATGCACATTATATAGTAGGGTTTTTATACCCCCCTTCTCTCAAATGATAGTACTATGACATGGACCTTGAGGTGCACCTTGTACCAATAATACTTCCATGACAAGTGGGGATTTGTCTAATATCTACAAGTTTTTAAACATTCTAGGGGAATCAATTGTACAATGACTTTCATGTCAAACAATACAAAATAAAAATATTGATTTTAGGTCTGTATCACTTAGATTATTTCAAAAAGTCCTAGTCTTTTTTGCAACCACTACATCTTATTGTTCGCTTAGTATAGTACGATGTCCAAAGTACCATTACATCTCGTGTGTAACTCCAATATGGAGCCAAATGAAGTCAATGCTGGGAGGTGAAACCCCAAGTCAAAGCTTACTTGAAGATCTTACAAGAGGTAATGATTTCCCCCTCACAAGACAAGTTTACATGAAATAAAGAAAACATAAAATAGAAATACTTTAGGGTCATTTTCAAGGTCACCCAATACTTTTGTGAGTTTTTGGGGAGTGCTTTAGATGATGTTCTTTCTATGCCTTGGACCAAGCAATTTGCAAATAAAGAAATTGATTTTTATTCCAAGGGTTACCTAAAGGGGATAAATGGAAGAGTATACATGCAACATCCTTGTATTTTGTGAAAATAAAGTGCTAATTTAAACAAGTAGTGAACACAAAATCTTTGAAAGATGAGTTCATTTTTAAGTCCCAAATCAAAAGGTGTGGTGGTGTTATTTTGATCCCTTGGTCTTAAGTTGTAACTTTGAAAGATTAAATTATAAAAACATTCACTTAATCACCTAAATGTTTCATTAATCAACAAAAACAAGATTCCTAATTAATTTTAAAATCATGCAAAAGATGGTCTAAAACACGTTTTAACAAATTCGAAGTCCGTTAGTTACCTGTCTACCCTTAAGGCATCAACCCAAAAGATAATGTGTTAGGTTAGACAATGTTAACACAAATATAAATAAAATATTATGAAAAATAATATTGAATATATGAAAACCTGAAAAAAAATAAAATAGAAGGCTAAAAATAAAATATAACACAACACAAAATCCTGCACATAAAATATAAAAAGTTAGTATTTTTAACATAAATTTTAAAATATATATCAGTTTGCTATAAAATTTTTAAAGGTTATAAATAACTATAGGGTGCACATATATGAAAAATTATAAGTCTAAAAATTTAATAAAAAAGAGTTATCAACTCTGTTATAACCATTTTTACTAGAAAAATAAAAACCAGAAAGTGATAGTCACTAAAACAACTATAAATTTTAAAATATAAATAATGTTTTTGTGAAATTTTTAGAGAATATAAATGAATATATATGAATAAAAAAATTTATAAAAAAATATTAAGTAAATAAAATTTTATGAATTATTTATTGGTCATTTTTATTCAAAGCAAAAACAATAAAAAAAATAATTAAAACTATGAAATATAAAAAAGTTTGTGGGTTGTGCTCTCATGAAGATAGTACCACCAAGAATTACATTATGTGAAATAATAATTTGACTCAAGAGAGGTTTTAGTATATTTTTAATGACAAATTGAAATCAAATTTAAAAACCAACACACTAGCTAGATAGATCTCTAGGCCTAGTTACTAGGGAGAGCTTAGTGAGGGAAAACCATTTGAGAACACAACTAAAAATGGAAAGAAATAAGAAATATGAACACAAAACACTAATTTATCATAAAATATTTTATTTCTCCACAAGACTCCTTCTTGGGATTGCTTGGCTTGTGCTTCAAGATATCTTCTTCAATGGAGTGTGGCTACCTTCATCTCCTCTTGGCACCTTTGGCTTTGGCTTGGCTTGGTTTGGCTCAATAATTTAACATTATAAAACTAAGATGCAATGATTTTTTAATGTATTTGGACATTATAATTTTGCCATAAAATATCTTAAAATTCAATAAACAAGGCCTCTTATTTATATATTTTTAGAATGGTTTGAGGATCAATCATGATCGTCCATCTCAAGATTGAGATGTGTGACCATGAATAAATCCAAGTATGAAATTCATTATACAAATATCCCCACTAATATTTGGGATATAGGGGTATTGAATAGTCATGGAGGGTCTTAATGAGGCATAGAGGGTCTTGATGAGGCATGTGAGACCAATAATCCTGATATTTTATGTATTTATGGCTTATGGATGCCACCCCATATGACGATGTCACCTGATGATGCAGTTAATAGAAATAAATTTATAATAAAGATTTATTCAAAAATTTCCATGTAAAATTAACTTAAGGTCATAATTTGGTTTAATTAGCCTAAAACATGATTAGTCAACTTTGGTGCAAATTTTGGCTCTTAGTGCACAAATCAATCAAATTGGTCAAAATGTCTTGTTATTGGTCCAAAATTTGACTGGATTAGAATTAGAAGTCAATGTCAGATGTGTTAGATATGTTATCCCATTTAGGATGTTACCAACATAAAATAACAAAGGCATGTGTCTCGTGTAAGAGATTTAATAGAAAAGAGGAATCTAGGGCACTTAGGTGTGAAATTGACAATTTGACTCGAAATGATCTGATCAAAGTTAGCTAGATTATAAATTACATTACCCCATTTAGTGATACTCTAGATAAAATTGGTACTTGAATATATCAATTTCAACTCTTTTAATGTATTTTAGTGTTTTTAGGCCAAATTATGCACTTTAAGTAGAAATTGGTTAAAAGCCTAGTTGGAGGTCATTGGTGGCTAGATTTAGGTGTCTATAATTTGCCCCTATTTGGGAAGGCATTGGAATCTATAATAATAGTAGAGTCTTGTCAAAGAATGAAAAGGTCCTGTATGCCTACAATTACAATGATGATAAACTAACTATATGATGCCCCCTCGAGGGAATGGTTAGCACAAGTAGGTTGACAAACGGTCCCTTGATAAGAAACAAAATGAGGGGACCAAAGAAAGGAAAGATGATGGGGTGAAAATATAATGATTTTGAAAAAATAGTCAAAATCACTAAGAATGCAAGTGGGATGGTCTACAATTGTTTTCCTAAAGATGGTTATAAACATTGTACCTTGATAGTGGTAATGTGGTATGATAACACAATGTTTTACTCAAATGTGGTTATAATCATTGAGAAGATGAAGTTGCCCCAGTTAGGATAGACAAAAAAGATAACAACACACCCTTGTATGGGCAAAAAAAGTAAAGTGGTGAGAACACAATGATTTACCTAAAGATGGTTATAATCATTGAGAAATGTAGGTAGGATGGTATACAATGATTTACCCATATGCGGTTATAATTATTGGACCCTGATTATGAAAAACATAATAAACTTTGTTGAGGATGGTGATAACTTAACACAGAGGGTAATGATGAATTGAAACAACCTACTAGTAGGGAGATGCTCATCTGAACTAATAAAGGTTGAAATTATTTTGTGGTTAATTACTCTATTTTGGATATGATTGGGATTGAATCAAGATTTTGATCTAAAGAGATGTTGATGCCACCATTGTCAAATAGACTTATTGAAGCTAAAGTTTTTTGTAGCATGTGTCGATAGGCATCATGGTATAATATCATGAGGACTTGGCTATAATATGCATAAGGACTGACTCCCATAATCCAATACTCAATATAAAGTAATGCACCAATGATATAAACCATGATGATAATGTAAACATATGAATATTGATGGATTCAAGAATAAATGTGGGAAATAAATCACCCAATGAACACACATAAACTAAATCAAGGTAACAGTGTTGAAAGAAAATAAATAGATAGACAAACAAACAAAATAAGCAGAGACAAACAAACAAACAATGCAATAGAAACCATACAAACATTGCTCCTAGAAAATAGGTGATAGCTTAACAAATGAACAAAATAGGGTAATAGAAAAAAAGAAAGGGGGTGGTTGCGCTAGCTCTAGATGTACTAGGTAAGTGGATGCTGCCTACATAATTCCATGGACATAATATCAATAAAACTTTAGGCCAAATATAGTTCTCCCAGGGAATGGAAAGAATGTGATAACTGATGAAAACAAATAGAATGGATGTGATAGAAGAATAGGAATGGTCTTGCAAAATAGCAAGTGCATGAGAGTAAAATGCCAAAAAGGATGGGGAAACTAAAAAACAAGTAATTTTGCTTGCAACTTAGTAAGGATTTCCAAAATCCTTAAGGCAAAGAAATGGTTAGTGTTTTTGGTTTATTCTAATGATTTTATAATTTTTTTAATAATATTTGAAGTATCTCAACTCGATCAAGAATGGCGAGACACTAAATAGTTCAAGCTCATAGAATGGTGAGAGTGTTTAAACTTAGGTTGCTCATAAAATGGTGAGAGCATTCAAACTTAAGTTACTCACAAAGCAATGAGAGCATGGTGGAAAGGGTGACTAAGATGACTTTAATAAGTATTGAGCGCTACCTACATAGTCCCAAAGTAGGACCTCAAGTCACTGTAGTTCTACCCTTATAGCAGAGGAACTGGACTAGCGTAGCCATCAATTCAAACAAAACATGCATAGTTGGTCAAAAGGCATAGTATGACATAGGAAGTGGAAAGTTGGGTTGTCAAAGCTCAATAAACAAATGTTGCCCCTAGTTTGCCCATAAGTGGTTATAAATAAGACACAACCACATAGATCAATCATACTAATTTGCCCAAAGATGATTATAATTAGTAGCAAGACCGGTGATAAGAAAGGAATAACAAACAAAGGATGTAATTGTTGAAACTTCTATCAGATTGCTCCAAAATATGATCTTTATCTGAAGTACTTGAAATAATTGATGAAATTGATCATATTCCTTGGTGCTAAAAATGTGTAATGAATGGTAAAAACCAAGGTCAAATGGGCTAGGCTTTAGAACACATTTGGTAGATAAATAAAAAATGTAAAGTAGATATGACTAAGAGGATAGATAAGAATGATATTTGTATAAAGAAGAATAGTGATAAAATGGCACCACTAAAATGGTCTTAACAGATAATATACCTTAGCACTCAAGCATAGTACTGCTTGAGATGAATAATATTCATCAGCTTAAGAAGTTCATCTCCATCTGGTGTGGCAAGCCTGTATGCTCCTGATCCATAATCTACAGTAACGATGAAAGGTCCTATCTAGTTTGGTTTGAATTTACCTTTATGCTTATTCTCAATTGTGGTATTCTTTTGGTTTTCTTTAAGAATAAGATCACCAAGTTCAAATGTTCTATACTTGACATGACAGTTATAGTGGAATTTGAGTTGATTTTGATATGCTTGAAGATTATTAAGTGTAGCTATGCATTTTTCATCAAGCAGGTCTAGCTCTTGTAGGCAAGCTACTTGATAGTCATGATCATTTAGGATATGCTTGAAAGATATGTGTAGTGAAGGTAATTCAATCTCAATGGGAAGGATGGCTTCAATAACATAAACAAGTGAATATGGAGTGGCTCCTATGGGGTATGATGATTGGTATGATATTATCAAAGGGTAGGGAATTTATATAAGTGCCAATCATGATTGGTATCATTGATAATCTTTTTGAAAATATTGACAATGATTTTGTTTGATGCTTTAGCCTGGCCATTACCTTGAGGGTAATATACCATAGAAAAATATTTGCAATGTTGTAGTTGGTATATATCTTGTCAACATCCTTATTCTTAAATGATCCTCCATTATCAGATATAATGTCAGAGGGGATACCATAGTGGCAAATGAGATGGTTAAAGATGAACTTGGAAATTTGCTTTCCAGTCACGTAAGTGAGGGGTATAGATTCAAGCCACTTAATGAAATATTTGGTGGTGGTAAGGATATGTTTATGGCCATCATATGAAGTGGGGTTGATTTTCCCAATGAGATTGAGTCCCAATGTATCAAATGGCCATGGTGTCAACATTAGTTTCAAATTTTATGTTGAGGCATGAATCAGATTAACATGTCATCGATATTTATCACACTTCTTTACATATGCAACTGTATCTATGTCCATCATGGGCTAATAATAACTGGTATGCAAGAGATTTTTAGATAGGACTATCCCACTAAAATGAGCTCAACATAATCCTTCATGAACTTATCTTAATGCTAGTGTAGACTTTGCTAAAGTTAAAAAATGAAGAAGAATTCCATCAAAACTATGATGGTAAAGGGTGGATCTAAGTAAAGTATAACGAGTGGAATGATGAATAAAGGATTTGGTTTGTTTTTGAGATAGATTAGATGGTATAACTTGGTCATTAAGGTATTTATAAAGGTCTGAGTACCAGATAGAATTAGGACCAATAATATCATAAATAATTATAATGATTGAAGGTTCATGAGTTGGTATGAACAAATTCTCAATAAGGAACTGATATTCTCTAGATTTGTCTATTTGTTGAATTAGAGAGCTGATAGTAGCCATGGCATATATAGTTTTATTACTATCCCTTGGTATATTCTCAAATTAGATATTTGTAGTTTGTTGTTTTAGGGTATCGACTATAGCCTTATATGGAACTAGCTTGTCATCTTTGGTTTGGAAATGGTCTGTGACCTGATTGATGATTTATTGAGAATCACTATAAATTTGGAGATGAGATATGTTCTAGTGTACTTCTTGTCTAAGTCCTATGACAAGTGATTCATACTTGACCATGTTGTTTGTATAAGGAAAACTAATTCTGAATGATTTAGGGATTAGATCCCCTTGTGGTGTAATAAATAAGAGGCATACCCCTGATCTATGTACAGTAAATAAACCATCAAAATATAGATTATAGTGCTACTCAAAAGGTGTGTCAATGATGGTCATTATGGATTCATTAGGAAAATAAAATATGAGTGGATTTGTGTCTATAAGGGGTGCTTCAACAAGTTGATCTGTAAGGACCTATCCTTTGATTACCTTCTAAATGACATACTCTATGTCAAACTCACTAAGAAGAATGATCCATTTGGCCATTCTACCTTGTAAAGATATTTTAGATAGTAGATACTTGAGTGGATTCACTTTTGAAATGACCATGGTCTTATTGTTCAACATGTAATGGTACAATTTCTGAGCTGTAAAGACCATTGCTAGACAAGCTTTTTCAATAGGTGCATAGTTATGTTCATATGTGACCAAGGTACAACTTAAGTATTATAATACATGCTCTTTTCCATTGTTATCATGTTGAGCCAAAAGTTACCCCAAGGCATTGTTGATAGCTGATAGATACAATAAGAATAGCCTTCTTGGCATAGGAGGTAACAAAATAGGTAGATTAACTAGATAGTCTTTGAGTTGTTAAAAAGTTGTTTGGTAGTGGTCATCCCAATTAAATTCAACTCTCTTTTTTAGAAAATGTTAAATAGATGACACTTTTATATAAAATAAGAGATGAAGCATTGGATTGATTAGATCTTGCCTTGCAAACTATGGAGTTGCTTGAAATTAGTTGGTGGTGGCATCTCAATTATAGCATGGACTTTGTCTAGATTGACTTCAATGCCCCTAAGAGACACAATGAAGCCAAGTAACTTTCCTGAGGTTACTCCAAACACACATTTATTTATATTGATTCTAACTTTGTACTCTTTCAATCTTTCAAATATCTTACATAACTCTACTGGATGGTCAGCCTTGGTTTTGGATTTTCCTAATATGTCATCGACATAGTCTTCAACAATATCATGCATCATATCATGGAATATGATATTCATGGCCCTTTGCTATGTATTTCCATCATTATTAAGACTAAATGACATTACCTAATAACAAAATATTCCCCATGGAGTGATGAATGATATTTTATGTTGGTCTTTTGGTGCTATTCTGATGTAGTTGTATCCTGAAAAGCCATCCATGAGTGAAAGCATTTCATAACCTACCATGGAGTCAATGATCATGTCAATATTAGGCAATGGAAAGTCATCCTTAGGATAAGCCTTATTTATGTCTCAAAAATTAGTACAAATTTTGATTCCTTCAAGCTTTTTGTTAATATGTACAACATTCAATATCCATTTTGAGTAGTCAATAGACCAGATAGATCTTACTTCTAAGAGTTTTTCCAACTCTTTATTTACCAAGATAAAAATGTGAGGATGTATCTTACAAAAATTTTGTTTCACCAGTTTGGCATCAAGATTGAACACAAGGTGGTGTAGAACCAAGGTGGGGTCCAAACCTAGCATGTCAAAATAAGCCCATGCAAAGATATCTACAAATTCTCTCAATAGAGCTGTAAAGACTTCACATTCCTCCTTAGTGAGGGACATGCCTAATTTTATACATTTTGGGTCCAATGAAGTCTCGATGTTTATCTCTATTGTATATTGGATTAGAAGGATCGAACCATCTTCTAGGATAGTAGACAAAGACTTGAACTATTAGACTATCTCAGGGTCTTATATTAGGACTTACTCTTCAACGTCTCCTAAGCATGATGAATCTGAGGCCCCCAATGGGAGATCTAGCCATGCGAAAAAAATAGTCAAAAATTCTTGAAGAATTTGATAAAATACTTATTGTTGCACAAAAATTAACTTGGATCTATAGGAAAATTCATCATTGGTGGTGGTGGTCTCTTGGTCTAAATTTGAAGAAGAATGAACACCCCCATCTAATGGTGCCTGAAACAGGTTTTCACCACTAGACTAGCCTTTATCTTTACTTTTTTCCTAGTCAAAAAGTGCCTCAAAGAGGTTTTCACTTTGGGACCTCAATGTTTTATTTATTTACTTTTAGCTAAGGGTGTTCACCCACTCTCTAAAATAGGCTTTAGGATTCAATGTAATTAAGAATCCTAATTCATGATCTCCCAATGGAACATTGTCTCTAAGGCCTAAAAAATCATAGAATGCCTCATCATTCTAAAACTTATCAACTAGTAAACTAGATTCTTGTTGGTCTCAATCTATCAGTTAGGGATATTATAATGGCAATGGGTTACAACAAATGATTGGGGTAAGAGTACATATGGCATTGTTATCATATATGTTAGTCTCAGCTAAGTCATCAAAGGTGAGGCTATGATCAGACTCTGCTTCACTATTGGCATCATCATCACTAGCCATCGGTGATGGAACTTGAATAAGATATGTGGGGTCACCTCTAAGTAGTTTAAATCTAAGTCCATAAGGTCTTTTGTACTTAGTCATATAAATTGGCTCAATGGTTCCTTGTTGATTTAGTTCGAGGCCTTTTCCTTCATAATCTTGATGCTCCATGATCCTATTAGGAATATGATACTTTGCGCTTTTATAAAAATAATCTTGGTTGTCATGATACAACCATGATTCATCCTCTTTAAGAGGGTCTGGTTCTAGGCTAGATGCTGGTACAAACATGACAAGTCCCTTATCTTTGTTCTTTTATTACCAATGCATGTGTGGGGTATTTTTTGGTTACCCAAAGGTCTTTAGATTCTAAGGAAGATTGGAAATATGGAAGGTATCATGGGTCACATACTCCCATGGGCCATTATCTGAAATGGTGAACTGATTGGAAGCTTCAAGAGGTGGCATGTGGGAAAGGGAATCCAAGGTATTAGGATTTATGCAATTATCTTATGGAGTATCAATAAGTATGGCCTTTCCTTTATCCTACTTGGAACTTGGATTCATGCTGTATTGGTAATTATATCTTTAAAACTCAGTCTCAAGATGTTTGTAGTGTTTATATGGGTGTAAATCTTTTGAAATATTCACTTCCATCCCTAAGTGGGAAATCTTAATACATTGGTACAACATTGATGGGACTACATGAATCTCATGTAACCAAGGCCTACCTAGAAGAATATTAGATGACAACTCAAGATCAAGCACATGGTAAAGTGTATTATGAGTCAAAGGCCCAATGATAATTGGTAATCTAATGGTGCTTTGTGATTCTCTTTCCTGATTATCATAGGTTTTGATAGTTATCATCTCTAACTGGAGATCTGCCATTGTGTACCTAAGAAGATTAATGAGCTTTAGAGACACTATGTTAAGGCCTGATCCATTATCAATAAGGACACATTTTAATTTATGACATTTTATATAAACTTCTATGTACAATGGATTATTATGGAGCATGCCAAGGGAAGACATCACTTTAGTTTATTGTGACTCCTTAGGATGGAGCTAGGTGTCTAGCCAAAACTTGAAATTTATCAAGGTATATGTCACTAGCAATAGTAGATTGGGTTAAAAACTCATTAAAAATGTTCTTTTAGATTGTTGATGTTTGTAGAAAATCTAAAATAGAAATTTGTGCTGGTGTCTTCTATAATTGTTCCACAATATCAAACTTCTTGTCTTTATTAATGGTGAATGGTTTATTTTGAGGCTGAATAATTGGTTAGATAATAGGCAAAGTGGTAGATGGTTGTGGACCTGGGATAATAATCTTTGATCTCTAAGTTATTATTACACAATCAAGATTAGATGCTAGACCATAATTGCTAATAAATGCTAAAAAGGGTGTGGGACCAAATAGGACAAGTCTCATATGCTAGTGCACTTGTATGTGGTCACGTGGAAAGGGTGAGTTATCAATATATGGTCTAAAAGTGGGAGTCCTAATTTTTTGGTTTACTTATGTGTAGTCCCAAATCAAATACGGATTGTCCATGTAATTTAGTTGAGTGGTATTGTTTAGCAATGGTTTAGATTGATTAGTGCTCAGTCTAGGATTAATGGAGATGGTATTAATGCTTCCCCCTATAATATGACCTACAACCCTATTATAGTCATGTGTAACTACATGGTAGGTTTGTTGGTTGTTACCATCTTGACCTTGGTTTTGTTCATTGTTCTGATGTTGTGGGTTTTGTTGATTCTATTGGTTTAGCCATTGATTTAGATACTATTGATTTTGTTGTTGTAGTGGTTAGTGTTGTTGTTATTGTTGTTAATTGTTATGTTGTTACTTTGTGTTATGTTGGGGAAAAGGGTTTTGATAAATCCCAAGAGTTTGATTGGAGGTGGAAGCACCATTATCCAATGTTATCTCCCCATTCTCCAACATATTCTCAATCAAATGCTTGATTTGTACACATCTTCATAGATTATGCCCATTAACCTGATGATATTTATATAATTCATTTTCATGGTACCAATAAGGATAAGGAATGACTTATGGATAGTGATTTGGTATAATCCAACTAATTAGATTAGTAGTGACAAGTTTATGAAATATAGACTCAATAGGCCCTTTTAGGTCACTAAAGACATGATGCGTATGCACAATTCTCCTTGGAGGAGGGGTTTGTAATTATAAAGGTTGCTGAATTTTTTGTGTGGGTCTTGGTTATTATGCTTATGATATTGGTTGGAGAGGTTGTTGGGTAGGAGTAAGATGAAAAGGTGGTGGAGATGATGTTTGCACTATTTGGACATGACGTGACTCAGTTACTCCATTACCCTTCCTATTGTAGTTGAATTGCTTTACTCTATCTTGGTTATTGGCGTGTGATGGTTGTGATGCTTATGCTTGGATTGGATGTTGTTTTTGGCCACTTTCCTAATTGGTACCTTGATTCTGATTAGTTGACATAAGCTTGATGATCTTTTTATTAATAAGGGCTCCCTCAATCAACAAGACTTTATTAATGATCTCCTTGAAAGTATGTGCACATTATAGTTCTAGCTGATAAGCTATCTCACTTTGTAAATTTTTATTAAACACAATGACTAATTGTTTATCTAGTAAATTTTGGGTGAATTAGCTTGTAAGGGTTCTGTAAAAATCTCACCAACCTTTTGTTTTGATTGTTTAAGTCAACTAATGAAATCTCATGTTTGAGATTATAGGAAAAGTGCTACACAAACTTATCAAAAAGATCATCAAAATCTATTACTAAATTCTTAGGCAACTTTAAAAACCACTCCAAGGCTTGTCCAACCAAGCTCCTTGAAAACAACAAGAAAATGTATAAATCGTTATATGCCATTGGTTAAGATGCGACAAAGAACTTGATTAAATGGGCCTCAGGGTTACCTTTTCCTTTATATTTGTCAAATTTTGATGGTTCATATCTTAGAGAAAATAGTATATGCAAGTACTCCATGTTGAATGGATAAGAACACATGTCATCTAACATAAACTTTTTAGTCTATTTCCTACCCTGAATGATAGCAATTACATCCTTCATTTGTTGCAATTCTCAGGATAGGAAATTGGAAGGAACATTGGTTTGAGAGAGAATATTAGTTTGGCTAGATGTTTGGGAGGTCACAAGTAGGACACTTTGACCAGGGTATGATGGAGATATCGATTGGGTATATTGGTTTGGTTGGGAAATGGACCAAGAATATGCATACATGGATTAGGATGTACTTAAAATTACACATTTGGTTGTATGATATTCTGGTTTGGGTTGGTTATGAAGGTTTGACTTGAAGGATTTTATGGTTAGGATGGAGGGATATAACTATGCTATGCCTAATGTGGTTAAAAAGGGACATGTTTCCAACTAATCAAACCTTTCTATTGAGTGGGAACTTGTGGACTAAGACCCTATCACTAAACTTGTGGCACATTTTGTACTGATTGTTGTCTAGTAGGCACTTGAGAAACATGAGATCCTCCTTGTTACATAAATCTTTGTTGGAAAGTGAAATAATGTTAAAGATTCATCATGTCACTGACCAATATTTACACATTGTTGTCTAGTCATCATTTGGTTTTAGATTGGTACACTGGTCTACGATTGAGGAGGTGTATTTGCCACTACCTGACAAGGTGGAACATTAGTTTCCCCTTGTTGAGGTGATAATATATTTAACCTCTATTGTGTTGGTACATTAAATTGTGCCTACTAGTATGGAATACTACTCATCCCTTGTTGAGGAGGAGTAGGATTTGTCACATTCTATTATTGAGGTGTGACATCAGGTGTTGTTTGACTACCTAATCTTATTGGTTGCACGATTGATGAAGTAGCTAGTTGAGGTTGGGATGTAAAAACTCCTACTCCTTGGTATGATGGTCCACTCATGGTATTAACTACAAGCACATGTTGTTGACTAGTTGTTGTGCATTAGTACCACTTTTATTTGGATTGGATGTTGCTTATACATGGTCCACTATATTTTGCTCATTATTTTATGTAGAAGTAGAAGACACTTATTCAATAATGGGAATATGCAACAAGTTGTCTACTAAAGTTTTTTGCACAAATGGATCTAAACTCTGATTATCTTGACTACTTAACTCTATCAAAACTCTTGTTGAAATAACTAATTCAATAAGAGGTTTGCTCACCATGGTCATTTGATTGAAATTACATGCTAGATTTAGGTAGGTTTGATATGATATCTACATTTGGTTAAAGTGGTCTTCAATGAGTTTTTTGCCTCTATTACACATATTAGGGTCCTGATATGTTGTTTGGACTAGAGTGAAGGACTACTAGAAGAAGCCTTTTGATCATAAATTATGTTGTGGGGCATTCTTACCAGGTTTGGTCACTTCTCATGAGGGAAGTCTACTTAAAACTTGGCCCCTACTTCTATGGCTCTAAAAAAAATCTTGTCTTTGTTCTATAATAAATAATTCTCAAACAAAAATGGATCATATTTGGAAGGCGTATTAGTAGAACATGACTATTGAAGAACTAGTTTGTCAGTTGTGGGTATTGTACGGTTTGTTTTTGGTTTTGTTTTAAATAAGGTGGTATATTAACCAAATAGTTAGCCAATAGATATTGGATTTATGCCCCTAATTGAGTATTATAATAGGGATAAGGATCTATCTCATAAGTAATATTACCTGTGTAGGGGTCTTGCACCATTTCTTCTTGTGTAACCACATTACTAATCCCCAGATTATACATGAGTCCATTACGAGTGTAGAAATACATGTTGGGATCCATAGTCAATGCTTTGTGATAAAGGGAGGTCGTCAAAATATAAAAAGACATTATCTAAAAAAAATGATGTTCCAACTTGGTCTAGATTCATCAAAAGGATCAAAAGGTTTATGCAAAGAGTTGTGATAACATAATTTAACGTTAAGTGTCTAACATTACACGTCTTACACAAAAAAGATTAAGTAAATGAACCAAAAATAAAAATGCCAAATGCTAAGGTCGAAGTGTATCAAATAATTCTATCTAGGAAATTAAAAGTTCCTAGGTCTTTTGTTTAAACATGGCATCAAAAGCTAGGCTCAAACAAGGCATGCACTAGGACTCTTGGCTAAATGGCGTCAAAAACTAGAATTTGAAAATAGATGAAAATTTTTAATCTAACAAATTTGAAACACTTATAACAAACATTAAGCATTTGATTCTTGGACATGGACTTGATCAATTAGGTATAAGGTATGAAATAAAATGCACTTTAGAGATAGTTTATTTTCTCACAAAAAATGGTATAAAACTTGGTTCTTTTGAAAAATAAGCCAGACAAAAATGAATGGCATAACTATGCTAGATAAAGGTTCACAAAAGTATACTCATATTTGGTTTGAAAATGTAGGAACAAAATTGAACTCTATGTAAGAGGGCCTATGAAACAATATATGAAATGTTTTGGGCAGCGTAACAGTGCTAGACAATTCAAAAACTCTCTAAGGCAAAAATAATTTCTCATAAATTTGATAACATAACACTACCTTTCTTGACTCAAAATGTTGTGCATAAACTCAAAGTGCAAGTGTTTATAACAAAATGACTTAAGTCTATCAAGTGATGATAATGATCATGAGTCTTAATCAACCTTCAACCCAAATTGGAAATTGAACCTAAGTTCCTTAAAATTTAGTGCAAATGGTGAACCCAATTAACACATCAACCCTATGAGCTTATAAAGGTGAAAATTTGAATTTAGATTATAAATTAATGACTTAAACAACTTTGACAAAGGTTTAAACTCAATTGGGTAGCATAACTGTATGAAAGTGGATGATATGACTCCAAATTTTGATAAACTTTGAACAAGGCAAATTGATGATTTCATGTGGGTAGCATAATGCCTCTTTGTTCAAAGGAAAATTAGGACCATGTGTTTTAGTTTGTATCATTTGTTTACATCTAGTTTTGACTCCAAACAAGATTTTAATCTAGGATAAAACCAACTAAATATTCTCTCTTAGATCCTAAACTGACAAGGTTGCCTGGTATTATTAGAATCCATTAATATATGCCATTTGAGAGGATTTTAAGTGTTCATCCAAACATAAATGCACATTATATAGTAAGGTTTTTATACCCCCTCTTCTCTTAAATGACTGTACTACAACATGGACTTTGAGGTGCACCTTTCACCAACAATACTTCCATGACAAGTGGGGATTTGTCTAAGATCTATAAGTTTTCAAACATTCTATGGAAATCAATTACACAATGGCTTTCACATCAGACAATGCAAAATAAAAACATGGATTTTGGGTCCATATCACTTGGATTATTGAAAAAAGGTCTAGTCCTTTTTTGAACCACTACATCCTACTATTCACTTAGTGTAGTGTGATGTCTAAAGTGCCACTACGTCATGTGTGCAACTCCAATATGGAGTCAAATGAAGTCAGTACTAAGAGGTGAAACCCCAGGTCAAAGCTTCCCTAAATAACTTGTGGGAGGTAATGATGTCCCCATCACAAGCCAAGTTTACATGAAATAAAGAAAGCATAAAATAGAAAGACTTTAGGGTCATTGTCAAGGTCACCCAATACTTTTATGAGTTTTTGGGGAGTGCTTTATATGACATTCTTTCTATGCCTTGGAATAGGCAATTTGAAAATAAGGAAAGAACTTTTGATTCCAAAGGTTACCTAAAGGGGAAAAATGGAAGATCATACACACAACATCCTTGTATTTTATGAAAACAAAGTGCTAATTGAAACAAGTAGTGAACACAAAAGCTTTGAAAGATGAGTTCAATTTTAAGTCCCAAATTGAAAAGTGTGGTCATGTTATTTTATCCCCTTGGTCTTAAGTTGTAACTTTGAAAGCCTAAATGATCAAAAAATTCACTTAAGAACCTAAATTTTTCATTAATCACCAAAAAAAAGATTTTTAATTCATTTTAAAAGCATGTAAATGATGGTCTAAAACATGTTTCAACAAATTCGAAGTCCGTCAGTTACCTGTCTACCCTTAAGGCATCACCCCAAAAGAAAATGTGTTAGGTTAGACAATGTCAACATAAATATAAATAAAATATTAAAAAATAATAATATTAAATATATGAACACCTGAAAATAATAAATTAGAAGGCTAAAAATAAAATACAACACAACACATAAAATCCTGCACATAAAATATAAAAACTTGTAGTTAGTATTTTTAACATAACTTTTAAAATATAGATCAGTTTGATACAAAATTTTTAAAGGTTGTCAATAAATCTAGGGTGATTATATATGAAAAATTTTAATTCCAAAAAGTCAATAATTTTTTTATCAACTCTATTCTAACCCTTTTTATCAGAAAAATAAAAAATAGAAAGTGACAGTCACTAAAACAACTATAAATTCTAAAATATAAAGAATGTTTTTGTGAAATTTTTAGATATTATCAATGAAATATTTAAATATATGAATAATTTTTTTTATAAAATCAAATTAAATTAATAAAAAGTTATGAATTATTTATTGGCTGTTTTTAGTCAAAGCAAAAACAACAAAAAAAAGAATTAAAACTATGAAATACAAAAAAGTTTATGGGTTGTGCTCTCATGAAGATAGTCCCACTAGGCGTGCCATTATGTGAACTATGAATTTGAATTAAGAGATGTGTTAGTATCTTGTTAGTGACAAAATGAAATCAAATTGAAAAACCAACACACTATCTAGCATACATCTCTAAGCCTAGTTACTCGGGAAAGCTTAGTGAGGGAAAGCCATTTGAGAACACAACTAAAAATGCAAAGAAATAAGAAATATGAACACAAAACACAAATTTATTACCAAATCCTTGATTGATCCAAAAGGCTCCTTATTTGGCTTTCTCGGCTTGTGCTTCAAGAGATCTTCTTCAATGGAGTGTGGCTACCTTTATCTCCTCTTGGCACCTTTGGCTTTGGCTTGGCTCAATAATTTGGAATTATAACACTGAAATGAAATGATTTTTTAATGAATTTAGGAATTATAAGTTTAGAATAAAAGAGCTCAAAATTTAATAGGCAAGGCCTCCTATTTATAAATTTTTGAAATGGTTTGAGGATCAACCATGACCATCCATCTCAAGATTGAGATGTGTAAATCCAAATATGAAATTCATTATAAAAATATCACCATTGATATCTAAGATAGAGGGGGACCCATAATCTTGATATTTTATGCATTTATGGCTTATGGATGTCACCCCATATGATGATGTCACCTGATGATGTATTTAATAGAAATCAATTTTCAATAAAGATTTATTCAACAAGTTCCATGGAAAATTAACTTAAGGTCCTAATTTGGTTTAATTAGCCTAAAACATGATTAGTCAATTTTGGTGCAAATTTTGGCTCTTGATGCACAAATTAATCAAATTGGTCAAAATGTCTTGCTATTGGTCTAAAATTTGACTGGATTAGAATTAGATGTCAATGTCAAATGCACTAGATCTGTTATCCCATTTAGGATGTTACCAACACCAAATAATAAAGGCACATGTCTCATGCAAGAGATTTGATAGAAAAGAGCAATCTAGGGCACCAAGGTGTGAAATTGGCAATTTGACTCAAAATGATCTGATCAAAGTTAGTTGGCCCATAAATTGCATTACCCCATTTAGTGATACACTATCCAAAATTGGCACTTAGATTTATCAATTTCAACTCATTTAATGCATTTAGTGTTTTTAGGCCAAATTGTGCACTTTAGGTGGAAATTGATCAAAATCTTGGTTGGAGGTTATTGGTGCCGAGATTCAAGTGTCTACACTGATCATGATGTTCATAGACATAAATTAGGTTTCACAAGTCTGAGAGACTCATTTTGAGCTGTGAAAGTTCAAGAACAAGCCTATAATTAATAGACCGTCACAAGCACATCATGCATAAATAGATAGATCAGTCTAGTTACATGTTTAATAAATGCACTTGGGGAGCCTTTCAGGCCAAAAGATTGCATGAACATGAAGTTATTTATTCCAAGATCATCCTATACAAAATTGGTGTCTTGATAAGCTTTCTATCTCAAGATATAAAACTTCAAAGTTAGACTTGCAGAATGAAATGTTTGAGGGGACGTAAAGCTACAGCTATGTTAATTAACTATTTAGATTTAAAAAATACTTAAAAATTAAGAGGTTCCTGGGGATGTCAAGTTCAGGATTCATAAAATATCCATTTGAATTAAAAATAATGAATGTAGAGATATAAGTGTCTAGATCTTGGGAGCTCAAGGCAGATCTAAAGACAAGAAAGCAAGGATGACATTGGTGGGTCCCATAGATCCAATAGAGCATGATCCATCATATAAAGTAGATAAATGATGGGAATAAATTAAAAATGTTAGTGTAGATTGTACAAATGAAAAGTGGCATGATCTTAGGAGCAGAATCAAGATCGAGTCAATGGGCCCAGGTAGATCAATGACTCACATTAATTTGTACAAAAGTAATTCAATGGTGAGTAATCAGTCAAAGGGTCAGTGTATCCTAGGGGTAAGTGAGAATCTACCAAGTGTCACAACTATGCTAACTAGAAGAATATATATGGCTCACATTCATTCGTACAATGAATATCTAATGGTACGAGTAAGGTCAAGAAGTCAATGGAGATCATATCAAGCATGAACCACCAAGTGTCTAAATTTTATTGTCTTGAATTAATGAGTTGATGGATAATGAACAAAGTCAATCCCAAGAAGCATCCAATGGAGGTCAATGAAGCTATTTTCAACCTAGGTAAGAAAATGCATAGGATTTGAGTTTGAAGATGATCCAGGTTGAACCAAAATGGATATTTCAGGGATCAAGCTTCACTATTAGAACTCTATGGAGGTAAAATAATTACTTTAGACCTAATAAAAATAAATGGTGGTAACTTGCTGTTCAAATCAAGGACAAAATTTTAACAAGATCCATTTCATTGACATTAAGAGTATAGAAAAACTAATGAATTAGATTAGTTTTTAATCTATAGTAAAGATATGTGCTCAGATATTGAATAGGGATAAATTTGTGATTAATGAAAGGAGTGTCTCATCTTTTCATATGGTCATATATTCAAAAAATAGGTACTCATATCCACTAAAATAAGACATAAGCATGGATTTGTCAAATCCATGGACATGAGGACTTTATCTTTATATAAAAGAAAGTGGGAGATGGTGTAGGAATTCACGAAGCAGATTTGGGGATTAAAGAAAGCAGTTGGAGCATTCAATGTTGTTCAAAACCATAAAGATATTTTCTCCAATAAACTTAGTCATGACTAATCATGCAAAATAAACACTTGTCTTCTAGTGGATCTCCCAACCAATGAGGAAGCTTGAAGATTATTAGAGCCAAATCTAGGTTAACTTGTTGATGATGGAATAGTCTTGATTGGAGAAGTACATGGGGAGTTTAAAGTCTTTTAATTTAAATTATTTTATTCATAAATGTAGATCATGGCTTTAAACCTCCAACAAGTTCTTGTCTTCTAGTATGTTTTCCAAAGCCAATGGAGGGGCTTGAAGTTATTTGGAGATAATGAATGGCTAGTTGGGAGGTATAATTAATGCTAATAAATCAAAAGTGGTTGGATTACAATCCAAGTGAATAAACCTCATTTAATGATCTTGGATGACATGCTTGTATCTCTCCCCTTTCTCCTAAATCTCCCATTCTTTCCCATTTTATAACTCTCTCAGATTTTAGAAGAAGACACTCTCACACTTTTGAGAATATTTCTCTCTCAATTCTATAAGAGCAGAGACTCTCATTTGATAAGGCTATACCCTATCAAAAAATGTATGAAATACCTCTTGAAGCTAATAAAGACCTTATTTATCTATATCTTAATTTTTAATTATGTTTTAGTAAGCTTGTGCATGATGGCATTGTGAAGGATAATCTTCCATGCCCATTATCCTCCTTCCTTGATTATTTTAGGGTGTTTCTTAGTTGATTACAGGTTTGCATTTATGTTATTTCTACCATTAATGTAATCTTAATGTGAGTCTTATAATTCATCCTATCTTCATTCATTGCTTCTTGGACCTAATGTATGAAATACTTATACAATTATCTAGATTTTGAGATTATATGAGCTAGTACTATCTTATGCTTCTTCAATATATATTTCATGCTTATGTGAGTTCTTATTTAATTTGTTGAATCACCTTGTTAACTTTATTAGGATCCCTATTACCCCTTTCTAAACTTTTTCTAGTGCAAACATTAGTATAGGTCATACATCAAGAGGAAAATGACCTCCTTCATGTAGACACCTAAAAGTGGCCACCGATAACCTCCAACCAAGCTTTTGACCAATTTCTACTCAAATGCATAATTTGACCTAAAAATACTAAAACACACTTAATGATGTGAAAATTTTATATTCAAGTGCTGATTTTGGTCAAAGTGTCACTAAATGGGATAATGTAATTTATGAAGCAACTAACTTTGATCAAATCATTTTGATTCAAAATGGCATTTTTGCACCTAAGTGCTCTAGATTGCTCTTTTCTACCAAATTTCTTGCACAAGACATATGCCTTTGTTATTTTACATTGGAAACATCCTAAATGGGAATATATTTTAAATACATCTAACATTAATTTCCAATTTTAATCCAATCAAAATTTGAGCCAATAACAAGACATTTTGATTGATTTGATTAATTTTTGTGCCAAAGACCAAAATTTACACCAAAGTGACTAATCATGTTTAAAAGCTAATTATTCCAAATCATGAACTTAATTGAGAATTCCATGGATATTTTTGAATATTTGCATCATCAAATGACATTATTTGTATGGGGTGGCATCCACAAGCCATAAATGCATAAAATATTAGGATTAAGCCACCCCATCCCTCATTAAGACCCTCCATGCCTCTTAAATGCACCTCTATCAAAAATATTTATGGGGTATATTATAAATTTAATTAAATTATTATATTTATTCATGTCCACACATCTCCATCTTGAGATGGATGGTCATGGTTGATCTTGAATAATTTTAAAAATGTATAAATAGAAGAGCCATGAACATCATTTTTAAGCTATCTTGGTGTAAAGTTATAATGCTAAATTGATTCTAAAATCCATTTAAATTGGTGTTATAATGATAAATTATTTAGCCAAGCCAAAGCAACAAGCCACATGGTGCCAAGAGGAGGTGGAGGATAGCCAAGCTCCATTGCAATAGACCTTTTGAAGCAAAAAGTCAATCAAGCCACATCAACAAGCTATTCAGAGCATCCAAAGAAGGTGAAATATTTATTTATCTTTGCATTATAGTTATGTTTCTTATTTGGTTTTGTTAATATTCTTTCCCCTTGAGATAGGCTTAAGGTGTTAGCTTAGTGTGTTCTTTGTTTAGATTTGATTTCATTCACTAACACCATACTAATCTCCCTTATTACAATATTATGTTCATAAATGGCATGCTTGATGGGACCTAGCCTCACAAATTTGGTCAAATTTCACCTAAAAGAAACATACCAACCATTACCATGTAGGATCCTAGAGTGTGGAGGCAAACAAGGTAAAAATTTGAGAAAAAATCCATTTTTTTGTAAGCCACAGTTTTATTTTCAAAACTGTGTAACCTAGCTCAATTGTGTGACCCAACTCACCCTGACTCCCCTCAAATCAACCCCAAATCGACCCCAAATCAACCCTAATGTACAATAAATTGACCCCAACTCGACCCCAACTCAACCCCAACTTGACCTCAATTCACCTTGACTTGACGTCAACTCACCCCAACTCAACCCTAATTCACCTTGACTCAACCCCAACCCACCCTGACTCGACCCCAACTCACCTTGAATCAACCCTAACTCGACCCAAACTCACCTCAACTCACCTCAACTCATTCCCAACTCACCCTGACTTGACCCCAACTTGTCTTGACTCAACCCCAACTTGACCCCAACTCGTCTATGTAACCCAACTCGACTGTATGAAACCCAAGAGCTAATTTTTCAAAAGTCATTATCTCATCCTCTAAAGTGCTTCAAAGAAGGTAGTCATAATCTTATTTTTTCAGATTAAAAATATGGTTTAGAATTTAATTAGGGTGTTTTAAATAATCATACACTTCAATTTGGATTTTTAAAAATAACTTGGTTAAAATCTTGCACACTTCAAATTTGGTGCCCAAAATCAATCTTTAGCATGCTAAGTCTTAAACACTGCAAACTTTGGGTTTAAAGAAAACATAGGTGCTTATTGTTTCATTTAGTCTTTTTTGTGTAATCTTGACATGTTTTTACAACTTAAAGTCAAGGGGCTAAAAGAACATCACCAAACATTTCATTCAATGCTCTAAAATTGAACACACTTATTTTTACAAATTTATTATAATTGTTTACCTAGATTAGATTTGTTTGAGAAAACTAGGAATTTTTCATATATGATCCCCAATCTGTCTCCGTTAGGGAACTTTTGGGATCAAAATCACTAACTTCATTGCAAAGAGCCTAGTCCAAGACATAGAAAGAATGTCATGTAAAGCACTCCCCAAAAATTTGCAATAGTATTAAGTAATCTTGAGGTGACCATAAAGTCTTTCTATTGTGTCATTTATTTCATGCATCTTGGATTATGAGGGGGAATTCATTACCTCCCACAAGTTCTTTAAGGAATCTTTGACTCAGGGCTTCATCTCTTGATGTCATCTTCAACCCCTCTCCATGTAGGGGTATATAAATTGAGATCCCCTCATTGGGATGATGGTTTGAATGATTAAACCATTTTCGTTAGTAGAGGCTAAGCCCATGAAATTTGAGCATGTTGGACATCACGCTACACTAAGTAAGAGATGGTTTTAGTGTTTGTAAAAAGGATAAAATCTTTTTACAACAAGCCATATGATGTAGACTCAAATGATGTGCACTTTTTTTGTATGCTGACATAAAATTCATTTGCAATTGATCCATCTAGAATGTTCAAAAATCAATTAGTTTAGTTAACCCCACTTTCCCATACCTTATCAGTTTAGGGTTTAAGATGATTAGTTAGTTGGTTTGTCTTTGTCTTAGATTACTTGGTCTTGTTTGAGAGTCAAAACTTGGTGTTAACAAAAATACATAACTAAACACATTATCCCCAAATTTCTTTGAACAAAAGAGGCATTATATTATCCAAGTAAAAACATCTTTTTCCTTTTTCAAATTAATCATCATACACTTTGTGTCATATATTTCAATTTGGCACAATTATTCTACCCATTTGAGTCTAGACATTTTGCCACATTTTGTTTAAGTCCCTCATTGATAGTTTAAATTCAAAATTAGACTCTTCCAAGTTTTAAAGGTTGATGTGTTAAATTGGGTCCACCAATTTGCACTTGACTTGTTTTAACTTGAGTTCAATTCCCAATTTGAATTGAGGGCCCTTTTAGACTCAATATCATTATCATCATTTGCTATGACTCAAGTCATATTGCATATTTACTAACGCTTTGAGTCCTATACTTTGACTATCCATCTTATTTTACCATTTGCCCATTTGATAGCACACTCAAGCCTTAGAGAATTTTGTCCAACTTTATGTGTGGGTATCATTTGAGTTGAGGAGAGTAGTGTTACGCTACCAAAATCATGGTAAACCATTTTTTTCTTATAGTCTTGAAACAAGTATTTATCACACCTTTTAAGCATTTAAGCATTTTTACGCTACTCAAATTATTATGAAAATTATTTCATAGGCCTATTCACATAGAGTCAAAGTTGTTTCAAATTTTCAACCATTTTGATTTTTCTTTGAGAAACTTTTTCTAGCATGGTTATGACAATAACTTTTGTCTAGTTTTTTTGTTCACAGAGCCTATCCTCATCATTGTTTGTGATTTTTTTTGGGAGAACACAACCTTTCTCTAAGAGCCTTTTGCCTTATGAATTATGCCAACTGATCATGTTTATGTTTGATTCCATGTGTTGGGTCTATGTCAAAGTTATTTCCAAAATTTTTAGATTAAATCAAATTCACATAAATCCTTTGTTTCAAGCCTAGATTTTAATGCTATTCTGGAAAAAATTCCTAGAATAACTTGTTTGAGCCTAGATTTTGACTCCACGTTTGGATAAAAGACCTAGATACTCTTTTACCTTTCCTAATTTAAACCTTTTTTGGAACACTTTGACCTAGAATTTTGACATGCCAATTTTTATTCAGATGCTTGACCTTTTGTGTGTATGGCATTTTATGTTAGACATTTGACATTAGACTATTTTATGCCAAGTCTTAGCAAAGACCATTTTGGAGATACAACTCCATTTTTTAGACCACATTAGAGATACAACTCCACCTTTGACCAAGTTAGAGAAAGTTTGAACCTTTTATTATTTATACATTATTTTTCAAAGTTTGCAAAACTTTAAGTCTTTTTATTTTTGGAGCTTTCATCATTAATGTAGATATGTTTAGCTACACTTCTAGTGGAGTCATGTACAATCCAAGTTATAATAGAATGCTTGCACAAATTGACTATAACCAAATTCCTACTTAAAATCTAACTAGAGACCTTAATTGGTATGAAGAGGTTTGCGAGGAAGAATTTGTTGAAGACCCAACTACAAATAATGTTGTTTGGGATATGGATCCACACCCTTTTTATGATAATAAGTACATGGAACATAGTCAAGAACCAACTTATGATCAAAATCAAGATTGGGATGATATGGTTTATGAGGAGGACTTAGATGCTTTGGCTTGTGTGAGCTACCAAGCTCCATAATGCCCCAAACTTATCCTTCTAGGACCTCATCCTTTGGCTTGTACGAGCAATCAGGCTCCACAATGCCATAACATTTCTATACTAGGACTTAGTCCTTTGGCTTATGTGAATAAACAAGCTCCACAATGCCCTATAATTATCTAACCATCAATCATTCTTTGTCCATTGCTAGTAGTTACCCACTTTAGAAAACCATAGCCAATCCAATTACAACCTCAACCAAACCAATCATTTGAAGACCAAGTTGTGCTCAAAACTGATAATTTTCTACTCATTGGAAACCAAATCCAAAAGAACCAACCAATCCAAGATATTTTTATTGAGCCAACCATTTGTGATAAGTCAACATGTGATAAATCACCTTTCAATCTTATACCTATTATCGAGGAGTCTCATGTTGATGATCCAGTCTTTGCTGAGTCACTTCTTAATGATTATAACTACCTTTGGGAAAATCATTATCTTGATTATATGTTTGTTTTTCAAGAACCTCCCCTTGATAAGCCAGTCTCTATGGAGTTATCTCTTAACCTTTTTCCAATTGTAAAGGAATCTCACTTTGATAAACTAGTCTTTATGGAGCCCATTATGTCATCACAGGCTGTTACTTGTACAATACGAAACATTCAACAAGACATCATTGTAACAGAGTACCCATCAAATGAATAATTAGAATTATATTTAGGTTCTATTCTTGAACTAACATCAGATTTAGTATCAAAATCAAAATCAACATTAGTCTTACCATTGGATTCAGAGTCGATTGAGTCAAAATCATATTTAAAAATAGAATACATTCGTGGCTATTATAATATTGGTTATGCATTCCTTATAGATCAGTTTGAATACATTTGTGATCCTTCTATGATTTTCAAGGATGATTACTTCATTATCACCATAAGTTATCCTATTATCTTTTATGAAGATTGTGCAACCAACCCCCATTCTATTACTATTTCACATGCCATTTCCACCAACCACCATAGCCATATTATTGACATTTCACCTCCCACAAATGTTGATTGTGATTGATAGAATCACACTTTATTGAAATGCATCTATGGTGACATAACAGTTGAAGAAGAGCAAGGAAGACAAGACCAAATTCATGCAAAATAAGAACAGTCTTCGAGTGAAACCTTTTCAGAGGTGCTAGGAGATAATCAAAGTTAAAACTCAACACTTTCTAGTGAAACCTTTTCAAAGATGCTAGAAGACAATCATAGTCAAAAGTCAATGTTCATTAGTGAAACCTTATCAGAGGCACTATGGGATAATCAAAATAAATTATTTGGTGGAAACTTTATTGAGGTGCCAATAGCTAAGCACAAAAGTTCTTCATTGCTTGATGAAGATAAAATCAAAGTTCAAATCAAAATAGCTTCTTATCTATAGCCTAATTAGATGGTAGCTACTCTCAAGATCAAACAACAAAAAAATCTAGTGGTCCTATCAAGAGAATATTCAGAAGTGTTTGGCCCTACCACAACCAAAATTATGTCAAATCCAACATCAATACCATTATGTGTGACTGAAAGTCTTGATCTTCATTTATTTTTCAACCACTACACATTTCATTATCATCCACCATTCCATTTCACAAACAAACCTATCTTCCATTCTTTATCCCTATTTACCATCCATGACCACACTTTCCTTTATATAGGCTACAAAGATACCTTGTTTTGATGTTTGAAGGAAACAAAATCAATGACCAACGAAGATCAAAATAACATTCTTGGCATCCAAATATGTAACTAGTTCTTGATAGAACAACTATTCAGACAAGGTGTGGGCTAGTAATTAACATTATTGATTATTCTATTTGTGTCATTTACTGATCAACATGTGCATATCCACATTAGTATGGATAATAGAATCATATGCCAACAACCATCACCCTCAGCTAAACACATACCATTGTCATTGTTATATATCCTTTTACCATTGTTACATACATATCCAATCAAATTATTACTTAGGGGAAACCCTCTTACCATTTTATCCAATCTATCAAAAACCATCATTATCCTAAACAAAACCATTCCATCCTATCATTCCATTCCTATCTAGATCAAAGCCTATTTTTAGTCATCCCACCTGATCCTATTTTGATCTTGACTACTTTAGTTCTTATGGCACTTTTTGTGAGGGGATTTTGATTGATTTCCAATAATCAATCAAATTTTTGTTTAAATGATAGTCTATGAAAGTAGTGTGATAGTCGATCTAGTAATATATCTTTCATTTTCCATCCTATATCAGGTTTATTTATATGAGCCTAGTTATAACCGCCTATGGGCAAATTAGTGTCTCCCTAGTCTTAATACTAATTATAACCACCTACAATAAAATTAGTATCATTGATCTGATTCATTATATCTTAATTATAAATGCTTATGGTCAAACTAGGGGAAACATTTATTTATCATGCATTGCCACATCACCTTGCCATTATTATTCTCATTTGACTGACCATTTTCTAGATTTATGAACTTATTGGGACCTAGTTGGTTTTTCTGTCAAGAGAGAAAAATACCTACAACAATCAATATGCTCTGATACCAACTATTAGGTGACCCCTTATCCAACGGAAGCACAATTGATTACTTTCTTATAAGCAATTAAACACAGAATTATACCAGAATGATAAAGTAACTAGAAACTTGAGACAACAAAGAATTTGAGAGACAATACACACTCTTGTATTAAATATTACTAGAAGAAAATACAATAAGGAAGATGCCACTTCTTCCTCCACCTCAAAGGCTTGCCACACCTCAAGACCTTCTTCCCTCTCTCTCTTGCTCAACACAAAACCAACTCTACAACCTGAGTTGCTATCCCTCCTTGAATGCTTTAGCTGATCTCCTTGACCTTACACCTGTAGATCTCCTTGACCTTGCTTGCTTCAATGCTTTTACTTGCCTTCTTAATAATTAAAATACATGCCTTATGGGTATTTAAATAGGATCCCATGCTTACAAAAATAGAAATCTAACTACAATAATTAGACACGTAGCTCGTGACTATAATTAGTCATTTGACATGCAAACACTCGCTTCACTTAATTGACTGTTTGTCAACAGCAGTTCTGGAAATACATAGGCGACCGACGTCGGTCCCTGCTTGCCTGGTGCTGCCGACATCGACTGACATACTGCCGTCGCCAGTTTCCTTCTCCACTACATCTGACCGACGTCGGTCATGCTGTCGATGCCAGTGCTTCTGGTTCTTTAGCATCCTTCCTTGTGTCTGCAAACAGTTGAAGCTTTTAGCTCCACACCTTAACAATCTCCCACTTGGAGATAAACAACTGCAACTTGTACCTGTGCCTGTACACCATCTATTTTGTTCCTTAGGCTATGTATCCCTCTTCAAAGTCACTCTTGAAGACCAACCACCATGCAAACCTGTGATGCAATACCTGTCACTTATGCCACAAGAATTTTACTGCTCCCAAATTCTTCATGACATACTTCTGAACCAACTCTACCCTTAGCTCAGAAAACTCCCTGTATATGAAACCCTGCAACAAGTAACACAATACAGTAACAGGATAATGTAGCTAATATTATCCAACCTGGTAAAGATAAAATACAATTGTCAAACCTCCATTGTCTGCAGCCTAAACAAGACCATATACCATAGCCTTTTGTCTCATGTGTCCATCCACTCTCTTCACTAAAATGGGAATCCATACCTCTATCTAGTGCTTTCTTCTAGCTGACAACACTACCAACAAATATCTGTTTGGTTCTTCTCCAAGGACTCACACTCCTCATCCATGTCAAGCTCCCACTATTTCTGGATTCTACCTGCATTGCTTCTTCCATCTTCTTAGTTCTTGACTATCAGTAAGCAATATAAAAAAGGTGAACAATGAATATGAGGTTCACATACCTTTCCTAACCTCCACATGGGTGTTTGAGACTTATTGATTCACCCAACATCCGTTCCAGTGACCGATCTTGGCCATCTCCCAGTCTGCTCCTGACTGATGTCGGTTCCCTGCACTGACCCTAACTGCCAACATCATTTCCCTGGCTGACGCCAGTGTCCCTCCTACCGATGTCAGTCCTTATGACCGATGACGGACTTCTCCTGCCCAACCTACCGACCTTGCTGGTCTGTACATGACTGATGTCGGTATTTGGATGATCGACATTGGTTCCAGGTGACCGACATCGGTGTCTGTGTGTCGGTGAGCTCTTCTTGGATCAAACCTCTGTCCATGCTACCCTGCTCAGATTTATTCAGCCCCTGTGACTGATCTCTATCCTTCATCTCCTCCATAAACACCAAGGCTTCTTTGTTCCTATCAAAAGCATCAAATTTCCTCTTCCTGCAATGAACTCTATCTATGCTTTCCGAATCTGAACACATACCTTTTGAATCAAGAACGTCCATTCCCTTCTTATTCACATGACCAAGCCTATTAGACCACATCTTTGAATCTACACCAGAAGTAGAATCAGTAATACAAGTAGGTAGATAAAGAGTACCTACTTTCTTACCTCTTGCTAGAACAAGTGCTCCATTGGTAACCTTCCAAGAGTCCGCTGTGAGGGTTATTGTGCATCCCTCATCTCCCAACCTTCCTACAGAAATTAGACTCTGCTTCAGAATTGGAACATGCATGACCTCCTTCAACACCCATGTGTTGTCAATCTGCAATCTCAGCTGCACTTTCCCTTTGCCAACTATCTGACAAGGCATACCATCCCCTAAATAGAGCACTCCAAAGTCTCCCTGTTCATACTCATGAAACAAATCTCTGTTTGGGGATGCATGAAAAGATGAACCAGAATCTAAAATCCATGATCCTACCTGACTATCCAAAGAAAGTATGAGAGCATCCTATACCACAATATTTGCATCCTTTGCTTCTTCAGTACCTGCATGTTGATTCTCTTTATCTCTCAACCAACACTCCTTCTTTGTATGTCCTTTCTTTTCACAAAACCAACAGGTAATACCTTTGGACTCGGATCTCCTTCCCGACCTTGATTTCCCTTGCTCAACCTTCTCCCTTTGCCTTCCCCTACTTTCTGCACTTAGAGCATTTCCTGATGATTCACCTATGCTTCTCCTACGTATTTTTTCATTCAAGATCACACTCACAACATCATCAACTTTTAAGATTTTAGAAGCAGATGCAGAATTACTTACTGCCATAACCAAACCGTCCCAACTTTTAGGCAAAGAACATAAAATCAAGAGAGCCTTTACCTCATCATCAAAAACAATATTGACTGAAGAGAATTGGTTTACCAAACCATGGAAATCACTGAGATGAGTATGTACCGATCCACCTTCCTACATTTGCAAAGTAAATAGCTGCTTCATAAGATATACCTTATTAGAAGCCGAGGGATTTTCATATAAATTCGCCAAGGACTTTATCAACTCTTCCATTGTCTTACACTGTGATAAGCTAAAAATAACAGATGATGCAAGGCTCAACCTTATGGAATTGAGAGCCTTCTGATCAAGAACACTCCATTCTTCATCCTTCATATTTGTGGGCTTGCATGTAACCCCACCCAATGGTAAGTACAAATCCTTCTGATACAAATAGTCCTCAATCTGTATCCTCCAGTGTTGATAATTCTTGCCGTTAAACTTCTCCATTCATAGCCTACTTTCTTCTACCATTGCTGAACTCCCACTCAATCAGAAAACCCTATGAATGACCTGTAATAAAAAAACAATACCCTGCTTCCTGCAAACCGTAGCTCTGATACCACTTGTCAGGAGAGAAAAATACCTACAACAATCAATATGCTCTGATACCAACTGTTAGGTGACCCCTTATCCAATGGAAGCACAATTGATTACTTTATTAGAAGCAATTAAACACGAAATTATACCAAAATGATAAAGTAACTAGAAACTTGAGACAACAAAGAATTTGAGAGACAATACACACTCTTGTATTAAATATTACTATAAGAAAATACAATAAGGAAGATGCCACTTCTTCCTCCACCTCAAAGGCTTGCCACACCTCAAGACCTTCTTCCCTCTCTCTCTTGCTCAACACAAAACCAACTCTACAACCTGAGTTGCTATCCCTCCTTAAATGCTTCAGCTGATCTCCTTGACCTTACACCTGTAGATCTCCTTGACCTTGCTTGCTTCAATGCTTTTACTTGCCTTCTTAATAATTACAATACATGCCTTATGGGTATTTAAATAGGATCCCATGCTTACAAAAATAGAAATCTAACTACAATAATTAGACACGCAGCTCATGACTATAATTAGTCATTTGATATGCAAACACTCACTTCACTTAACTGACTGTTCATCAACAACAATTCTGGAAATACACAGGCGACTGACGTCAGTCCTTGCTTGCCTGGTGCTGTCGACGTCAGCTGACATACTACCGTCACTGGTTTCCTTCTCCACTGCATTTGATCGACGTTGGTCATGCTGCCGACGCTGGTGCTTCTGGTTCTTCAGCATCCTTCCTTGTGTCTGCAAACAGTTGAAGCTTTTGGCTCTACACCTTAACATTTTCCTCACCTTTTGTGTGGATGGAATTATTGTGACTTGAGGTCATTTTGGGACTATGTGGGTCATGGTCAATTTATGTTGAGGTCACCTCATTCCCCCTTTCCATGTACTCTCACTAGTCTATGAGCAACCTAAGCCCTGCTCTCACCATTTTAAGAGCAACCTAAGCTAAATGATCTCACTATTTTGTGCGTAGGTATCTTGTCATTATATAACAAGTTAAGATACCTCAAAATTAAAAAAATATTCAAATATTTAAAAATCCAAAAACATTTGTCTTGTCTAAACCTCATCAATTATCCTTGATCTGCCCTACTGGGGTAAAGTCATTGTTAGGATGCTTTCTTTTGATTTTCTTTTCAATCTTTCTATTTGTTTGTTTATTTCAAGTTTTTTTTTTTTTTTTTAAATGTTTTTTATTTGTTTTTTTGTGTGTTCACTTGATTATTTGTTTGATTTTAGAATTAATTCCTTGATTCAGTCTATGTGTGTTCATTGGGTGATTCCTTACGCTTTTATTCTTGAGTCTATCCATATTCATACATCAACATTATCATCATGGTTTTTATCATTGGTGTATTATTTTTGAGTGTTTAATAGATTAGGAGTCAATCCTTATGCATATTTTGGCCAAGTCTTCATGGTGTTTTATCATGATGCCTATTGTCACATACTACAACAAAAATCAACTTCAATAAAGTCTATAAGAAATGGAGCCGTACAAGTTTTTCCTTGACACTTTAGAAAATCCTTCCACCCATTTTGATCAAATTAATCCATTGACCATTTTAGTTGTATCATTACTAATAAGGATGAGCATCTCCTCATTTATAGGTATAATTAAATATTTTCTATTGATCAATCTTATTCTTCTATTCATCTTTTCATCACTTTGAGCATCCTCATATCCCTAGTTGTTTATGGCTTCTTTAGTCATTAGACCATTGTATCTAAATTTGCACTCACTCATATTTAATCTATGAAATAGGTTCTATCCTTGATTTATGCTTGCTAATCTACCCTAACTAGGGTACAACCATTTCAAACATCATCTTTAGCCAATCTAGGTCCCCTAAATGATTATAACCACCTATGGAAAAATCATTATTTTGACTTTTATTCTTGATTATAACTACCTTTAGACAAATCAATATCATTTTTAAATCAATGCATGTAAGCATTTTTTCATTTGGATTACTCTCAACCATAGGTTAATTTCACTTTTTTTCTTGATTCTTTTCAAGGGACCATCCATCCACATATGTGTTGGCCACTCCCTCGAGGGTGCATCATAATAGGTTTCTCAAACACCAGTTGGAGCTTTTTTTTCCATTATCATCTTCTTTTTGGCATACAGGTTATTTCTCATTATTTGAGAAGACATTGTTATGCCTATAGTTTTGCAACATCTTCTCAAATAGGGGCAAATTTTAGACACCTAAAAGTGGCCACTGATAACCTCCAACCAAGCTTTTGACCAATTTCTACCAAAATGCACAATTTGGCCTAAAAACACTAAAACACACTAAATGATGTGAACCTATTATATTCAAGTGCTGATTTTGGCTAGAGTGTCACTAAATGAGATAATACAATTTATGAAACAACTAACTTTGATTAAATCATTTTGAGTCAAAATGGTATTTTCACACCTAGGTGCTCTAAATTGCTCTTTTCTACCAAATTTCTTGTGTGAGACACGTGCCTTCATTATTTTATATTGGCAACATCCTAAATGAGAATAGGGTTCCAACGCATCTAACATTTACTTCCAATTTTAATCCAATCAAATTTTGAGCCAATAATAAGACATTTTGATTGATTTGATTAATTTGTGCACCAAGGGCCAAAATTTACAACAAAGTGACTAATCATGTTTAAAAGCTAATTAATCCAAATCATGAGCCTAATTGAGAATTCCATGAAGATTTTTGAATTTTTTTTAGAAATGAATATTGAATATTTGCATCATCAAATGACATCATTGCTATGAAGTGGTATCCATAAGCCATAAATGCATAATATATCAGGATTAAGCCACCCTATGCCTCATTAAGACCCTTCATGCCTCTTAAATGCCCCTCTATCCCAAATATTTATGGGAGATATTTATAAATTTTATTACATAATTATATTTATTCATGGCCACACATTTTAATCTTGAGATGGATGATCATGGTTGATCTTGAACCATTTTAAAAATCTATAAATAGAAGAGCCATGAACATCATTTTAAAGCTATCTTGGTGCAAAGTTATAATGTTAAATTGATTCCAAAAGCAATTAAAATTAGTTTTATAATTCCAAATAGTTTAACCAAGCCAAAGCCACAAGCCACATGATGCCAAGAGGAGGTGGAGGATAGACAAGCTCCATTTCAATAGACCTTTTGAAGTATAAAGCTGAGCAAGTCACTTCAACAAGATGTTTGGAGCATCTAAGGAAGGTGAAATATTTATTTATATTTACGTTCTAGTTGTGTTTCTTATTTAGTTTCATTAATATGCTCTCCCTTTGAGATAGGTTTAGGGTGTTAGCTTAGTGTGTTCTTTGTTTGGATTTGATTTCATTCACTAAAACCATACTAATCTCCCCTATTACAATCCTATGTTCACACTTTGGAGGTCCAACCCCACCATAGGTAACCCATAGCCTAGGGTTATTCCCATAGTGTATCTCAATGGGAGAGAGACTGAAGAACCCTCTCCAAGGGTGCATATTGATGCTATAATAATTTTTGGCATGCTCAGTGGGACTAAAAATTTCAAAGAATATTTATCAAATTTTGATGTTGGTTTGATCTATTTGCAATATCTACAACTTCCAAGCAATAAAATTTGGTGACTCCAAAAAAAGATTCAACATTCTAGGAGTAGAGTAGTGATTTCATCTCATACCAAAGGTGACTACAAGGTCAAATTCTAGAGGTATTCCATTTGAATTTAGTGAATTACCTTTAAACTTAGTAAAAATATTAAGATTTGCTAATACACACCCATATAAAAGCATTTTTGTTCCTAAGTCAATTTTAAGGCCTACCTTTGCAACACAATCTTTGTCAAACCCTTTCCTAGCCATGATAGTACCTAGAGATTTTATGTCTTTTAATGGATAAATTCCTCTAAACCTCCCTCATTAGATCATATTCCAGTAGAATATCTTAAAAGTGTTCCTTATTTTACTAGAAATCAAGCTACAACTCCTTCCGAACACCTCATGGATATGGCCAACTTCTTCAACATTCATGACATCAATGAGGAAAATGTAGCAATTAGATTATTAGCCATGTCTTTCAAAGGTAAATCCCTAGATTACTATAGAATCTTTGTTGCTAATTCCATTTCCAAATGGGATCAGTTAGGAGATGCATTATGTAAGAAATTTGAAGAGAAAAGTGACCATTTATCACTTGCAGAGTAGTTGACCATAATAAAAAGAGCCCCTCATGAAGTTATGCAAGACTTCAATACAAGGTTCCATAAAACTTAAGATAGAATCCCAGTCTCTATTAGGCCTACCCCTAAATTTGCCTTTCTATACTATTGGAAGGCCCTAAATAGTGACATTGCAGTAATGATCCATTATATGGGGGGGGACACATTTCTAAATGCATATGAGGTAGCAATTAGAGTAGAATTTTTTCTAGTGAAGGATGGAAAGTTTACACCTAGACCACCAATGCCTTTGTTCCTTGAGATTAGACCATCTCCTATTTTTTTCCTTCCTTTGATGTCATTCATTCTATGCCTATAATTTCTACTATAACCTCACCTAAGCAAGGAAAGGCTTCCACTAGTCAATCTAGTAACTCTCAAAAACATAACTTTTAAGAGCTTAAGAGCATGTTCCAATCCTTAGGGAATGAACTAGTGAATGTTAAGAGGCAAAAATATTTAAATAGGCCTTATCAAGCCTAATATCAACCTCAACAATAATCTTATCAAGAAAATAGGCCACCCTACAAAGGAAACTTCCAAGGCCAAGGTCAAAGCCAAGGATAAGGGTAGCCTAGCTATAATAGATAGAGCAACTATAATCCACATGTTGTAAACACTTCCAACACTTTGGTCCCCATCTAGAATAATATTACTCAATAAGCTAAGGGTGCCATGCCTTGGAATTAGTATTTTGGCAATCCATTATTCCAACCCTTGATTTCACTAAAGCTTTCAATGATCAATGGTAGTAGGCTGCTAACTATGGGTACAATAGGACTCTTATGGCTTGGAACATATAGGTAACCATGATGAGAAAATTAGAAGAGTCTCAATAAAGTCAAAGCCCTGATCAAGGACTAAGCCATTTGGGTGTTACAATGGTGAATTATGTGAAAGAAGAGCATTATGCACTCAATCAGTAGGCTAATTCTAGCCAAACATACATTCCAGTGACAACAAATACAAGGTTTAAAAGAAAGAACATGGATGGTAACCAAGAACTAGTCAAGGAGCCTCCTACCATTACTCCTTCAATATCAAAGCCAAATGGACTTGTTATTATTCTAAAAGGTTCCAATAGATCTAAAGAACAAAAATTAGAGGAATGGATTTGTCCCTCAAAGATCCCAAACTCAAGGTGCAGTTGTGGCTCATAAAGCACAACCAAAGTTTGGTGGTTCACCCATGAACATTTTGGAACAAATGAAAAGGTATAATTTGAGTGTGGCAATGTAGGATATGCTCTCCATACCTAGTCAAGTAGACACATACAAGAAGGGTTGTCAATAATAAATGTTCCTGATAAACCACCAGCCAAGGAGAATGTGGTTCTCACCAATGCAACCAAAGGACCTAGTGAAGGGCAATCAGGTAAGGTGGTCAAACCTCCTCCCTTATATATTTTAATAATCATTGGTGATTCTTTAGTGCACATTTACTTGGTAGATAGTGGGGTTAGAACCTCAATAATTCCAAATTCCATAGCTAATCATCTTGGTCTAAAATATGAGCCCCAATCTAAGGGAGTGCTGCATCTTGATGGTTCTTCCACCAAGCCATTTAGTATCATCAAAGATCTCAACTTGACCTTGCATGCATGTCCTAATGTCTTAGTGGTTCAAGATGTGTTGACCCTTGATGTGCCTCCTTATTTTGCAATATGATTATTCAAAGAATTCATAATAAATATTAAAAGTTATTTTGTAGCATATTGGTCATACATGGCATTCAAAACAAGATATGGAACTGAGGTGTCAATCAAAGCTGAGCCCATTACATAATTACACATAGAGCCTTATGGGTTAGACTAAATAAAAATAAATTCACCATTCTTTATGAGGATGAACATATAGTTGGTCAAGAATTAAACACTCACCCTGAAGAGATACCAGACATGTTCTTGGATGAACTATGGAATGATAGTCAATTGGTTGACCCCTTGGAAGGAGTTGAAGAGAGGGACATGAGTGTTTAATACTTACATAAAGAGAATCAGTCCATGCCATCCTTCATTGGCCCAAAATAAGATCCTATTAGATTATGGAAATTATTCTTTGATGGTTTAAGGAGTAAACATGGAGTGGGTGTAGGTGAAATGCTAGTATCCCCTTCTAATGACAAGTATTTATCTTCTTACAGGTTTTAATTCATTTTCTCTTACAATGAAATAGAATATAAGGGTCTTATCCATGGCCTTCAATGGGATAATAAGAGAGGAATTAAGTAATTTTAAGTTTATGGGGATAGTTAGCTGATAATGTACCAAGTTAGAGGTTAGAATATCACCAAGAATCCCTTAATGAAGTCTTATAAACATAGAGTGTGGGAATTAATTATGGATTTTAACATCCAAGTAGTGTGAAGGAGCTAAGATCAACATGCTGACATATTAATAGTACTAAGAAATCAATTTGATTTCCTAAATGAGTTAAAAAATACCAAGGTGTAGCCACATGTAAAAGTGGTGATAAGATCATCAGTGATAGACAATGAATTTCATTGGCAAGTCATTGAGAATGACAAGCAAATTGCCTATTTATTGTAGTAGGAAGTAGAGTTCTCCTCCATTAACTAGGAAAAGTTTCAACATCAGTATGAGGAGCAAATTGTTCTGTTGAGATCTAAAAATATTCCTAAAGAGATTGTCACCCTTGAAGGTATTTTTCATGAGGGAGATCATATGAGAAAAGATAATGTAGTGATGTCAACAAGTGAAGATAACTATGAAAGAGTCCTTATCTTCAAGGACAAGCTCCTCAAGCTTGGGAAGGTAAGCACTATGTGATCAAGGAATTTGATAAAGAGAGGAGATTAGATCAAGTGTTAGTATATAAAACCATGAAATCAACACACTAAAAAATTAACATCTATAGGCCTAGATATTAGGGTGAGCTTAATGAACAAATGATAATTGAAAACCCAACTAAAATGCAAAGAATAATAATCTTTACCTTCCTTGAGAAATCCAAATGATTTCTTCATTAGCTTGCTCGGATTGTGCTCAAAATGTCTTCATCAATGGGGCTTGGCTATATCCATATCCTCTTGGCACCATGTTTGGCTTGGATTGTCTTGATTTTGGCATTATAACACTATGCATTTGCTTTATGGATCAACTCCAACATTATAAGTCTACTATGTTTCAAGCTCCCTAAATGAAGAGCTCCAAGTTTTCTTTTAAAGGCTTCAAAATCACTTGGAGTGGGTTAAATTAGAACCTTGGTTGAGTTTATTAACTTTAGTTGAGTTTTAAATATTCTTAGGATATTCTTTAGATATTTTCCAAAAGTGACAACTCACAAAAGATAAAGATTAGCTTTTAAGATGCTCTTGATATTTGAATTTTATTTTTGATAATTGATTTAATTGCTCATAGATTAATTCAATTAGGACTTGATTAGGATTTGATTTAATTTAACATGGTATTTAATTTTTTTAGGCTTTTGAACATTTGTTCAATATTTTAATTAAATGATGGTGCATTTGTTTAATTTAATTGATTAATAGGCCAAATTGATTTATTCCATGGTTATAAAGCCAAATTTGAGACATTTAAAATTTTTTAGGCTAAATAGTCAATGGTTGGTAAGAATTGGTCTAAAGTTAGATAAGAGGCCATTGGTGACCAAATTTAGGTGTCTATAGTTTCCCCTTATTTGGGAAGGCATTGCAAGTTATAGGCACTGTTGAGAATATTGTCATTGATGTCAAAGATCTAGAATTATTGGTGATAAAGGCTCCATTAAATTTAATGGTGTTTTTAATATTCATATCTTGACTAATGTGTGTTAATATTTATTTAATATTAATGAATATATTTTTAGTTGCATATAAATCAAAAGAAGGCCCATAGGGAAGTCAAAGAGTCACAGGGTAAAAGATGAAAGAGGAATGAGACACATTTTCTCATGAAGAGTCATCTTGAGGAATTCCAAGAGTCACCATGTGAAGACAAAAGAGGTATGACACATTTTTCCATGAAGGGACAATTTGAGGACTATGAAAAGTCACCAAGATAAAGACAAAAGAGGAAATGATGCTTTTGCTTATGAAGGGTCACCATATGAATTTTCAAATGCAAGGATATGAAGGATCATGCAAGTTTGGTGCCATTTTCTATGAGGATTGAAGGGTCACAAAGGGTGAATGCCAAAAATTTAAAATTAGTATTTTTATCATAACTTTTAAAATATCCATCCATTTGTCACAAAATTTTTGGAGGTTGTTTATAGGTCTAAGGCAAAATTATTTGAAAAAATTTAGGTTAAAATATTAAATAAAAAATGTTACTATCTCTATACTTGCCATTTTTACCAGAAAAATAGAAAATAAAAAGTGGCAGTCACTAAAAGAGTCATAACTTCTAAAATACAAATCAGATTTTAATAAAAGTTTGAGAGAATTAGGATTAAAATTTAGAAAAAAAAATTACATGGATTAAAAATAAGAGCTATTTTAATAGCTATTTTTATTCAAATATGTGGGGTGCATAATTGTGTCCCATCGGACATGCCATTTGTGATCAAGGAATTTGATAAAGAGAGGAAGTTAGATCAAGTGCTAGTCCATAAAACCATGAAATCAACACACTAACATACTAACATCTCTAGGCCTAGATCTTAATGGGAGCTTAATGAACAAACAATAATGGAAAACCCAACTAAAATGTAAAGAATGACAATCTTTACCTTCCTTGAGAGCTCCAAATGATTTGTTCATTAGCTTGCTCAGATTGTGCTAAAAAAGGTCTTTATCAATGGGGCTTGGATATATCCATCTCCTTTTGGCACCATGCTTGGATTGTATTGGCTTAATTTTTGCATTATAACACTATGCATTTGCTTTATGGATCAACTCTAACATTATAACTCGACTATGTTTCAAGCCCCCTAAATGAAGAACTCTAGGCTTAATTTTATAGGCTTCAAAATCACTTGGAATAGGTTAAATTGGAACCTTGGTTTATTTTATTAATCTTGGTTGAGTTTGACATATTATTAATATATTCTTTAGATATTTTTAAAAAGTGACAACTCATAAAAGGTAATGATTAGCTTTTAAGATGCTCTTGATATTTGAATTTTAGTTTTGATAATTGATTTAATTGCTCATAGATTAATTCAATTGGGACGTGATTAGGATTTGATTTTATTTAATATGGTAATTAATCCTTTTTAGGCTTTTGAACATTTATGCAAGATTTGAATTAAATGATGATGAATTTGTTTAATTTAATTGATTAATATGTCAAATTAATGTATTGCATGGTTATAAAGCCAAATTTGAGACATTTAGAAATTCTTAGGATAAATGGTCAATGGTTGGTAATAATTGGTCTAAAGTTAGATAGGAAGCCATTGGTGGCCAAATTTAGGTGTCTACACACTAAAGCTGAGAGACATGCTTTCAAGCTGGCCCAACACACTATAGAACTAAAGGTCAATACCAAGCCTATCATGTAGAAGCATAGGCCTATAAACCCTAAAACTAAAAATTTTATGAGGAAAGAATTATTAAATTTTTATTGAATCCAAGATCATCTTTCCTATTAAGCACTCCTCATGGATAACCAATTTAATGCCTATCAAGAAGAAGAGTGGGAAAATTAGTTTGTGTGTTGACTTTAGGGATCTAAATAGGGTATTTTTGAAAGATAACTATCCTTTTCTATTGATGGAGAAAATATTTTAGATAGTTGTTGGTTCAGAACATTTTTCCCTTTTAAATGGGTATTTAGGTTACAATCAAGTGATGGTAAGAGAAGAAGATCAATAAGACTAACTTCACCATAAAGTGGGGCACATATTCTTACCAAAAGATGTCTTTTAGATTATAAAATACTGGAGTAACTTTCCAAAGAGCCATGGACATGGCTTTCCAAGGATTACTAAATTAGATAGTACTAGTTTACTTGGATGACATCATAGTTTTCACTAAAAAGGCTAGTGAACACATGGACCATCTAAGGTTGATATTGCAAAGATGTAGAGAGTATGGGATCTCTTTAGATCCCAAGAAATGTGTGTTTGTTATTCATGAAGGCAAACTTTTGGGTCACATTATCTCAAATGAAGGGTTATTCATTAAACCTAATAGAATAAGTGCCATCCTGGCCTTATCTTTACCCAAATATAAAAAAGGAATCCAAAGCTTCCTTGGCAAAATAAACTTTATGAGAAGGTTTATACCTAGTTTTGTAAACCTAGTCAAATGCATCACCATCATCATAAAGAAGAGACAAGTGTTTGCTTGGTCAAGTGAAGGTAAATCAACATTTGAGGCCATCAAGTAAGATATTGCCCAAGAACCCTCACTCATGAATCCTATTTTATCAAAATATTTCATATTGTACATCTTTGTCAATGTTGAAAACATATTAGCCATGCTAATGTAGAATAATGGTGGACTTGAGCAACTAATTACCTTTTCTAGTCAAGGAATAGAGGGATATGAGGTGAGGTACACTTTTATTTAAAATTAGGTTATTTCAAATTTGATAAGCCTCAAAAATTTTAGACCAATGTTTTCCAATAGCAAGGTTTATCTTATGGTGTATTAGCCTAGAGTTAGGGACTTCCTCTTTAACAAGGATTTGATTGAGAAAAGAGTAGGATCAATCACCAAGGTCATGGAGTATGATGTGGAGATAAAAGTCACTAAGATGGTAAGAGTTAAAGGCTTGTGTGAGCATGTGGTGTATGATATCCAAGAAGACAAAAAATTTGTTTTGGTGACACAAGACAACTCATAAGCAGATGCACCTCCACATCACAACCGTTGGCTCTGAGACATGACATATTTATTGATGACAAGAGAATGCCTTCAAGGTTTAGATAGAGAAAAAAGAAGGTATTTAAAGATTTAGTACATAACTTATGCATTAATTCATGGAATTATTTTTATAAGAGACCTTAATGGGGTACTTCTTAGGTGCATTGATGATATTCAAGTTATAAATGTCTTGGAGTAGTTTCATTATGGACCTATAGGAGGCCATTTTGATCCAAGAATAACAATAGTAAAGGTAATAAGAGCTAGTTATTACTGACATAGCTTTTTCAAATATGCCTATGCATGGGTTAGGAAGTGTCATAAGTGTTCTCTATTTACAGGAAAGCAAAGATTAACAGGTCTTCTACTTAACCCAATCCAAGTGGAGAAACCCTTCATTCAATGGGGGTTAGACTTCACAGGGATGATCAATCCACCTTCAAGTATAGGAAATAAATGGGTGCTCACTACAACTAACTATTTCACCAAGTGGGTAGAAGAAATTACCTTGAAATAAGCCAATGAAATATTAGTATTGGACTTCTATGACAACATAGTAACCAGGTTTGGTGTCCCAACTACTACAATATTAGATAATGCATTAACATTCATTGGTATGAAGATAAGTGAATGGGAATTAAAGCTATGCATCTACCTCAACACATCCTCCAATTACTATCCCCAAGGCAATGGATTGGTAGAGTCTACAAACAAGAAATTGATAAGGATTATCAAGAAGACCATGGAGGAAAATTAGAGAACATGGCATACAAAACTAAGGATAGCCCTATGCGATAACATAGTGACTCCCAAATCTACCATTGGAAATTCTTCATATGTCCTTTTATATGGAAGAGAAGCCAAATTACTCATTTCTCTTGAACTACCTTCCTTGGAATTAGCCCATCAATTTGAGTTGATGGAGAGTGGACCTATAAACATGAGGATGACATAGCTCATGGATCTTGAAAAAACTAGGGACTTTATAATGAAGACATTAGAATCACATCAAGATCAAGTCAAGAAAGCCTTTGACAAGAGAGATACAAAAGGGACTTCAATGAAGGGGACTTAGTCCTCAGGTGGGACTAGAATAAGGCCAAGCTAGGAAACCATACCAAGTTTGATAGCTTTTGGTGTGGTCCTTATTTGATCCATGGATGCAAACAACATAATGCTTTTCATCTTTTCTAACTAGATGGAGAGGTATTACGTATCCTAGTCAATGACATTCATTTAAAGCCTTGTTATTAGAAAAAGTTTGCAAATTTTGTATGATATTGTAACATATTAGAGTAGTTTTATATGCTTTCCTCTAAGTGCCTTGTGCACATTTCTTTCAGTTGTGTGTTTCCCTCTCAATAAGTACCTTGGGGGCACATATGCTATTATTTTATTTATTATTGGTTCTTGTTGGTTCAAGAGGAGGTTTCTTGGAAAAAGGGTCAACATTATATCAATATCACAATAGTTTTAGTAGGGAATAAATATTGAGACTCCATGCCCAATGGATCATTTTAAGACCATTAGTATTTGCATCGAAGGCATGCAAACCTAGGATGTCACCAGAAATTTTGGTCAATTTTTGCCTACATATAGAAATTTGCCTAGATGGATTAGTTTCTAGAGGTCTTCATATAGAGTGATCAGCTGAGCAAAGTTTTCAATTAAGTGATAAAATGCTTGAAAATAGGTCTAAAATTGGAAGGTGAAAAGGACTGGTGGGTTATCATTGTGATCATTACCTTCATGTACATAAAGTAGGTTTTATAGGTCTCAAAGACTCATTTTGAGCCTTGAAAGTTCAATAACAAGCCTAGAAGGACCAGATCATCACAAGCACATCACGCAGAAATGGATAGTTCAATATATTTACATGTTTAATAAATGAACTTAAGGAGTCTTTCAGGCCAAAATATTTCATGGACATGAATTTATTCATGCCAAGATCATCATCTACAAAATTGGTGTCTTGATGATCTTGCTATCTCAAGATATAAAGCTTCAAAGTTAGACTTGCAAAATGAAATGTTCATGGGTATGGAAAGTTAAATATATGGTAATTAACTATTTGGATTTAAAAAATACCTAACAAGTAAGAAATTCATGGGGATGTCAAGTTCAAGATTCATAAAAATATCCATTTGAATTCAAAAGAGTGAACACAGAGCTGACAAGTGTCTAGATATCAGGATCTCAAGGAATATCTAATGGTGAGTAGGCAAGGATGATGTCAGTTGGTCCCAAATATCCAATAAAGCATGATCCATCATACAAAGTAGATCAATGATGAACATCAAGTCAAAAGGTTAGCATAGAATATGAAAGTGAAAAGTGGCATGATCTTGGGAGTAGAATCAAGATCCAATAGCATGTGGATGAGCTTGAGTTAGTGGGCTCAGGTATATCAATAGCTCATGTTCATTCATACAAAATACAATCAACAACAAGTTAGAGGTCAAAGGGTTAGCATATCTTTGGGGCAAGTCAGAAGCTACCAAGTGTCATGATCGTGGTAACTAGTAGAAGATCTATGGCTTGTATCATTCATATAGTGAAGATCTAATAGTGTAAACAAGGTCAAGAAGTCAATGGAGCTCAGATCAAGTATGGGGCTACCAAGTGTCTAAATTTGATTTTACCAAATAAATAAGTCGATGGACAATGAACAAAGGTGAGCCCAAGAAGCATCCAATGGAGGTTGATGAAGTTTTTTTAACCTAGATAAGCAAATGCATAGGAGCTAAGTTTAAAGATGATCCAAGTTGAACTAGAATGGATATTTTAGGGATCGAGCATCACCATTAGAACTCCATGGAGGTAAAATAAGTATTTTAGACCTAATAAAAATAAAAGTGTGGAAACTTATTTCCAAATCAAGGATAAACATCTGGTAATCTCCTTTTCAACAACATTAAGACTATAGGAAAACTAATGAATTGGATTGGTTTTTAATCTATAGTAAAAATCTGTACTCAGATATTGAGTAGAGATATATTTGTGAATAATGAAATGAGTGTATCATCTTTTTATATGGTCATATCTTTGAAAAATAGGTAATCATATCCACTAAAAGTATACGTAAGCATGGATCTATCAAATCCATGGATATGAGGACTTTGTCCTTACATAAAAGCAAGTGGGAGATGGCATAGGAATTCATGAAGTAGATTGGGGGATTAAAGAAAGAAGTTAGAGAATTCAATGTTGTTCAAAACCATAAATATCTTTTCTCCAATAGACTTAGTCATGAATCATCATGCAAAACAAACCCTTATCTTCTAGTGTATCTCCCAGCCAATGAGGAAGCTTGAAGATTATTGGAGCCAAGTGTAGGTTAACTTGTTGATGATGGATTAGTATTGATTTGATAAGTATAGGGGGAGTTTTAAGTCTTTTAAAAAGCCTTTAAAGTGTTTTCTTCATAAACATAGATCATGGATCAGTACCTCCAACAAGTTCTTTTCTTCTAGTATGTTTTCTAAAGCCAATTAGGGGGGCTTGAAGGAATTTGGAGCCAATGAATGGCTAGTTGGGAAACATAATTAATGTTAATAGATAAAAAGTGGTTAGAATCCCATCCAAGTGATTGGACCTCATTTAATGATCTTGGTTTATGTGATCTTATCTCTCCCCTTTCTTCTATATCTCCCATTCTTTCCCATTTTGTAACTTTCTCCTAGATTTTATAAGAAGACACATACTTTTGAGAAGATTTCTCTCTCAATTATGTAAAGGTGAAGACTCCCATTTGATAAAGCTAGACCTTATCAAAAATTATATGAAAGACCTATTAAAGGTAAAAATACCTTCTTTACCTATCTATTACTTTTGAACTATGTTTAGTAAGCTTGTACATGATGGGATTATGAAGGAGAATGTTCCATGCCCATTGTCCTCCTTCATTGAGGGTTTTAGGGTGTTTCCTAGTTGATTGTAGGTTTGCATTTGTGTTCTTTCTACCATTAATGTAAGCTTGATGTGAGTCTTATAATTCCTCCTCAATTCAATCATTGCTTCCTGAACCTAATGTATGAAATAATTATGTAATTATCTAGATTTTGATATTGTGTGAGATAATACTATTTTATGCTTCTTTAGTGTATATTTCATACTTATGTGAGTTCTCATTTAATTTTGTGCATAATCTTGTTAACTTTCTTAGGATCCCTATTTAACATTTCTAACCCTTTTACAAGTTCAAACATTAGTATTGGTGATCCATCGAGAGGAAGTCAGCCTTCTTCAGAGCTCCAACCCCACCATAGGTGACCCATAGTATAGGGTTGTTCCCATAGTGTAGCTCAATTAGAAAGAGACTAAAAAACCCTCTCCAAGGGTGTAGATTAATACTACAGCAAGTCCTACACCACATCTTAGGATTTTTATGTTTTGAGGGACATTTTTCCAAGTATATCTTACATGGTCTATTCCATATTTATTTCTCCTACATATGTAACTCTTATTCTCAGCTTGAAAAGGGTTCTAGTAACTCTTGGACTTCATAATTTTCTCTCCTCTATCAAATTCTATAAGTACTAGCAATTTTATCTCTTGTAAAATAATTCCACTTCACGTATGGTGAATCCTTACTAAATTGATGCCATACTTTACATTTTAATAATAAATGCAAACTATTTTTGAGTTCATGAACATTTTGTCTAAGTGTGAAAAGTGATGTATGGTGATGTTGAGTGATAATATTCTATCCTTACTTCTCCTTATCTTTTCATGTTTATGCAAGGGTTACTATAATAGGTCATATAGAGTGTAGATAGTGTGTTAGGATCATTTAAAGTGTACAAGTGTCTTTAGAGTGTGCAATCTATCCTGTGGTTCACTTACCTTGAGTTATCATATACATATCACCTCTATATTGAAAAACTTATGTTAGAACCTCTTAGGACTTTGAAGCTTGTTAGTAGGTCTTGTTTCTTAGTGAAATAAGTATGATGATCTTGTGTAAATTTTTTTTGTTGGTGTATGAACCCCTTATATTAGTTTTATTTCATGCATACTTATATCCCTTTTCCCACAATCAAATAGTTAGTTTAGTGAGAAGCACTTTAAGGCAAATTCAGGGAGCTATCCCTTAAACCTAGAGGTCCACTTCTATTATAAGTACACCCACATACCTATAAGTATTCCCATGTTTAATAAATATGGAGGAGGATTTAACACCCTCCTATAGGGTGAAATATTTGGTGATAACATCAATCACAAAGGTACCTCTTCAAGCACCTTCACTTCATGCAGTCTAGAATGGCATAGTGAATGAAGAGTGATCACCAAGTGAGAAAGATATAACTCAAATTAGGAGGCATTATAAGGTATAATTTATGAATCTAAAGAAATGATGAATCTTAACAAGTGTCACATCACCCCCTGTATGGATTGTTTTGAGATATGAAGAGCACCTTGGTGCCAAGTGTGAAGGATGAGTGAAAGAAGGGTGATTATGACTGCAAATAGTGAGAAAACTTATCTAGAATAAGATTGATGATTAGGGACACATCCAATGAATGTTGGAGCCTATTTATAAACCCCATTTATAGTGTAATTATGTCATCTATTCATGGTCTATTGTGGATCAATCAAGGAAAGATAATGATGAAAACAAATTTCAAAGAGCTAATTGAAGGGTCCTATGCTATAATTGAAGAATTTCATGCCTTGGATAGACATTTGTCCAAAGATACCTTGCATGGTCTATCACATAATTCATTACTCTATATATGTAACTCATCTTAGCTTGACACCTATTCTTATGGCTCTTAAAATTCATTCTTATCTCTTCTCTCTCACATTCTATAAGTACTATCCATTTTGGTTCTTGTTTTCATAATTACACACCATGTATGGTGAATCCATATTAGTTTTATGTTGTAATCTGAATTTGAATAATATAATAAATATATTTTTGAGTTTACAAACATATTTTCTAAGTGTGCAAAGTGATGAATGGTGAGGTCTAGTGATTCTATCCTTACTTATCCTTATCCTTTCATGTTTAGTGCAAGTTCTCACTATAATATGTCATATAGAGTGTAGCTAGTGTGTTTGGATGCCTTAAAGTGTTAAAGTGTACTTAGACCTTGAAATATACCCTTTGGTCCACTTGCATTGATTTATCTCATGGATATCACCTCTATATTAAAATACTAATGTTAGAACATCTTAGGACTTTGAAGCTAGTTTGTGTGTCTCATTTTTTAGTGAAATAAGTATGATAACATTGTAAAAATACTTATGGTGAATCACCTCCTTATAATATATTTATTTGATGCATATTTTTCCCCTTTTTCCACAAGCAATCAATTAACATAGGTGATAAGCAATTCAAGATCAATTCAAGGAGCTAGCCCTTAAAGCTAGAGGTTTACCTCTACTATAGGAAACCCAAAAGCATAGAGGTATTATAATGTTGGAAAAATATTATAGTAGGCTTGAGAAAAATCCTCTAGGGTGAAATATTTGATGACAAAAGTTCTAGCACACTCGGTGGGACCTATTATCCTAAAGACAAGTTGTCAAGGTGGATGCTGGTCTTGACAACATCCGTTGAATATTGGTGTGATATTCAACATTTGATGACTCCATTTAAGGTAAAATATAGTTTTAGACCATTATTTTTTCATATATTTGTGCTCATAATTCATGGTCCTTACTAGGTCATCTTCTAGTATATTTTTCAATCCCATTAATCCACCTCTTCAACCTAAACTTCCTCTTGAATTTCAACACCTCAACTTATTATACCCTTTCAAGAGCAAGGAGACTTTGATAGATAAGAAGATCAAGAGAGTGAGGAAGAGATTAAAGAAAATATGGCTAAGCAGCATGCCTTCCTAACCTTTAAAACAAATAAATCAAATCCATCTTGATGCCTATGATGACATTCACCCTAATGCTATAAAGAGTGTTCCTACATTCAATTATGAAGGCCATGTTACTCCTAGTAAACACATTAGGAATATCTCCAATTTTTGTAGTTTTCACAATGTCATTGAGGTTAGCATTACTGTTAGACTCCTTGACAAGTACCTTAGAGGGAAAACAATTGATTGGTATAGGACTTATCATGGTGTTTTCATTACAACATGGGATGACTTTGGAGTGTTTCTAACTTCAAGGTTTGAAGATGAGAGTGACCACACTTCACTCATCCACCAACTCAATGTGATCCAAAGAGTCCCTAAGGAAATATTGCATGACTTCAATGAGAGTTTATAAAAGACTTGGTATAGGTTTCCTCCTCCCATGAGACCACATGTTAGCTTTGGATTTCCTACATACTTGAGATTGATTATTACTAATATTTCCATCATGCTACAATCCATGGGTGGTTTCACTCTTCCTGAAGCATATAATCTTGACATTAGAGATTAGAATGGACTTATTAAAGTAGGGAAGTTTTGTATAAAAGTATCTATGCCTTTTATTCCTAATGTTCCTGATGTTGCTCCAAACATTTCCCAAGTTCCTAATGCAAATACCAATCCTAAGACTATTCTTAAGAAGACAAGATGATATTGATTGGAGGGAAAGATACCAAAACCTAGAGGCTCAAACTAGGAAATATAATCTAAAATATGTTGTGAATCAAGGACCTTATCCCTATCATCAAAAATATGGTTAACAATATGGGAGAGGGAGAGGTCAAGTGTAGCCTAACTTTAATAGGCCTGCCAATGTATACAATCCTACTTCTACCTCCAACACAAGAGAGATGGTATTGGTCAATAGCAATTTGATCCAAGGATAAGAATGGAAACAAGGTAAATTCATGGATTCTAATGAAAGTGGAGAAAAATATCTAGTTATTAAAGGAGGAGCCACTCCTCTACTATCAACAGAGGATGAAGTCCTAATGTAAACAAGTGAAGGTTGGTAGTTTTAAGGAGAAATCTTCACTAACTTCTTAGTTGAAGATACTTTTATGCTTAATAAATTAACCTCTATTTCAAATAATACAAGAGTTAAGATAAATCTCTATGATATTTTAATGGTGTGCTTATAATATCAATTAATACTCCCACAAGGTAGCAAAACATGGCTACAAGCATGAAATCCCCTGACATTCCTACACCTCCTCCAAATCAAAATGTGTAAAGGACTATTCAAATTGATTAAATACCTCAAGTTAAAACAATTTATTTACCTCAAAATACTCAATAAAAGGGAATAATTTCTGATTTAAACATTATAGATTCATTGAAGAGTGCTAAGGCATCCATTTACCTTTGGGATGTCCTTCATATGCCTGGCCAAAAAGAGATTTAAAAAAAATAAGTATATACCATCCATGATAATCCTAAATATTAAATAAATGTTCATGGTCATGTTTCTCTTAATAATGACCCTAACAACATTTTGGAATAATCTACCAAAGTTGAAAATCCTCCACCTTTCTACCTTACTCTCATTGTGGGTGATAAATTAGTTCATAACTACATAGTTGATAGTGGAGCCTCCACATAAGTGATTCCAAAATTTTTAGCTCATAAATTGGTCCTAAAGTATGAATAAAATATTAAAATAGTAATTCAATTATATGGTACACCTACAAATTTAGTATGATTGATCAAAGGTTTGAAGGTTTTTCTCCATGACTGTCCTAGTTTCCCCATTCTCTAAGACATTCTTATAGACTTGCCTGCTCATTTTGCAATATATCTTTAAAGATATTTTATAGATAATATAGGAGGATAAATATAATTTTATTAGTCCTTATTATCCTTTATAACAATATATGGAACAAAATTTACCATAAGGACTCAACCACTTGCAATATTTCACATTGAGCCTTATGTACAAGCAAACTCTAATCTCAATTATGTGATCAATGACAAGGAAGAGTATATTATATATGATGGTAATTATTATAATATTTAAGGGATTTATGATTTGTTTATATATGAGTATGGTATATATTCTTCTGAATATGATCCATATACATACTCTGAGCAAAATAGCCTTGGCACTTATATCATCCATGAAGGAGCATCTGATCAAACTGAGGCAAGTGTTGATAATTATTTCTCATAAGTTGTTGAAGGTAAATATTTGATACATGTATATGATGATGATAGATTGAATATCATGATAAAAAACCATGATGAGAACAACCTTGTAGTCCTACCTGCAATTGATGAAGCATCCCTTGGAGATGACATTCATGAGGAAGAGGGTGACGTATGGCAAAGGTTCAATACCATATGTCAAGAATTTGATTAGTTAGGTAATACTAACTCCCATCATAAGAAGCATATATATGATGAGTGTGTTAATGAGACTGATGATCAGGTTGTCGAGTGTTCCATTAAACATGAAGGTGTATTCCAAACCACTGATCAAGGGTCTACAATCATAGAGAAATTAGTGAAGTCAAGGTAAAAGTCTTTGTGCCTGAAGAATAGTCAAGAACCCAACTTGAGGTAGGACCACATTAAAAGGTATTAGAATGTGGTGAAGAGGGACTTGGTGATCATTCAAATCAAGTACATTCTATTCTTTAAAAGAGAATAAAGTTGAGGTAGCTGTCATGTCTCCCAATCTATAGTTTGAAAAATATCAATTGGATATGATAGAGATCAAAAATGTTGTAGATCCAAAAAAGGTATTTAGAGAGAAATATAGAGCATTCATGAAATATCAAATTATTCCACTTACAGGCATGAGGAGACATGAAGATGGTAAGCTTGTTAATCATCTACATATTCAAGTGGTTGATGATGAGCATGCTTCACATGACAAGTTACTTTCATGGAGTGACAAAGATGTAAGAGGAACCATCTTTGACCTTGATTGAGACATGGTAATTTTTGTTTTCAACTCAAGGGCGAGGTCTTGTAAATACTAAGTTAAGTGTGTGTTTTTATTTCTATTGTGTGTGTGTGTGTGTGTGTGTGTGTGTGTGTGTGTGTGTGTGTGTGTGTGTGTGTGTTTCATAAGTGTTCCTGAGAATAAATGTTTGTTTCCTTTGGTGTGTCTTGTTTTGTATGTCTTTCCTTATTGTTTGGTGTGGTTTAAAATGAAAATTTAGTGTCATATATGTGTGTATGTGACTCAAAGGCCCAATGGATAGGATTAGGCTACTGGTCTTGGCATAACAAGCATATCAACCCTAAGAAATCACCAAGAATATTGACTATTTTGACCACAAGTCAAAATAGGTCAACCCCTATAGTAAAAAAATTGTATAGGGGGATACTAATATGTAATATGGTGTGTCATGGTCCTATTTTATGTTATTTAATGATCTATTAACCATGGTCATAGTCAAATCTAGTCTTAAGTCATTTCATGTCACTTATGGGTCATATTTGAGTCATTAATGAAGGTTGTATAGTTTTTATTGGTAGATAAGTGTTTAAAATTATTTTTAAATGTAGAATATGTTAGAATATTCTAAGTCTTGTCAGTTATAAAATGTGTAGGTTCCCAACTAAAATCAAGAAAATAGTTTAAAAAGGAGGTTTTGGCAATTATATGACTTCTAAGGGAGTGTGGCATGTGTATCAAGATTATGCAGTGGCTCTTAAACTTCCATAAAATAAATTACATGTTTTATTTTCTTTTTAAGTCTCAAAAATGGATGAAAACCATTTCTCTTCTCCATCACTCTACTAGGCATGCATAAATGGTCAACAAGTTTATTAATGGTATAAGCAATAGGCATGGTTTCAAGTTAGATGCCTTTATGGGTTTTTATCAAAATCAATCCAATTATATTTCATGGAAATATTTCAAATTTTGGTTGACCATGCTTTACAAACCATTCTTAATAATTTGACTGTCTCCTTGTGCATGCTAATCCCCACACCTTGTAAGTTTTCTTCTTATTTGAGCTGGTCCATAAAAACCACTTGATGTAATTAATTATAGATGACATGGAAATATTTTTATCATGGTTTCAATCATTTTTAAAATTTTTGGGGATGTGTGGATGAGCCAAACATCTCAAGTTGTAGGTTGAGATCACCATTGCTAAGTTACAGGCATATTTCACCAAGTGCAGAGGTCCTTATTATTATAATGGTTTCAAATGAATGTGACACATTGTATTATATGATTTTAAAGTCATATTAATCACTTTTATTTTTAAATATTAGTCTTAAAGGAGATCATGAATGAGGTTGTAGTTATGTTTACCATAGTCAGTTCTTTACAGGTATCCACTTACAATCAACTGAATACAATGTATGAAGGTTTTGAGAAGTTCATGAAGATGTAATGATAAGTTTTAAGAGGTGTTAAATACACTCTTAGAACATTAAAAATCAGGCCAAAATATTCAAATGCTATATGATGGACTATGACAGTCAATTCAAACTAGATACATAGTCCTGTAATTTAATGGACACTTATAGGTGCCTCATAGTTTGGTCAAACACATTGGAATGAAGATTTTAAAATAGTTTTCACTCTTTCAAGGTTGAAAATATCTATTTGAAGATTTTGAGAAGGACTAGAATTTATTGAAGGCCCATACACTATGCATAGTGTCCATATCTCATCCCCATTGCCCGATGACCTGCATGTGCACCTATAGATGGCTCTCACAGAGGCTTGAATATGTTGCATAGAGAGTTTAAAAATGTTTTGAGACCTTCATAGAAGATTTAAAAGTTAGAAAATTCCATAATAGTCAACAATAGAACTATTGAGTGGAAGACAAACTTGAGGAGTCATATTCACATATAGAGAAAGAGTTTAGGGACTTGTTACCTTAAAAACTTTGAAACAGAGCTTTGTCCACTTTTGGTGCTTCCATATAATAGTGTAACATGGAGTCTATATGAATTTGAAGTCCTCCATCATGAATACTTATCATAAGGGATATGCCTTGACCAAATAAAGTGGATGCTTGATTCCAATAAGTGATGTATAATAATTTCCTAATTCATGCATTCTTTCACTGTAGAAGGTCAGTGATCTCTATAGTATCTTGAACTTCAAATGATATTATAATCCAGGGTAACCTAACAAGAGTATGCATTCATGTCAAGTGATCCTATTGAGTTGAGAGGCACAATAATTGATCCAAAGAACATTAAGAGGGGTGGAAGTACAAAGTATAGACCTATATCATCATCTATAGGTGTTCCTTACCCTTAGAAAAGTCCACCTATAGTTTGACTATTGGTACTTATGAGCTCATGAGATGAACATTAGTGATTAAAACCCTAAAAATGTGAACACTTGCTAATTAGAGTTGGTTCTAGGACCTCAAAAGTATCCTAGAATATGTAGCATAGGTTTCAAAGAATTGAAATGCAACCTATAGGTGTCTTTTGCTCTTAAAATGATAATCTACAACCAATTGTAAGATGACAGTGCATTGATATATGACAGTTTGGCCTTATCATAGGTATTTGAGCATGAATTAAGTTTAACTAAAGTTGAAAGTGACCTATATGATTCCAAGGGTATAATATAATGTGATATAAGGTTTAACCATGCAATATACACCTACAGGTATGTCACTTTTCAACAAGTGACATAGTCACAGTTGACTGTAATCTAGACCTATCAAAGTAAAGGTATGCATTGAGGAGTTTGGAAAAGGTTAGAATGATGAAAATACTTGGAGTGCCTTCATAAATAAAAATGACCATGTTACATGATTCTAAATATAGTGAAAAATAGATCAAGAGTTGGCTTTCATGTAACCTATAGTCATACTCACTAAGCCTACACAGTTAGTGAGTTATACACAGTTTGCCTTGAGGGATTTAAGGAATTGAAAGACCTATTAATGTGAAATAACATTAAAATTAAGTACAAATGGTCCTTAAGATCTATTGAAGCCTCTCATACATTTAAATAACCTAAGACAATAGTGGAAGTTCCCTTTATTTTGCCTCAAGTAGAGGGCACTCCCAAGAGGACAAACCTTGAAGGTTTAGTAACTAAAAGGAAATAAGTGAGTTATAAGGTGTTGAAACATTGAAAGGAGATGTATAAAGTTGTGTTGGACATGTAAAAACATATATGAGGCCTCATAGGTGGTAGAATCCAAACCTGATGGCCCAAACCCACATAGGTATAGTCAGACCTATTAGGTCTTGACTATGCCTAATGCCTAAAGGGGTCTATTTCCATTTATAACACTAGATGAGCCTTGTAGAGAATTTAAGTAACCTCACGAGGAGTTATAAGGTGTGTTAAATCCCTTGGTTTACAAATAAGTTCATAGATAATACATTTATTGGCTTAGAAACATGATAGGGTATGCATAATGTAAATGAGAGTTTAAGAAGGCAACTTTAGAAGCTCATAACAATACAGATGATTAGAATGGGAGATAAAGGAGATAGGATATGTTGGAGAGGGTAATAAACAAGTATCTAGTGGAATTTATTTAGGGTTTGGATATTACAATTTTATGAACAATCTTTAAGGGGTAAAATTACCTAAACCCCTCTAAAACCTCTGCTAATGACCTAATACAAAAGAAGTTGATAGAAATGAATCCAAGAGGGATAGTTTGGGTACGAAAATGATTTGAACTTGTATAATACTCCCCAGAGCTCTTTCCCATTAAATTGAATTGTACCTTATTTGTATGGACAAGGTATAAGATGGCTTCTCTTGATAGTTTTTGATGTTTTATAGGTTCAAAAGGGTTTTAAAATATGAGGATCACTTTGGGAGATATAATGAGACCTAATATAACTCCTCATATCCATTTATTGTCTTAATTAATCACATAAGTACCTCTACAAGCACCTTCACTTTAATCAGTCTAGAATGGCATAGTGAATGAAGACTGATCACCAAGTGAGAAGGTGATAAATCTAATTAGGAGGCCTTTTAATGTTTGATTTATGAATCTAAGGATATAAGGAATCTTTAAAAGTGTCACATCACCCCCTATATGGATTTGTTTGTGAAAATGAAAACCACCTTGGTGATAAGTGTGAAGGATGAGTGAAAGAGGGTGATTATGATTGTAGACAAAGAGAACACTTATCCAAAAGAAGATTGGTGATTAGGGACATATCAAATGCATGTTGGAGATTTTTTATAATGCCCCATTCATATTATAATGATGACATATATTCCTAGTCTATTGTGGAGTGCTCTAGGAAGGCCAATGATGAAGCCAATTTTCATAGAGCTAATTGAAGGGTCCTATGCTAGACGTAGTCATATAAAATGAAAAAATTAGTAACTTGAGCATGGATAATGACACCTAACTTTTAGGTCCCTCTTTATTTTTCTCATTACTCTCTTAGGCATCTTTTTATAGATTCCCAATCATCCATAGCCTTTCAAACTTGATCTCAACTGAGCTAGGACCCTCTTTTCATGACCAATCCATCTCCCCAAGTCCTATAATCTGAAGAAAATAGTGACAAACTTATATTATAGCATTGATGCCACTCCTATCTAATTTTGGCATTGTTATCCAAGCTCATTTTTAGACCTAATAGTTAATTTATTTTGGTTCCCTATCCTCCTCCTTGTTGGCCTAACATGAGCACATTCAACCCATGACCAATAGACCCATATAAAAGCCCATTCAAAGATCATTTGGAAAGGGTTGGAAAAATATCACTAATCAAGAAATAACACAAGCATGAATACTCAATAAATATTTCCTATTCTCTACATATAACTAGTCTATACACTTTCAAGCAAATTGAAGTCCTCATATTAGTCCCTAGACATATCAAGAACATCTAATCTAACATTTTGCATATTGATACACTTAATTTCACAAATAACATCAAGTGGGAGAACTACATATGGCTTGATCCCTCTTCAGAGTATTGGTATGTAGGTAGTGTGCCCACACAAGGGGTGTGCATCCAAATCCAGTGAATCTTACACACATTAAACCCCCCTCTTGTTTAAAATTGGTCAAAACACAATAGAAGATAGGGTTTGAAGAGAAAATATATTATACATGGAACTCTATAGACTTCTAGCCATCAAAACTTTATAGACAGGGCCACACAGACCTATTGAACAAAACCTAGAAAGCTTATATTCTTGGAATAATAGTGGAAAAGGTGGACTATAACACCGGTGCCACTCTTATCTAGTTCTGTTACTCTTATCCAATCACAAAATGAAGTTAAAATCTTAGTTTACGATAGTGTCCCAGTCCTACACAGTGAATTCTAGCCTCTATCTTAGTTGGATCAACTAGTTTTTAGCAAACTCTTATTTTCTTCCCTTTATTACTATTTTTAGAAACATTTGAATTGCAATCAAATTTCCAAAATCAATAGGTTAATTATTTCATATTTATTTAATAGTTTTAATAATCAAACCCTTTAACTAAATTAGGAATAGAACCCCAATATTCTCAAATAGGTTAAATCATTTGGTGAACTTGACTTACTTCATTTGTGCACAAAAACCCTATAAACCCTAGGGTAAAATTCTTATTAAATTTTTCTATAAATTTTTGAATTTTTACTTGAATATTGAAATAAAAAATTCATTTCAAATTTTAAAATTTAGTATTAATTTTTAAAATGATTTTCTTTCAAACCCTAGTTGCCAATACTAGGTCCCAGTATTTTTCTATTAATTTTATAATATTTTTTTGAATTTTTACTAGCATATTAAAATTAGAAATTGACTTTAAAATTGAAAATTCAATAGTAATTTCAACAAAAATATTTTTCTCAAAACCCTAGTTGCACATACTAGGTCCTATTTAATCAAGCATTTTCCAATATTTTTTTGAATTTTTAGTTACATATTTAAATAAAAAATCCAATTTCATTTTCAAAATTTCATAGTATTTTACAAAAATATCATTATAAAAACCCTAGTTGCATGTACTAGCTCCCATTTGCTTCTTGAGGTATCACCTTACATCTAAAAATTACATTGCAAAAATGGATCTCACTTATTTATAAATTTTTCTTAACTTTTTTGCAAATAATAAGGAGACCATACTTGGTACTATCATGTATATGAATGATGAGCCATATCATATGTTATTATAAAGCTTCATTATTTGTATTTCATGCTTATTTTTCATTATATGAGATGATTTTAAGAAATTTATTATTAAACATGTTAAGATATCTCTTGCATTACCTCCCTTGGAGCCTCTACCCCATGCTGAGTCATGTTTCATAGTCCATTTCACTCTTCCCTAGGTCACTACCCATCACCAGAGAGCCCAGTTGATACCCTTTTCCCCTCCACCACCTCGACCTATTGATTATCTTTTCTCTCCTACCATAGATACTACTAGTCCTATATGGATAGTAGATAATATGGTTAGAGTTGTTACTCGATGTGCCACCATGCCTCCTCCACTTAGATAGAAGCCCTGTTACCCTCCTATTTCTTCCTATCCTAGGCCCAACCCACCTATAGAAACATATCCATACAAGGCATATGATATCATTGATCAGTTGAGAAACACTCTAGCTAAGATTTCCATGTTAGAATTACTTCAAAAATCTAATGTATTCAAGTACATTATTTATCAAACACTCCCTCAAAATTCTATACCCATTGATTTAGAGTCTTCTTATTTTACATTAGTGGTAAAAAATTTAAAAACCATAGAAGATGCAATTTTTTTGATCATGAGGACATGCCCTCTCAGACAATTATTGATCAAAATTTACCACTATTCATACAAGTTCAAGTCAAAACTAATGTAGTTAAGAGAGTTCTAGTTGATAGTGGCTTTAGACTTAATATACGTAATATCACATTATTACAAACCATGGGCATAGATATGGCATCCATGAAAAAATCATATAAAAACATTATAGGGTTTGATGATATACCATGACAAACATTGGGCACCATTATTTTAGATATCATAGTAGGACCCAAAACCCTCTCTACATAGTTCCAGGTCATGCCAAGTCCTCTACACTATAATATTTTACTTGGATCATCCTAGATACAAGCTATGGGGGCAATTCCTTCTAATCTACATTGATGTATTAAGTTTCTTCATAAAGGATATCTATAGACATGTCCAAAAAATAACTATCCATTTAGATATTGTTGAACTATAGATTCATATTCAACTATTTTGCTAGATGGGACACCTGATATCATAGTACAACCACCACCTCATTGCATTTATCTTGATCAGATACATACATATGAGGTTGGAGAGACTATCACTTATCTCACTCCACTTATAGTTGTGCCCTCAACTCTATATATTTTGCTAGTCATAGTAGCTTTAACCATTCTAGCTACTCCATCAGTCATAATTTCTACACCTATTATAATTACATAATCATCGTCAATAGTGATAAATTTTTTAGTTCATTCTATCATTACCATTACTCTACCAGTTACATATACTATTTTAGCATTACCATCTTCTACTTCTATAATTGATGAGACTCCCATATCATAGTTATCCCTTGTGGTAAATTCTAAGTTACCATATGTACGTGATGTTGATATAGATTCTCAGGGTTCTTTAGATGATGATATGACACCCACACTCATAGATAACTATTTATGTGGATTGAACTTTACACCAATTAGCCCAAGAGAGTACCGAGATGACTCTAGATCTCTCATTACAATCCTACATCACTCTTAACATCTCACACTACATTCTCAGGATACATTCCACATTCATGGCCATAGATAGATAACTTGGCACATATAGTTCACATTGTTACCTCTATAGATATTGAGCCAGTCATTCAAATTTAGGTAGGTAGTAACACCATCAACCATAGATTATGCTACATATGTTACTTGATTGGGGATTAATCACATTACCTATATTATGATACAGATCTATCAATAGATTATCACAGTAGGATGGTCACCCATTTTTTATTTTTCATAGGATCATAGGCCATGATATAAACTCCTGTATAACCTTATAGTAGAAATTATATAAATTATAGGTTCAAGGTATTATTTAGATTACAACACCAACAACACCACTAGCACCAGATTTACTAATTCCACTAAATTAATCTACTATCAGAGCTAAACATCCTAGAGGGGAATCAACAACTCCATTACTAGAAAAACCTTTATTTCACCTTCAGCAAAATGACACCATGAACATAGTACCTATAGCATATGATGATGATCTTGAGGCATTTGATGATGGCCATGACCCTTTCCTTCATTTCCATCCCTAACAGGCTCCATCCTTGAACCCTTTCCCCTTCTAACCTAGTCATTTATATCATTTTGTACATATTGCTTTATTTATATGCTTGTATATAGCCTCTTTTCAAATGCTTGTACATAGTTTTTTGTTATTCACTATACATAGTTTCCTTTGCTTGATTGTACATAGTCTTCCCATGATTGATTGTACATATTTCAAATATTCTAAAAATACAAAAATAATATAACATTTCAAAATCCAAAAACATTTAAATATGTCAAAACATTAAAAATATTTTGATTGTATAAATCATCCATGATTTACAACACTACTACTATGATTAGACTTACATTTGTTGTTATATGCTATTGTTTTTCAATTTATCTACATTATCATGCTTCACTTGATCTTTTTTGAGTGTGTGTAGTGACTTCCAGCTACTTGATTACTTCACTCTACCCATTGAGGGGGAATCCTACTTCTACATTCGAGACACACATCGATATACATACTCACTGGGGGCATCTTCTATATGACTACACCATCTAGGTTATCTCATTCCTACACCACACACTCTAGTTATCATGTTTATGTACATTATTTACTAGCTTACACAAATTAATCTATTGACACTCACTAGTATATAAAACTTGTGTATTTCTTAGAATATACATAGTCTTGTACTAACATGTCTTGCATACTTTCACTCTTGCTTTGATTAGTTAGATGCGATTGTATTTTCAAATCTTTACATGATTTATAATCTTTCTTAGCGTAGCTTGATGTGATTGCTTTTCCAATGCTTGCTTGCCTTTTGAATGTGCCTTAGGATATTTTCCAATGTCATTTGCTTATATTCATATGTGTGCCTTAGGACATTTGCCAAAGTCTTTTTCTTGTACTATTATATGTGATTATGGATCTCATGCCAACTCTTAATTATTTCCAATTGTATGTGTATGTAGAATTTGAACATGTCTTATATGATTCCTTCCAGTCTGAGTGACATGTGCCCATGTCTCTTGTTTACTTGGCCTCTTGGCCTCCCTTGTATGCTTCTTGCTTCTTCCTTTGTGTGCTTGTTGCTTGATTAATTTTTGATTGTTTACAATGTCGTGATCCATATCATGCATTCTCTTATTTTCTTATATGTCATGATGGACATCATGCTCCATCACTCCATGCTAATTAACAACAAATAACTAACACTTCTAGTTCTAGTTTAGTATATTACACATGCTATTACATTGTTATATCTATCTAGGAATACTCCTATTGATCTAACTATCTTTCAATACAAACCATGATATATATTGAGATATCTTGTAGATTATCATTGTTATATCATATATATTTACATCATAGCACACTTACAAGGATATTTATTCTAAGGGAAATCATTACAGGGTCTTCATTCCTACCCTTAAAAGAGGGGGAAATAAATAGGCATTTTGTTATGGAGATCAGAGCTCCTACCAATCAAAAAATCTAGTTTCAAAACACTCAAAATAATAACCAAACATCAAACCAATCAGAACAGACCAAACAAACATGAAGAATATAGAACAGTCATCAAATTTATCCCAAGACAATAGTGCTGAGACTAGACAATAGTGTTGATGCCTCTACTGTCTATTTTTAGTGATCCTATCCAAACAACAAAAAATATAGATTTTTTATAAGCAGGCATAAAAGTAGATTCAGCTATAGTTTTGTACTACTAGACTAGTTTAGTAATAATAGTTTTTAGTACACTTTTTCTTAGAGAATATAGATATAAGGGGCATCATGCATGGCATGATTGGATCTTAATTTTAGTTTCATATATGATAGTTTGTATAACTTCTAGATCATAATCCATGTTTTAGACACCAGTGATTGGGGGCAATGTGTATGACATATTTGTTTTCTTTTCTATCTAAGTTCAACATTACCTAGGCATTCTTAGTAGTTACATTCTTTATTCCATCTGTAGGTGGTTGGAATCATTTTGAAGTGGCTTTCATACAAGCATATCTTCCACATTCCTAAGTTCTCAAGTGGCTTTAATATAAGCCTAATTCTCAGTTTTGGAGTGGCTTTCATACAATCTTAATATCCATCTTTCAAAGTGGCCAAGAGTGGCCTAGTTTCTATCATACATTCAGTTGTCCATGCCAACATTATTAGATCAAAGTATATTCATAGGATTAAAGATCCATCTCATACGACACACATTTCATACTGATATTAATTCATAGCTTCACATCACAAGGTAATAATGGAGCCAAAGGACTAGCTAACCTTTGTATTCTTGAACCACCTATTTAGAAGGATTGGACACATAGTCCAAACATTGATTAGTACATGCATGACCACCTAGCTTCACTTAGTAGGAAATGATGGAGCTAAAGGGTCAGCCTTTACATTCTTGAGCCACTTTCTAGGGAATTAAGCACTTAGCTCCATTCACGATATTACTCTTGGTACAATATCATCGAGCATCATCTAACATTACTCAGCATCACCCAACATCATAATAAGTTTTTTATTGGTCTACATACTCGATGAGGTGTATTCATTCCTTTCTCTTCCTTTATATCTTACCTAACTTTGTAAATTCTTATTTTAGATAGAACATATATAGTAAGAACTGATCTACTTTCTATTTTCTCTTACAAATTAACACTTCATAGCATGTTCTCTCTATACACACCTAACATCATAACACAACCATAAGCTTCACCCTTATGGGTAAGTTTAGGTATGCTTTCTCTTTTTATTTTATCCTAGTATTTCACTTTATTTCATCACTAGAATAAAGTGGTAGAAAATGTAGTCAAATAAAATGTAAAAATTGGTAACTTGATCATGGATAATGACACCCAACCCTTAGGTCCCTCTTTCTTGCTCTTATGACCCTCTTAGGCATCTTTTCACTAGTTCCTAGTCATCCGTAGCCTTCCAGACTTGATCCCAACTTATCTATGACCATCTTTTCATGACCAATCCATCCCCTTAGGTCCCATAATACCTAGACAACAACACTACACTTAGACTATAACACATGTACCACTCTTGTCTACTTTTGGTGCTATTGTCCAAGCTTAGTTTTGGCCCCAATAATTAATTTCTTTTAGTTCCCTATCCCCCTTATTATTGGTATAATGCAATCATATTAAACCCATGACCAATATAGCTCTATAAAATCCCATTCAAATATCATTTAGAAAGGTTTGGAAAAATATCACTAAGCAAGCAAGAATACAAGCAAGACTACTCAAGCAATGTTCTCTATTCTCTACATATAACTAGCCTATACACTTTCAAGAAAATTCAAGTCCTCATACTAGTCCATAGCCATCTAAAACACATCCAATATAGTATTTTTCATAATCATACACTTAATTACACAAATCATATCAAGTGGGAGAACTACATATGGCTATATCCCTCTTCAAAGTATTAGTATGTAGGCAGTGTGCCCACACAAGGGGTGTAGATCCACATCCAATAAATATTTCACACACTAGCCCCTCATTATTATTCAAAATTGGTCAAAACATAATATAATATAGTGTTTTAAGATAAAATATTCTCTATAGGGAGCTCTATAGACTTCCAACTACCAAAACTTCAGAGATAGGGTCATATAGACTTGTCAAACAAAACCTAGAAAGCTTAGATTCTTAGGACATCAATGATATAGGTGGACTATAGCATTGGTGCCACTCCTATCTAGTTATATCACTCCCATACAATCACAAAACTAAGTTTATATATTATTTTAGGATATTTTCCTAGTCTTATACAATGAATTTCAATCTGTATCTCAGTCAGATCAACCAGTTTTTAGCTAAGTCTTATTTTCTTCCCTTTATTACTATTTTTAGAAAAGTTTGAATTGAAATAAAATATCACAAATAAATAGGTTAATTATTATATATTTATTTACTAATTTTACTACTCAAACCCTTTAAATAAATTAGGAATAAAACCCCAATATTCTCAAATAGGTTAAATCACCAGAATTGAAGAGTTTCATGCCTAAGAGAGACATGTGTTCAAAGAGACCTTCCTTTTTTTGTCTCATAATTAAATCCTATATATATATGTAAATCATTCTCTTAGCTTGACACATATTATTGTGGCTCTTGAACTTCATTCTTCTCTCTCCTCTCTCACATTCTTTAAGTACTAACCATTTTGGCTCTTATTTTCATAATTCTACACCATTTATGGTGAAGCCCTGATGGTTTGACATTGTAATTTGCCTTTGAATAATACAAGAAATATAGTTTTGAGTTTATAAACATCTTTTCTAAGTTTCAAGTGATTAATTGTGAGGTATAGTGATTATATCCTTACTTCTCCTTATCCTTTCATGTCTAGTGCAAGAAGTTCTCATTATGACAGGTCATATAGAGTGTAGTTAGTGTGTTTGGATCCATTCAAGTGGGAAAGTGTACTTAGAGTATACAATATACCCTCTGGTCCACTTTCCTTGAGTTGTCTCATGTATATCACCTCTATATTGAAATACTAATGTTAGAATATCTTAGGACTTTGAAGCTAGTTTGTATGTCTTGTTTCTTAATGAAAGAAGTATGATAGCATTGTGGAAATATGTATGATGTATCACCTCATTAGAATATATTTATTTCATGCATATTTCTTCCCCTTTTCCCAAAAGAAATCAATTAACATAGGTGATAATCACTTTAAGTTCAATTCCTGGAGCTATCTCTTAAACCTAGAGGTCTACCTCTACTATAGGCAACCCACAAGCCTAGATTTATTATAATGTTTCCCAATCTTAGAGTAGGGTTTAAAAACCTCCTATAGAGTGAAATATTTGGTGACAACATGTCTCACATCTCATAATGTCAAACATGAGACCAAACTAAAATCAAGCCATGGACTCCTAACAAAATTTGGATGTTATGATTGAGAAACATCTTTTTTCCAATAGGGATGAGATCCTTTTATAGGTCATAAAAATGGGGCCCTAACTCCCAAAGTATTTTTACCCCATCCACCTAAATTTCCTCATCAGAAAGAGTCATTCTAACCTTCCTCGTCAACCCCTATCTATACCTAACCCTCATGTTATCTAGTCAAAATCAAACCCTCCATCCATTTGTATTGGTAATACCATTCCCTAACATACTAGTAAATTATAATTATATCCTAATAACCCCATCCAATACTAGTATATCACTTAAGTTGCATCACATACCCCAAATCCACTACTATATCATGAAATTACTATACCCTGACCAACTATATGATTTTGATTCAAAATATTCCACATCTAAACACAACCATGAAGAGAAAAAATATACTCCTCCCCTATCTCCTTGGCATTTTCTACTACTAGCTATTTATCATAGGCATGTTTATCCATTACCACATAAAACCTATAGATATCACTAAACTCAACCCTTATGGTATACAACGAACATAAATTATTTATATAATTAAACCTAGGGACATTCCATTAATTGATGTTATAATCTAAAATATTATATCCAAATCTAATTAACTATGGTGAAATCAAAATTAGGAACATAAAAAATAAATCCTTGTCCAAAAGTAAACAAGATAAGATATGCCAAGATTCACTTCTTGATCATGATCAAACTCTACCCCTTATGAAGAAAAGCCAATACAATGAACCCATCTTCCAAAAACCATATACCTTTTGTCCATTATATCATATCCATAATTTCTTACAGTCCCTTTTTCCTAAAGCCTCCATACCAAACAAAAAGTGAAGAAGGTACTTGTGGAAAAAAATGCTATCCAATAGGCCCTTCTAGTAAAAACAATCAAAAAATCATATCCTAGAAGCATATCATCATCAACATCATAGTCAAAATCATTGTCATCCACCTCATGATTATTATAATCCATGTCATATTCTACATTATAAGTATCATCGTTTCATATGTTGAATATCATGATAATAATTACCTTTTTGAGGATGCTTCTAATTCAAATATCAACCAATAATAAGGCATGTCTTTTTATCTATGCTATGATGTTGAAGGGTAAGTGCACAAAGTTGGGGAACAAAAAGGGGCCTACCCATGGACATGATTTTTTTGAAATTTTAGAAATATGAAATTTTATAGATAATTTGATATTTATACACTCAAAATTTGAATATGGTATAAGAACATGAATTATAGTATTTCAAGTTTAGTTTCTAAAACACTATTTTTTTTGAAAAACTGTTAAGTATAACTAGGTGTTTTAACCTTAAGGAATTAGTATATGTAAATCCTATGTTGTTAAAGAGCTACGCATAGTATATCAAGGTAGAAATATACAATAAATACAACCATTGATATATTATATAATTAACCTAATTTGACCTTTCTAAAAATAACAATAAATAATGTAATGAGAACTTAGCTAGAAAATGACTAAGATAGATGATCTAGAAGCTAAAAATTGAGGCAGAGTTTGGTTTAAGTGTCATAAATAGGATCTAGGTGTTAGAATCCTTCATAGAAAGTATCACCCTAACTCAAAAGTAGTTCCATATGGTGCTAGTTTCCATCTTTGGTGCTAATTTACTCTATCTAAATGATTTCTAAGTTTTGTAAATGAGGTCTTGTTATAGATCTGGTGAAAATTTTAGCTCTATGCAATTGATATTTTTTCCTACAACTCTATTTTCCTCTAAAAACCTTAGGTTTTCATATTTGTAAGTGTTTGAATGAAACCATTAGAAAAAGGGGTTAGTTGGTCTGATGTGTTGGATGTGTGATCCACACCCCTATTTGGAAATGTTGCCTATATACCAATACTCTGAGGAGGGATCAAACCCAATGTAATTCTCCCACCTAAGTGCTTGGAGCAAGTGAAATTGAATGATATAATTATAGTTGACTTGAGTGTTTTGAATGTGATTGAGATTGGAAATTGAGTGATTTGATCTTAGGAATGTTATAGATGGTAGTATGTAGAAGTAGGGTAGACTAGGGATTGATAACCTTAAATGTGAACAATGTCTTCTAAGTTTTTCATATTTAATTTTCATCTAATTTCTATCTAGTGGTTAGAGGGCTAAAATTCATGTACATTATTGTTCTGGTGCTTATGCTGGTGTTAAAATAGGTCTAGGTTGACCCTAAGAGGTCTAAGATTTGAAAAGATATCCATTTGTGTAAAAATAAGGCAATGGAAAATAGTGCCAATATTGGGACACTAACACCATATGGTGCTACTATCACTATTATGGCATTAGTGTCTAGGTGGCATAATATGAGGTATGAAGGACTAGGATGTAAGAATGAAGGTCTAGGATTGCTTTAGGGATAAATAGGAACACCTATGTCCTGTATAAAGGTTGGATAAGTGTGAAAATAAGATTTAGGAGAGGTTTATGGCTAAGTTAGGGATATGTAGGCTCAAGTATCATTCTTAAAACTCAAGTGTCACTTTTAGGTGATTCCATTCCCCTCCCATTTATTTTAAAAATGTAGCAAAGCAAAATGACTAGGATAAAGTAAAAAGAAGCATATCAGGACTTACCTAAAAGCTGAAGCCCATGAGTTTGGATCTAAGTATGTGAAGCATGATCCATTACATGTCTAATAATTGAAACATGAATAAATCAATATTTAATTAATATATATCAAAAGCAAAGACAAAACTGAATAAAGAAGTAAAACTAAGTAAAAATAAAGTAAAAGGATAAGAGAGAGTAAATGAACAAATACACCTCATTAGGTATGAAAACCAATGCATAAACCTATTAATAATATGTGTGTGTATATAGTGATCAATCAATGAATATATTAAACTAAGTTGATGGTTTGCTCAATCTTCATATGTGGGTAGATCATTAACTCAATCCATTTTTAACTCCATCATTTCCCATACTTGGTTGGTGGATCATGACCTATGAAGAGTTTGGATTGGATTAATGGTGTGTCCAACCCTCTCATGTAGGTGGCTCGATAACTCAAGTAAACTATGACTCTATCATTGTCTACCTATGTGTATTAGATACATCTATAACTAAAACTATGTGATGCAATGAGAAATGTCTAACTAGAGATATCTTAACTAGAAATGTTGTATTTGTAGTCACTCAGGTATATCAGGTGGCTCTAGGCCACTTAAGAATGTCAACCACTACATATGGAGTAAGGCATGAAATTGGTGTGTAACTTGGAATATGATGTGTAATGTATATATTGTAGATAATGACATGGATTTTATCATTCCATTTGATCAACTAATGGGTAAGTGAGAAAATGTAAATAATGTGCCACACACATGCCCCCAAATTTGATATATGAGCATATAGATTCTGGGCTGAGTTGTAATAATATGTATCTAAGTATCTGAAATGAAAATGGGAATGGTAATGTCACATATGATGCCCCTAATCTAAGAAAACTAGTATGGATATGAGCTAAAATGGAGTGTTTGATCTAAACTAGTATGAGTTTGAGCTAAACTAAGCTAAAATTGGTAAATTTACAACTGAACATGTGCAAACATGGACTATACTTTCTATACTTTCCTAGCCATTATAGATTTTTATAAAACTAATGCTAATGGATAGTAGCACTATTTATTAGATAGTAAGACCATATGGTGCTAGTGTCCCAATTTGAGCACTAATGTCTATGTGTTTTGATTTCTATGCAACTGTATCGATCTCTATATCACTATTTTCCACTATTTTTACTTGAGTTTGATTTCTATAATCTAAGCCTATGTGATGAAAATGTATTATGAGTGCATTATGGGAGCCTGATCTCTGTGAAAAACCCTTATGAATGCCCCTCTTTTGATAGAATTTGTTGAACATGTACAAGAATTATATCAAAATAAAAAAGGTTTGTAAGATGTATTAGCTAGTGCATATACAACATCTATGTAATAATATAATATAATATAATATACATACACAACATTTAAATCTAAGCTAATATGAGCATAAGTATCTAATGTGCAATGTATTTTATTTCTAGCATTCATAAGGTTGTCAAGATAGATATAACAATGTATGTAATAGCAAATTTGAGTAATAACTGAGTAGCTACCTAGGGGGATGGGGCATGATGTCCATCACACCACCCAAGTAGGAAGGGGATATGCATGAGAGCCCTCATGGAATCTAAGACTATAGTGTATAATAAACAAAATACAAGTGTCATGGCTATGATGCATACAATAAATCATATCTATAACACACATGAGGCATGCAAAGTAGGCTAAAGGCCCACACTATAAGTTGCATGGGGAAATGTCACTAAATCTAAGAAAAAACACATACAAGGACATTATTAAATTTCTATATACACAAGCAACAATAAATTTGGCTTAAAGCCACATAGAAGGACATGTTTAAATGTCCACATACATAATTAGGAAAAGCACACACAAGGACATGGGCACATGTCCAAAGCATACATACTATGAAAAAAGTGGTGTAGAGTCAAACATCAATGATATATTCAAACTCCCTTGAATATAATAAGCATATAGATACAATCAATTCTAAACTAGGAAATCTAGAAATGAAAGTATGCATGAACATGTAATACCAATATGTATAAGAGCTAAGAGGTACTTATGGTGAGTATAAAGTAGTAGTAGTCAGTAAAATTTTTTTAATACATGTAGAATGATCAAAATTAAGATATAACAATGCTAAATATATGATGTAGAGTTTAGAAAGATATAACATGTTAATCAAAATTATGCATAGGGTTCCCATAAATGGGCAATTGTGTCAAATGAAGAACCTATGTATCTATGTATATGATCTCAATGTGTAGATGATAAAAAATCTAGATCGGTGTAGTGGACTTGAGTCCTATATCAATCTACAAGCACTTGACAAGAACAAATGAAGCATACAGATATGATAAAAGCTAACTATACTAAGATAGCTAGCATATGTAAGTCTGGAAAATACGAGAAGTGTAAACATGGAAATGAATATAATCTATAATTTTGTATTTTTTGAGTAAATATTTGAATGTTTTTGTTTTTTTTTGAAATTCCATATTGTTTTTGTATTTTTTGTATATACGCAATTTACAAGTAACATAAAAATGAAGTTATGTATAAGGAACAAGAAATAAGGAAAGTATGTACAAATAAGGACGAACAATACTAACCAATTATTCTCATGGGAGACTCACTATCACTATGGCCAGTGTCAAAAATAGGAATGGTAATCTCTCAAGCAGTGTGATTGCTATGATGAAGTTAAATGGTGTTATAATATGAATCTAGGTATTATTCATTCTCTAAATTAACCTAGAATGATAGAGGGAATTACCTCATACTATGGAGTTGACATTTTTGAATTTTGCTATGGAATATTGATTGTGATTTTTTCCTTTGAAACTATGCTTATTGTAGACATATGGTTTTGTGAAGGATCTTTTTCTAAAAAGACTTTTTTGAGAATGTTTATTGGCTTAACATGATTTTGACTTTACGGATTAAGTTCTTGCTCTTTTTGTAATATTTAATATGTATTTGGACTTTTTGCCTTGATAAATCACAACTATGAATGATTTGCCTTAGGATGTTTAATAAATCCAAAACCTTGTTGACCAACATTATCAATTGATAGAATAGGAGTAGTGATGCCTTGGGCCTACTTTCTCAAACTTTGACTATGATAATCAAACTATTATAGATATTTTTAACCAAACCCATACTGATTTGAAAGTTGACCCTTATTTTGGAGAGGTATATTTGCATTTTTTACTTTCTTTACTTATGATTTTTGTACTATTTCTTGATCTAATTATGCTTTGTGAACCTTTTGTTGTAGTTATTTAAGATTTGGTAACCATTTTTTTACTATTTTTATTTTTTACCCTTTTTAAATTTGTAAATGTGTCATTGTATGTTGTTTATATGATGTGTCACTATGTGAGTCATCTATATCCATAATCTATTGTATTTTAATTTTCAATGCTAAAAATGAATCATTATGGTGTCTATGTATTCTATGATATACACAATAATATTTAGATCTACTCACTAGGTGTAGAGGAGGTAGGTTGATCAACTTCACTTTCACCATTTCCCTTAGTATCTCACTTGAAATATTATTGGACCCTTGTAATATTTTTAAATCACTCATAATAGATGCATTGTTTTTTAATTTATGATTTGGATATGAAAGAGTATCAGGCACAACTTTGCTAGGTGTAGATACATATACATGGTTTACACTAACATATTCTAAAGACTATGTATATGTAATGTGATTTGTCAATAATGTGACCTTTTTACTTAATAACTAATTTTGATTCTATAATTATGATATTATTTTTATAATACTGATAGTTTTATTCATTAAAGTCTCACAAGTGCAAACCCTAATTGTTTCTGATTGAACATGTAGGCACACATCCTATAGGGGAGAGGTGTAGATACACTGCGTATGGGCATTAGTAACAATAGTATAATCTAATTCATCTCATGGAGGAGTGATAGCATGGACCTGGTTAGAGAGAAATTAGATATCAATCTCATGGATATGAGGAGGAGTAGTTTCTTTCTTGTGCATAAGATATGACATTAAAATTCAAAACAAAGTTATTAGCTTATATAATAGATCTTATAAGTATGCATGGTTTATTTCTTAATTAAATTCCACATAAAATAATAATAAAATGCTAGAGATAGAATGAAATTTGGCATATATTTCAAATGTTATAAAGCATCATATATACATGTGTTTATGTCTTTTTTTGAGTTCATTTCGAATTAGTAGAAACAAACATGTAAATGAAAGTATTAAACTTTGAAATAAAAAGTGATAAACTTATTTTGTCATGATTATATCAAAAAGAAATCAAAAGATATATGGATCTAAAATCTAAGTGTGGGACTTAAAAGGATAGAAACATAAACTTGAAGGTTATCTAGGGTTAGGGTTTGTCTAATATTTGAAGTAAGTCAGGTTCATCAAATGTTTTAACCTTTTAGGACTTAGTGTATGTAAATATTATGTTATTAAAGACCTAAGTATAGTAAATTAGTGTATAAATATGTAATAAATACACCCACTAATCTATTATAGAATTGACCTTTGTAAAAATAAAAATAAATAATGTAAATGAGAACTTAGCTGGATAACGATTGAGATGAATGATCTGGAGGCTAAAACCCAAGGCAAAGACTGGTTTGAATGTCACAAATAAGATCCAAGTTTTATAATTCTTTCAGGATAATGGCACCCTAACTCAATAGTAGTGCCATATGGTGATATTGTCCTCCTTTGGTGTTAGTGTCCTTTGTCTGAATGATTTCTGGGTTTTTTTATATCAAGTCCTATTCTAGCTCAGTTCTAAATTTTAGGTCTATGTGATCAATACATTTTCCTATAGATATTTATTTCTATGAAAACCTTAAGTTTTCATGTTTGTAAGTGTTTAAATAAACACCATAATAAAAAAGGTTTGATGGGCTTGATGTGCTAGACATGTGATCCACACCCCTATGTGGGCATGCTTCCTACATAAAAATACTATGAGGAGGGATCAAGCTTGATGTAGTTCTCCTACCTAAGTGTTTAGTGCCAATTCAAGTGAATTCTATAATTATGGTTGAATTGAGTGCTTTGAATATGTTTGAGATTATAAATTTGAGTAATATAAGCTTAAGAATGTTGTAGATGGTTGTATGTAGAATTAGGCTAGAATAAAGATCGATAACCTTAATTATGCACAACTTGTTCTAAGTTTTACATATGTAATTTGCATCTCATTTCCATCTAGTGGTTAGAGGACTAAAATTAATGTATATATAATGTTATGGTTATTATAAGGGTGCTAAAAGAGGCCTAGACCAACTTCATGAGGTCTAATATTTGAAAATATATCTATTTGTGGGAAAAGGAGGGAAAGTATAATATCACTAATATTGGGACACTAACACCATGTGGCACTACTGTCCATATTATGGTGCTAGTGCCTAGGTGGAAAAACCTAAGGCATCAAGGTTCAGGGTGTAAGAATGAGGGTCTGGGACTAATTTAGGGATGAGTAAGGATGTGTATGGCCCAAAACAAGGTTGGATACATGTGAAAATAGGCTCTAGGATAAAACTAGGGCTAAGCTAGGGATAAGTGGTCTCAAGTAGCACTCAAGTGTCACTTTTAAGGATTACACTTGGTCAAACATCTTAAATTTGAAGAAGAACCCCTATTTTAAAAATAAAATAGAGTAGATGATGTTCATGTGGCCCACCATTTTTTTAGCATCATTTAAGATTGTGTTAAACCCTTTGGTGAATGTTTTGATAAAATCTTCTAGTTTGTGACCAATAATTTTTTATATTTTTTCAATGAATATTTTTTTAATATTTATTTTGCAAGTAAATATATCTTAAAAATGACAAAAATGGATAGTCAGCCATTTCTAGCACCCCCCCCCCCCCCACCCAAGTACCTTAAAAAAATAAAATTTGATTTTTTTTAATGTGTGTATAATTAGACATATTTTATGACCATATAAGTTGTTTTGAACTTGGATCAATGGAATAAAAATTACATAAACATGAATAGGCATGTATATTTGCATCATGTAGTGGACTTAAAAAGATATAGTTATAAATCATGAGAGGATCCTTCCTGAACAAGTTAGTAATAAATTTGTAAATACATGAACTAAAATATGAAATTAGCAATACATTAACTCAAATAAGTTGAATTCAATTACAATGGTTGAATTTTAGAATCATTGGCCTTTTTGAAGGGGTAACGTCCTTTGAGCAAGCTCAATACAATAAATTTTTGGATGCCTTCTTTGGCCTCAACACTTACTTATATACTAAGTCTAATATAAGAGACTACTACTTCCCCTGAATGTGTGATAAAAAAAATGCTCACAGGATGACTTACAAAGCATATGCATCGATAGTAACTATTACACTAAAAAAATAAAGAGAAGGGGTAGCATGGGTTCCTAACAAATCAACATTGTTTGAACCCTTTATAAAGTCTAAAAATTATACAAATCATATATTTAGAAAGAAGAGAGCGTGCTTGTTGTCATGGTAATAATTTTTTGAATTTTGTTATTGACATGCATAGTGTATTTGGAAATGGAAGATAAAATTTACTGTTTTCTATCAAAACTCTCAGACTCGACTGTAGATTGATAGGTCCATTCCTTGGGATCAGGAATCCAAGCCATTTTTAAGCCAAAAGGATTCATTTATTAAATTCAAATTTAAATAACGTGTATGCTCTATAACATGTACATGTTATAATGTGTACGTATTATTAGGAATGCATATGAATTAGTAAGAATGTGTACGCATTATTAAGAATGCATATGAATCAGTAAGTATGTGTACGCATTATAACTTATATGCATTCATATTGATTTGCATAGGTAAAAGCACAAAAAACATCTAAAGGAATGTAACATTTACTTAAAGTTGATATTTAATAAAATAAATGTTAATTATAAGTTTACATTAATTATACTTCAAATTTATTTTAGTAAACATAAGAAATCAGGGTCACTATGGATCTGATAGAGTTCGTATCATAACTACATGCCTTAGGATGTGAAAAATAGTTTTTAAAAATCTAATCTAGTCAATACTTTAGGCATTTTCAAGGTCTCAGTATTGAACCTATGGATTTTATGGCATAACATTGTCATGACCACATTTTTTTAAAATATAACACTTAATCAAATAATTAATTAAATAGTTCACTCAGAGTTTAGCATGGAAACATGCAGTGAGATCCATAACTCTCTTACAACCAACATATGAACTAGACTAAGTGCATAACCCATTAACAACTTTTGTAGGAAGTATTTTTCAACCACCTAGTAATCAGATAGAAAGGGATTAGTGTAGTCATACCCACTCACCTCTATTTGTGTACTATATTATGGCCTTCTTATTGGATTCATTAGTGATTTTTGCTCTTATTCGAGTACCTGCAAAGGTAATAAAATAACCAGTATATCAAGGTGAATATAAAAAAAGTATAAAAAATAAGGTATAGTAAGTTTATATTCAATATAATAATCATCATACTAAGCTTGATTAAGTATGATTCATCAAAATCACAACCAACTGATATAGATCAAGGGAAAAGGACTATTTCCAAAATATATGCAAAGTATTTGAAAACATTTTCAGATCATAGTTAACCAATGTAATGAGTTGGACATGTTAGTTACTGAAGGTACTCAAGCTTCAAGGGATGTTTCAACAACCATGCTGAAGTTGTGCTTAGGAAAAACTTACCATTTTACAATGTGGGTACAAGTTTAAGACTAGTCTACCTAAGGATCAATAATGTCTTATGATATATCAATTATTTCCTTTTACATTAGTCGAAGGTCTTACATCAAGTATATAAATTACTTAAATATATCTGCTTAATCCTTAATTACAAATTAAATTCTTATTATAATATTACAAGTTTATAATCTCATTCTTATCAATTAAGATTAAGAGACTATAAATAAAATATTTTAATGACCTATTTTGAATATAGATCACTTTTTCCTCAATCACAATATGATTATCTAAGAATAGCCAAGTTTTCAAAAACTACAAATAGGGTACATTATTATTAGTGTAACTTTATTATAACACAAAATAAACTAAATATTAATTTTATTCAATTATAATTAATTGATTTAGGAATTGCTCATATAGACCTATTCAAATACTTATTAATGTAGACATTTGATTCCTAACACCATTGTGATGAAATTGTTAATCTTACTTAAAATTTGTGAAAATGCACAATGTAGGCTAAAATCACTCAAATGTGCTAAATGGTTCGAGCTTGTCGTATACAAGTGGTGATTTAGATTAATGTATCCCTGAATAGGGTAATGTATTTTATGTGATTATTAACTTTTCTCAAATCACTTTGAATCAAAATGATGAAAACATAATTTGACTCTCTAAACCACTAAATTCTTCTAATTTGAAAGCACACGACATGTGCATGTGTTATTTCATGTTGATAATGTCCTAAGTGGGGTATTGGTCCTACACAACTAACATCTTTTAATTTCACTCTAATAAAATTATGACTCAGAAATATGACATTCTGACCAGTTTGATTAAGTATGCAACTAATTTCCAAATAATTACATAAAATTTGATTAATCTCACTTAGGAAAATTAAACTAAATTATGAGCTTAAGTAGAAAATCCATGAAAGTTATTGAAAATTTATTAATTAAAAATTGATTCATAATATCTACATCATCAGGTGACATCATTTGTGGGGTGGCATCCATAAGCCATAAATAAAAAAATACCAAGTTTAAGGCCTCCCATACCTCTGTAATGCTCCTTCATTCCAAATATTTATGAGGGTATTTATGATTTAAGCCTCCAAAATTGAATTAATTCATGGCCACACATCTTGAGCTCAAGATGGATGGTCATGGTTTATTCTGATCAAATTCAAAAATCTATAAGTAAGAGGGCATAGACAATCATTTTAAATCTTTATTTGTGTAAAATTATTATGTAGAATTCTTTACACAACCTTTATTTGTGTAGTGTTATAATGCTGAATTTGCAATAGGATAACTTCAAGATAGGCATAACATTGATTCAAATATCATGATCCTAGTTTCATTGGTGCACTTGAGATGATGGAAGAGTAAAGCATTCACCATTGACAAAGACTTGAGCATCAAATCAAGGGGAAAATCATGTTTTGAAGTGCATTTGGATGGTGGGATGTTATTGGGAAGGTTTGAAGTATATACTTTCTTTCAATACCTCTTAATTGTCATTTTCACACCCTATTGAAGGAGTTAGCTTAGTTAGTTATGTTCTTATGCATTTTTTAATTTTTATTGACTAATGATTGATCTAACTCACTTTAGACTCTGGTACCATTTGTTTGTTGATCATTGTTGGGTCTATATCCCATCATACTTGGTTACATATTATGGATATTGAGTTGCCTAGTAACATACTTCTTGGTCATCCTTGGATCCATGAAGTATAGGCCATTTAATCCACTTTACATCAGTCCTTAATTTTATCCATGATGGGATCAAGATTACCATTCCTACTAATCTGTAGCCTTATAATTATTGCAAACATATAGAGTCTAAATTTAGTAATTATAATTATTATCCTAGTGCTGAATTCATTATAAAGAAGAACAAGGAAATAGATTCACATACACCCACAACCAATTATATCAACCCTAGTAACCTTTCTTCCACTTTGGTTGATCCATTTCCCATAACTCTTGTAAAATAGGTTATTATATAAGACATGGGCATTTCCACGTATCATCTAAAGGATTCCTTCCATGTCGCAAAGTTTCCCAAGTCTCCCAAATCATTTGGTAAACCCAAAACTTCCAAAAGTCCTTGCATACCCAATATGGTTTGGTGATAGAAGAAAGAAACATAGAAACTATTAAAGGTATTTGTACTTATTACTTCACCAAAATAGGATCGATAGGCTTTTACTAAAGGAGACTGGTTATATTTTGAAGGCATTGCTAATTGTTTTTAGAATCCATAATATACCATCCTTAATCAGATCATGGACAATTTTGATTATACAAGAAGAGGACTTGTCCCACAAGTGAAAGGAATACTATAAACTTTACTAGTAAGTAAACCTAAATTGAATCAAGGTCTCAGATTTATACCCCCTAAGGGTGACATCATGACTTTTGATAGTGATTCTTCTAAATCGACTGGCAATGAGACTCCTGATAGTGACATAACATCCCATTATAGTATTTTTGATGAGATTACTAACATAAACTTATTTGATTCAAATTACATTATGACCATAACACCCCATTATTCCCTTTACCTTTGTTATCTTTAACTCATTGATTTGGACTAGAAAAATTTAGTCATATGCCTTGATGCATTTTAAAATTAAAAATATATTGTAGAATACATGGGCCTCAGAGATAGATTATCAATTGGAGATAATAATCAAGGATTTGATTTTTATTTGGATCCTTTTACTTACTTTTGAGAGTACATAAATTTTTTTGGTCATGAAATAGATAAAAAATTGAGATTCTTGGGTGAAAACCTCTTTGAGGTGCTTGTTAATTAGGGAAAAAGTAAAGAAAAAGATAATCCCTTGAGTGAAAACCTATTTCAATCACTCTTGGAAAGGAAAGTTTGTTCATCCCAAAAGGACATACAAGGTCCATCAAGTCCTAGCTCCCTAGTTAGTACCAACATCATGTCAAAATAACAACAAGTCTTTGAGCATTTCACTCTTGAGTTTCTAGAGATATTTACTAGTTGCCATTACCTGAGTCAATAGATTTAGACTAATCACATTATCTAGAGTTTTAGAAGGAACAACAAGAAACTTTAGCATAAGAAGAAGATCATGATCACACATTTCCAACAATTTTAGAAGATGGTTCTACACTCCTTGTAGAAAATACTATTGAAGTGAACCTGGGAATATATGATGATCCCAAAATTACTTACCTTGGATATTCTCTTGTTGATGAGGAGTGAGAACACATTATATCCATTTTAAAGTATTTTATTCATATTTTTAGTTTGGCATACTCTGACATGCCAAGCTTAGACCCTGATTTGGTTGTGCATTGACATTTTATCCATCCAGATGTCAAAATAGTTAAACAGAAATTACAGAAGATGTATCCACACATCACTCTTTTAGTAAAATACAAATTGGATAAATTATTAGGAACAGGCTTCATTAGACCACTGGACTATTTTAAATGGATATCAAACATAGTTCGAGCAATAAAAAATCCATAGGGTATATATCTTTGTACTAATTTCAGAGATATCAACAAAGCTTTCCCCAAAGATGATTTTTTTCTGCCCAACATTGACATGATTATTGATTATACTTATAGGTATGAGATGTTATCCCTTATGGATGGATTTATTTGTATATAATCATATCATGATATCTCAATAAGACCAACATAAAACTACATTCACCACACCATAGGGAACATTTTGCTATCAGGTCATACCATTTATCTTGAATAATGCTAGATCCACTTATCAACATGATATGACTATCATCTTCCATGACATGATACATGATATTATTGAAGATTATGTTGATGACATCTTAGATAAATTAATAACATGTGATGGGCATCCTGATGTTTAACGAAGAATCTTTGAGAGACTTTATGAATACAAGGTCTATTTGAATCCCAAGAAGTGTGTCTTTGGTGTCACTTCAAGAAAATTGTTAGGGTTTATTGTATTAAAAAGAGGGATCGAAGTAGACCCTACTAAAGTCAATTCCATTAATGAAATGCCTCCACCTTAAATTCTCAAATAGCTCCATAGCTTGCAAAGAAATATATAATCTATTCACAGGTTCATTTCATAACTAACAGATAAGTGCCACCCATTTACACATTTATTGAATAAATGGGTCCTGTTTTAGTCTGATGAAAAGTGTCAATTATCTTTTTTAAAGCTCATAACATATTTGGATAACCTACTAGTCTTGAGACCACCAACACCTGGATAACCATTGCTTCTTTACATTTTAGCAACTAAACATGCATTAGGGACACTTTTGGCCCAAAATGATGATCAAAGCAAGGAACATGTAGTTTATTATTTAAGATACACACTGGTGGCTTATGAACATAATTATACACCTATTAAAAAGGCATGTTTAGCTATGGTGTTCACATCCCAAAAATTATGACACTATATGTTAAACAACAAAACCATTGTTATTGCTAAAGTGGACCCCCTCAAGTATTTATTATCTAAAGTAGATCTAATAGTATGCATGGCCAAATGGGTCATGCTATTAAGTGAGTTTGATGTTGAGTATTAGAATCAAAAATCTATCAAAGGGTAGGTTATTGTTGATCAAATTATATAATCCCCTATTATAGACACTCAACCACTCAGATTCAACTTTTTAAATGATTTTATTATGACAATAGAAGAAGCACAACATGAAGTTGAATAATGGAAACTATATTTTCATGGCCAATTTACATCCCATAGATTTGGGGCTGGCATTTTGTTGATTTCACTACAAGGGGATATAATTCCCAAAGCGTTTCTTATCAATATTCATTATACTAATAATATGGCCAAATATGAGGCACTTATTGCAGGACTTTGTCTTTTAGTACAATGAATATCCATCACTTAATGGTATATGGTGAAAACTAATTGATTATCAATCAAACCAAAGATCAGTATCATACTAGAGATGACAAACTTGTACCTTACAAACATATTATAGATAATCTCAAGACTCATTTTAAATCCCTATAGTTTGAACAAGTACCACGGGCCAACAACAAATATATCGATGCTATATAAAAAATTGGGTCCATGATATATATTGATAATAATGCTAACGAGTATTAATTTCTCATTGAAAATATCCTACTGCTTGCACATGTCTTACCAGATTTAGAAGGGGTATGTACCATTGTTATACCCAATCCCCCACCTAAACTACCTTGGTTCAAGACATTTATAATTATTTTCATGATCAAATAGTCCTCTAAAATATTTTATTCATTGCATAACCCCTTATACCCTCTTTGTAAACATGATTTATCATAAAGGCTATGATGGAACACTACTTCATTATTTATCTTCAAGAGAATATAAGATAGTGCTTAAGGAGGTTCATGAAGGAATTTATGGGGCCCACACCAATAGTGTAGTCTTAGCTAAAAATCTCCTTATAATAGGTTAATATTGGCCCAAAATAGAGACAAATGCTTGAAATTATATAAGGAGGTGTGTTCCTTGTCAACAACATGGAAATTTGATACATGCACCTTCCTTGTCACTACAACCAATTACTACACCATGGCCATTTTCAACATGGGGCCTTGATCTCATTGATAAAATAAACCCAACATCTTCTAATGGCCACAAACATATTCTCACTACTACCGAGTATTTTAATAAGTGGATTGAGGCCATTCCTCTCACTTATGTCACTGAGAAATAAATTTCCAAGATTATAAATTATCATATCATATGTTGATATGGTATCCCAGCCTGTATTATATCTGATATTGGTAGATCATTTGTAAATAGAGATGTTAAAGATATTTGTGTAAAATTCAAAATCAAACACAAGGACTCCACACCATATGACCCACATGGAAACAAATAAGCTGAGGCATCAAACAAAACCATTGTTTTCATACTCGAGAAGATTATCAATGATGATATCCATGATTGTCACTTGTAAAATTTTCCTTCCCTTTGGGCTTATTGCACTAATCATCAAACCCCCACAATAGCAACTCCATGCTCCCTTGCTTATGACACATAAGCTATTATCCTGATTGAGATCAAGCTACCTTCATTACAAGTATCCTCAGAGAATATTTAAGATGATGAAGATTATAGAGTCTCAAGGTTTCAAGAACTAGAACTCCTTAATGGTAAATGTTTGGCTACCCTAGATAAATTTCAATCTGATTAGAATAGATTGTGTAGAAGCTACAACAAGCATATTTTCCATTAGGAGTTTGACATTGGTGATTTGTTCTTGAAAGAGAACTAGAAGAACACAAATGCTAAATCTAAGAAAATGTGTAAGTTCTAACCCAATTAGATAGGCCCATATGTGATCATAACAAATTATGGATTAGGGGCATACCAACTAGCTACTCTAGGTGGAGGGAAATTCTAGAGCCCATGAACATTGTACATCTTAAGAGGTTTTATGATTGATAATCATTTGAACCATTATCTACAAGATCCCTTACTTAAGGGCAATTTGTGCTAAAGTTATTTTATCCTATTATTATCTCCTGGACCATCCTAATTTGGACCATAATCATTATGTTTTGACCTACCCTAGACCATTCTCATGAGAACCACATTATTTTTATGAATCTGGACAGTTGAAACTTTGGACTGTTGGCACTCTACATCATTTATATTCCAACATTTTATACCACGCTGGATTATCCTTTTTTGGACCCTATTCATTTTGGACCGTTCTCCTTGAGAACCACATTATTTTTATACCTTGGGCCATTATAACTTAGATAGTTCTATCCCTTTCTAGTTATGACCTTGATTATGAATCATAGGCATTCTAGACACATTCAACACCAGTTATATAAAGTAGTTCAACCTAGACAGTATTTTTTAGCTTCTTCTTATAGATAAGTGAACATGGATACATCAGCTTAAGGTTTTTTCCTACGGAATGGTTTTAAAGATCTATCTCACTCCACACTATTTTATTCTTATTTTACTATTGTTTGTTAGGCATTGTTGCCTTAGCAAGATATCATTCTCACCAATTTACAAGCATGGACCATTGTAACTAGTTTAGCTATTATTTGAACTCTTACCTATGGATGTGTATCTCCTTAAATAGGTAGTTCCTTGGACCTTTTGTTAATATTTTATTTATGTTTTTTATTCTAAAAACACAAAAACATTAGAAAATGATTGTTAAAATAAATAAAAACATTGTCTTGCACTTTTGTTTATTCTACATGTCCCACATACTTCCCATTTTACAAGACCATTTCCTTATTTCTTCTATAACATCAATCATCAATCTCTTATCATAAATTTTATTCCATCCTATTTCCTAGGAGAACTACATATGGCCTGAATTTCATGTTGGATCTCGCATCCATAGAACTATATAGGTAGTGTTCACTTATCTTGTACATCTGGAGTCAGCTCAACTACCCCTTCATTTTCTTCTTCCCCCCCTCATTTTGTTATCTTATTACACTATTGTAGAAAGTAATGCCTCTACTTCATGTGTGTGAACAATTGTGACTAACTCTTGTTTGTGTGTGTTTATTTGATTTTTATCAATGTTTTATTATGTTTTCTTTTCCCTCCATTTATTTTCTTTTCATTTATTGTTTCTTCTTGGTTGTTTTGGTATTTTGAGTTATTTTTTGGTCTTATTCTTTTGATTCATTTTCCAAGTAATTCTTGATTGAACACATGGATCTTGATTATTCATATCTAGCTTTCATGTTACTTATTAAGTTGTTTTTGTTTTGATTTTATAGATTCTTTTTCCTAATTAATTCTTGATTGTTCATATCTTGATTTTAAGGTAGGTTATATTTATGTTTATTTTTATATTTGTCTTTGTTTTGCTTTAAATGTAAATGGTTGTAACTCTGGTCTTGGTTTTTATTATCACTATCTTTAGTTACAAGTATTCACATTTGAACTAGCTTAGAAAAATTGAAATACAATGTCATTATGGGTTACTCATACTTATGATGCATAATTTCATTTTTCTATAGTAAGCACTAGGTGTTTTGGATCCAAGTCTGAAAATCAATGTAGCTTCGAAGATCAATTCTCAAGTGCACCAATGAAACTAAACACCAATAGCTTACATGAAAGACTCTATGCAAGATGTGCATCTCTTGACATACGTTATGAGTCTAATCAAATAGTGGTCCATCTTTCATCTATTCTTCATTCCTCATTCTATTTTTTTCCCACTTCTAGGTAAACTACATTGGCTTGAGGTCCATCTAGACTATGTAGGAAACACTTGGATACATGACGTATCTCCAGTCAACTTGACCACCTTCATTATTTTATTCATATCTTTCATCACTTTGTGCATCCTTGTATGCTTGGGTTTTATAACTTTTTTAGTCATTAGACCCTTACATATATGTTTGTACCTTCTCATCTTTAATCTATTCATTAAGTTATATCCTTGAGCTATGCTTGCTAATTTTCCCTATAGGGACACAATATTTTGACCAATCACCAAATCAAATTAGCTTTATTAGGCATAATTACTTATCAATGATCAAAATCAGCCCTACTAGGGTAAAATTACTTTATCAACCAATCAAATCTGCACTACTAGGGAACATTATTTTTTCCTTTCTCTAGAGCAATGCTCTCCTATTTCTTCTAATTCTAAGCTCTGTGGAATTTTAACCTAGTTATGGTAATATTCAAAGTGTGCAACTTATCTTGGGATTTATCATTCCCTAAGTGCATAACTTGCACCCTAGCTTTGGGTATGTTCAAAGTGCATCGTTTATAATTTTGGATTGTATCCTTCCCACTTCCCCTTGCCTTGGGGCCCATTATATTCTAATTATATTTTGATCATTGAGAATAAATATGTGAAATCATTAGCTTGTATGGATTTAATCTCATCCATGGGTTATTATCACCTCCTTCTCTCTCTTTTGAGAGTCCATCCCTCTCTTTCATCCTTGTATGTCCTCTTGAAGGGGCATCATGAGTCATTTTATTCTAATTTCTTCTTGATAACTCTTTTCTTTGAAAATATGTAACTTCACCTAAATGTCTCAAACAAGGGAAAAATGTATACTTTTAATTCCTAACACCACTATGTTGAAATTGTCAATCTTACTTGAAATTTGTGAAAACACATAATTTAGGCCAAAATCACTCAAATGTACTAAATGGTTTGAACTTATCATATACAAGTTTTGATTTAAGCTAATGTATCTTTGAATGAGGCATTGCATTCTATGTGATTATTAAGTTTTATCAAATCACTTCGAATTAAAATGATGAAAATGCAATTTGATGCTCTAAACCCTTGAATTTTTCTAATTTAGAAGCACACAACACGTGCATGTGTTATTTCATGTTGACAATGTCTGAAATGATGTATTGATCCATACACAACTAATATCTTATTCTAATTCCACTCTAGTCAAATTACAACCTAGTAATATGACATTCTAACTAGTCTGATTAAGTATGAAATCAATTTCCAAAGAATTGCATAAAATTTGATTAATCTCACTTAGACAAATTAAACCAAATTATGAGATTAAGTAAAAAATCTATGGAAGTTATTGAATATTTCTTAATTAGAAATTGATTCCTAATATCTGCATCATTAGGTGACATCATTTGTGGGGTGGCATCTATAATCCATAAATGCAACAAATATAAAGTTTAAGTCCTCCCATGCCTCTTTAATGCCCCTTCCTTCCAAATATTTATGAGGGTATTTATGATTTAAGACTACAAAATTGATTAATTCATGGGCACACATCTTGAGCTCAAGATGGATGGTTATGGTTGATTATGATCAAATTCAAAAATCTATAAATAGGAGGGCCAAGACCACCATTTTTACGCTTCATTTGTGTAAAATTATTTTGCAAAATTCTCTCAACAACCTTTCTTTGTGTAGTGTTATAATGCTTAATTTACAATATGATAGCTTCAAAATAGGCATAACATTGATTCAAATATCATGAGCCTAGTTTCATTAGTGCACTTGAGATGATGGAGGAGAAAATAATTCATTATTGACAAAGACTTGAGCATCAAATCAAGGGGAAAATCATGTTTTAAAGTGCATTTGGATGGTGGGATGTTCTTAGGAAGGTTTGAAGTATATGCTTTCTTTTAATAGCTCTTAATTTTAATTTGCACACCCTATTGAAGGATTTGGATTAGTTAGTTATGTTCTTATGTATTTCTTAAGTTTTCTTGACTAATGCTTGATCTAACTCACTTTGGATTCCATCTCTACAATTAGTTGATTTGAAAGTGTTATCCTTAAGTAGATAAGTTCAAATTAATTACTCAGTAAATTATTCCTATATAAATTTATTCCACAAAACATCAATTTATTAAAACTTCTCACAATATAATGAACTAAAATTAATCTCTTAATTTGCCAATTCAGTTATCAATAATTTATTTAACCAACTATGAGATTACAATCGATACATTAATGAAGTGTCAATACTTTAATTCATTCATCCATGTAATTAATAGGATTAAAAATCTATTGGAATTATAAATTTTCATATAAAAATATAAATTTAAAATTTAACCAATAAAATGGATAACAAAAGTAAACACATCCAATGAATATTGTTATCGAGCTTAAATAAGTTTGTGATTAAATAGATTCAAACAATCTAATTTGACATATCTAACATTATGTCTCTTTCCCTTATCTTATAATAAAGATTGAATTAAACCATAATACAAACATTATTGATATTTAATTTAATAAATAATGAATATATAATCAAATATCCAATTATTTTCTCAACACTATACAAATGCTTTATAAACACCGATGCTTTATAAACATAGTCTAAAACATAACCAAAACATTACTTAAAATGTTACAACATTTAAATCAACATTACAAATATTTATTCCAAATAAATTATCATGATCAAATATTAAATTTATATCAATTTAGTAATGCCATGATATTTAAATAATCCAATGACCAAGTATAATCAATTTAAGAATCAATATACATGTCATGATACATCATTTTGTATTAAATACAAATATGACAATTAACACTTCAATCATGTACAATAACTTAATTCATTTTAGTCAATTGAAATAACTTAGAACAATAATAAATGAATCAAATCATTACATGTAATCCAATGAATCTAATCACACCTTCCCAGTCCTAATGATCCCAACCATAATTGGCCTTAGACCACCCCAATCATCAGTTGGATATGGATCAGGGCAACAAAGAAGTGATGGAGAAAGTATTAGGAAACAATCAAGATTTATGACATAATAACAAATGACTAATGAAAGAAAACAAAACACATAATCAACCCACCAAGATCCATTAACTTGGTACCTGATTACAACTATAGTTTTATTATGAGCTTCTTGATTTATGGGCCATATTCTATTTCAAAATATAATATGGCTCATAAATTTATGTAGTCATATTCACATTCTATTTTAATAGATGTTTAGGAGTTATAAATAAAACTCGTAAAAATAATAAAAATAACTCACCCAATTAAAGTCACACTTATGTAAAAATTCAAGTCACATCATTAAAAAAAATTAACTTTCCCAATAGACCAACATAATCTTGAAAGATAATTATCTCAATTGTCATTTCTAGAATTAATTTATTAATTCAACATGATTTCGTAATCCTAGGTTAGATAATCATAAATTAAAAATTCATAAAAATTTAAATCAGTAAAATAAAATAATAACAAATTAAATTCAAAACCCCTAAAATTATTTCAAAACCCTATGGGGACTCCCTATGGTCTTTGTCTCCCCAAAACATCAATGTTTCGAAACAACCAACAAACTCTTTCTTTTTCTTTTTATTTTAATTTACTATATTTCCTTAAACTAACTATACTTATTTAGGGTTTTAAACTAATAAACCAAAATCAACGCCTGGTTATGTACTAACCTAACCAATATGTATGGATATTTAAAAATAAATAACCAACTTAATCATAATAATTTGAGTCACCATAATAAATCACAATCATCATAATAAACCAATCAATCACTATAAGTTTTGTGTGATCATATTTTGAGTTATTTGTAAAACTACTATATTTAGTAATAAAAACCCAATAACACAAACAATATCAAAAGAGGGAATAAAGGAACAATTAGACAATTAAAACATGAATTCTTACCATCCTTTTGTCCCTTACAACTTCTCTCCTAGATATTCAAGTGGATTTGAATACCAAAATGGTTGAGTGTGGATTGCTTACTTTGAGCTTCAAAGTGACTCCAATGGCTTCTCTGAACTCTTGAATGGTATGAAAAGAGTATGGGGATGCTTTGCAGTTGCTGATTATGAGAGTATAATGGAGGACTATTTATTTTCAAGAAATTTTGGTCATAGCCCAAGCATGACTTATATAGGATGGTGAAGGATGTTTTTAGGGAATTTTAAATTATTTAGAAGCCTCTAGTTTAGAGACTTCTAAAATCTTGGAGGATCTTCCCTAGTTGTAGAGGTTTATTGATTAATTTAGGGGATAATGAGGGCTTAGATGGGAATTAATGAGGTTTAAGATTCATAAAGATGTAGGAGATGCTAGAGTGATAGGGTAGTTAGGGGGTGGTTGAATAAATAGGAATTTTAAATGGGAAAGTGGGCTAGTGGGTAGATTAGTGGCTAAATAGGCTAATTAGTAAGTTAATGGGGTAACTATTTAGTTATAGGGGTCTAGTAAGGTTTATGAGATGTAAGAAATATTATGTAGGATATTATTTAATTGGCTAATGTTATGTTTATGGGTTAAATTAGTGAGTTTAATTGGATTATTAAGGCAAGCAAATTTAGGTGCATACATTTTTCCCCTCTTTGAAAGGGCATTGGGAGTGAATCAAAGTAGAAGGAGTAATGGATTTTCAAAGAAAAATAATTTCATTGATGAGGATGTTGTTAGTAGTAGGTATGATGCCCACTTGAGGAAGCATGCAAGGAGGAACAAGCTGGATGGTCACTCAAATAGAAACCCCCAAGGTGGGATAGGACCAAGATGAGGATAAGGGGTTGGGATGCCACGAGTGTTAATATAGCTATGATTGAGATGCCCAAGCATAAGTGAGATGGGATAAAGTAACTTAGCATTTTAGGATGATTTATAGATAATGACTAATGTCTAGAAGGGAGGCAGGTTGATTAAGATGATAAGACTTGAATTCCTAAGTTGTAGACATTATCTAGGGAGTAAAGAGATAAAATAGGCTATAATCCAATGATAATTCCCATAGCAAGGACACATGCCATAAATCATAATAAGCTTATAGATGATATTTGTCAGATGATTATAAATAATAAGCCACTTTATGTTATATTAATAGCTCAAAATGATTTAATAACTTTGAGTGATCCATAAGGGATAGGATGGGATTGGATGTTAATAGTAGCTGAGCTATCCTTGGTCACAAGATTGTGTTTAGGTGTTGCCTACATAGTCTTAGGAGACCTCAGGCCAATGTAATTCTGACATGGGATTGATAATGGGGAATAAAAGACCATGCCTCGAGAGACTTAGGATTGATAAAATAATGATTAAATGTGATAGGAGGTTATGGAATGGGATTCAGGGATGAAAACTATAGACATGTAAAATTGGCCACCAATGGCTTCATACCTAACTCTAGCCTAAGAATTTCTAAGAGTCTCAAATTTGGCTTCCTAACCATGTAAATAATCAAATTGGCTCATAAATCAATTAAATTAGGTAAAGGCACATTGAATTAAATCAAAATCTTGCAAAAATGTTCAAATCCCTAACAAAGGTTAATAACTTGAAAATCTTAATCTTAAGCCTAATTGAATTTATCCATGAGCTAATAAATCAATTACCAAAAAGTAAAATTCAATAAATAGCCTAAATAGCATCTCAATAATGAATCATTACCTTTTTACAAGTTATCCAAATGCAAAATATATCAAATGCATACCTATTCATGCTAATCATGAGATTTTTGGCATTTATTAACCCTATTAGGGTTAGATAATCCAACCAAGGTTAAGATTTAATCCATTCTAAGATGATTTGAAAGCCTATAAAAGCAAGCCTAATGCTCTTTGTTTGGAGAGCTTGGATAGAGTAAAGTTATTGTGTATGAAGAAAATGTGTAGGGTTGAATGCCAAATGCCAAAATTCCAAGCCAATCCATAAGCATGAACATGGCACCAAGAGGAGGTGGAAATATCCAAGCTACATTGATGAAGACCTATTGATCATAAATCCCAGAAAGCTAATAAATTTATCATCTTGGAGCAATCAAGGAAGGTAAGGAAAGTCCTCATTTTTTGCATGTTAGTTGTGTTTTCATTTGATTTGTTCAATAAGCTCCCCCCATGATCTAGGCCTAGAGATGTTAGATTTTTTAGTGTGTTTATTTCATGGTTTTTGGAACTAACACCATACTAATCTCCTCTCTTGAGTTGAATTATTGGATCATAGATGGCATGCCCAGTGGGACCCAATGCATCCCACATAAGAAGGAGATCATTATACATCTTTTAAATCTTCATTTGGATGCTTAAAACTCTCTAAAATTGATTTTGTAACCTTGATTTGGTTGGATTTAATTTTTGTTATATCTATAGATTTACACAATGATCATCGATAGTCAAGTGAAACCATTGATGGTTAGGCCCTAACTACTAGTGATTTTTCCCAACCAACATTGAATTTATGTAACCACTGATGGTCAGGTCATAGGGGAGAAATGGACCTAAATATTGTATTTTGATTATTTTTGTTATCTCATTCATGGATTTATAAGTTTCAAGATCATCTAAATCTCATTTATAGACTTAACGTTGCAAGTTTTATTGATCTTTACACTAACCAATCTAATCTAATGTATTTTCTCATTTGTGGTTTTGCCTTTAGGTCCATACATCTTCATCGATGGTCTTTATTGACCAGTGGTGATTCTAATTAATCGTTGATGGTTATCTCTTAACCATGGTGATGGTTGCCTTGAAACTATTGACAGTTGTTTGTGACCGTTAATGGTCACTGTGTGTAATTAAATCTAAACCTGAGAGCAAAAATTTAAACCTCATTTGCTCAACCAAAAAGTGATTTTAAGTAGGGTGTTATAATCTAACATTTTTAGGGTGAAGGAGTGGTTTGAAGACAAAAATACATAATTTTTACTAATCACACATTTCAATTTTGGTTCTAAAAGGAACTTAGTCCAATCATGCACATTTGAATTTGGGTATAAAATGAAAATGTTTAATCTCACATATTTGGATATTGGTGCTTTAAAAAATATAGGATTGGTTAAGTCTTAGAAAACTTTTTTTAGTGCTTAAAATTAATCCTAAGTCTTGAACATTTCCAATTAGTGATTTAAAATAAACCTAAGACAAATCTCAAACATTTAATATTTGGGATTAAAATGATCTTAGGTGTTTTTATTTCATTTGGTTTTTATGTAATTATTTCCATTTTTACACTTAAGCCAAGGGGCCAAACTTCACAACACATTTAATTTGGGTGCCTTAAAATGAACTTAAAATCATGTAGTTTTCATGCTTTTGAACAAGTCCACTTTTATGCCATGTATGTTTGTTGATTGTTGTTTTTGAAAAAAAGATAACACATGTATGCTCTCCCCCCATCCCCTATAAGGAACTCATAGGATAAAAAGTGCCTTTCTATTGAATTTTAGTGCCTATTCCAAGGCATAAAAATAACATTGCCTAAGCTCTCCCCAATCTTGCATCGTATTGGGTGATCTAAAAGCAACCCTAAAGTCTTTCTACTTATCTTTTATTTCCATGCATATTGGCTTGTAAATGTGATGTCATTACCTCTTAAAAGTTCTTAAAGAAACATTAACCTGGGGATTAATCTCTTGATAGTTTTTCAACCCCTCTCCATGGGGGGGTATAAAAATTTGGATCACCCCACTAGGACAATGGTTTGAGCGGTTAAACCATCTCTATTAGTGGCTAGTTAAGCCCAGGACATATGATCGATATGGACATCACAATACACTGAGAAAGTGATGGATTTAGTAGTTATGAAAAGGACTACACCTTTTCATAATAAACCTATTGATACAGACTCAATTGATGTGTTGTTTCTCTTTTATGCATATGTGAAAGTGTGTACACATGGGATCAATCTAGATGATCGAAAATAAATTAGTTTTAGTCAACCCCACTTTACCACACCTTGATAGGATTTAGGATGATATATTTAGTTGTATTTTATCATTTATTGCTTGGTGTTTTATAACTATAACTTGTTGTTTAAACTATGTCATGAACAAGTCTTGTGTCCAACATCATTCCATTGTTTGTGGAGGCATTATGTTATCTGTTTGACACTTTGATTTTAACTTATTAGAGTTTTGTGTCAAAATATTGTGAGTCACACTTGATTGAAACATGTAACATTATGATGTCCAAATAATTCCAAGTCTAGCCTTTGAAGTCTTTAAAACATCAAAGATCATCACATATTTTGGGAGTGTTAACACCATTATGCTACCCAAATTATTTCAAAAGACATGTCTTGTCTTGTGTCTCCATTAAGATTGTTTTCAACCAATCATTTGAGCCTTATTAGATATTTGTTTAAAGCATAGTCATGCTATTCAAATTCACCTAGCTCATTGGTCATCAGAACCCTAGTTTACCTTAGTTTAGTCTTTAATTAACTTTTCCAAGTTTAGATTCAAACATTGATTGATTTTTGTTTAGGCCTTGACACATAAGGGTTGATACATAGATCTTTATATTTTGGGTTATGTAACTTAGGTTAATCCATTACTCAAGTTTGGACACTTTATTGTTTGTGACTTTGTTTGATAGAATCAATCCATCTTCAAAGTGCCTTTTGTTTAGTGTTTTCCACCAATTAGATCATGTTTATGTCTAGAATCAAGTGTCTAGTCTTTGCCAAACTATTCCAAGTTAGTTAGATTAATCATTATCATCATCCTTTCTTTCAAGCCTAGATTTTGATGTTGTTTGGACAAAATTCCTAGCATAACCTATTTGAGCCTATATTTTGATTTTGCATTTTGATGAAAGACCTAGCAACATTTTCCTTTCCTAGTTTAAACCTATTTGGAACACGTTTGGACTTTAGACTTTGGCAACTTGTTTTCAGGTCATTTTACTTGACCTTGTTTGTGTAAAACATTTATTGTTAGATATTTGACATTATAATATTTTTACCAAATCTTTTCATCAAAATTTTTACAGATACAACTCCACTTTGACCAAGCTAAATCACGTTTGAACCCTTTGTCTTTTTAGACATAGTTTTTTAGAGTTTACAAAACTCTAATCCATCTTGTTGTGAAACATTTATCATTTGATTTGCCATGGATCACTACATGCATAGTATAACTATGTAAAATATAGGATATGGAAATGTTATCACACAAGATGAATTTGTTCAAGACCCTTATAGAGATGAGTTTTTTTGGGAGATGGATTCCTATCCACCATACAACACTCAAACATGGGAATATATTCAAGACCCTTTGGCCAATTATTTGGTTACCATGCCTCCTTACATGGAGAAATATCAAGAAAAAATGGTGAGACTTCACTAGTGTACCTATAATTGTAGAAAATATTAAACAATAATCTTATTATGGTACAATGCCATCAACTATGAGGTAGGGCTTGAAAATTTGCAAAATTTATCAAGAGGGCCTTATAACATGTCTTATCCAAATAATGATCAAGCCTCTTCTAAAAAACCTAATGCCATAGTACCAATACCTTATCAAGATCCACATATGCTTGTCATGTAAAGAGGCCTTATAAAGGATTATTTCATTTAAATGTAGATAATATACTAGACACATCAAGACTTAGCACATAAATTTAATCAGATGACCATGCCAAACATACCTCTTATTGACTTAGCTCCTTTAATAAAAGTTTTAATGGAATTTAATGGTCAATAAAATTAAGGATTAGACCCATTTATGAAAAATACTTTAGTTTAAATCATGTTCAATACCCCAACTATCGAATAAGTGTCTTCTACTTCTATGTAGAATAGTGAGCAAAACATAGTGGACAATATGCAAGTCACGTCTAATCCAAACCAAAGTGGTGTTAACGCACAAACACATAGTCAACAACAAAATGTGCCTTTAACTAGCCCCATTAGTGGTTTGTAGACTTAGGGAGTAGGAGTTTCTACATCCCAACCTTAACTAACTACCTCTACTCCTCAACTAGTTACTTCTTCAAGCACCCAACAGTAAGGATTAACTAGTCAGCCAATGACTAGTATCATGCCACAACTGAATGTGATGAATTGTTGGGGATCAATCAACAAAATTAATTACCATATGAAAGCAATTATATGTGGAATTAAATCAGATAGATAAGTAACTAGAATCATAAATAGCAAAGAATAAGAGATACAAGAAACCACCCTGAAAACTTGTATTAAACTCTTTACAGAAGGAATTACAATTGAAGAAAATTATTTTCTTCCACACCTCTCTTAGATGTACATATCTCTTCTTAGATCTCTTTCCCTCAAGATTTCTCTCTCGCAATTACAATCAACTCCAACAACCTGTATTGATTCACATATACAATCTGTATTCTACTTCTACAGTAGTGTCTACTAAGCTATGAAAATCTATCCCTAATATATAACTTCAGAGATTCATGAGCATGCACTTACAACCATTAGATGCACCTCCTAATCAAGGGCTCTAATCAGTTCTACTCAAATTAGAAATGTAGACTTACAACCAACAATTGATCTTTACATGCAAACATTCTATTCTCGCATGAAATTAGATCTCAAACACACACAGGTGACCGACGTCAGTCCTTGCCAGTCTACTTGTGACCGATGTCGGCCGTCCTACTATCGATGTTGGCAGCTTCTGGTCTGTGCCAGACCATCGATGGTGACTATGGGTTTTTAGCAACTTCTGTACTTGCTCATGGGTGAAGCTTTTAGCGCCATACCTTAACAATCTCCCACTTGGAGATAAACAGCTGCACTAGTACCTGTATAACATCTTCTAGCTCATCTAGCTTTAACTCAATCATGAAGACCAACGAAATTTGAATGAAGATTCAACTTCTCCTTTGTAACTGGCTTGGTTAACATATCAGTAGGATTCTTATCTATATGGATCTTCTCCAGCTTCAACTCACCATCCTCCAATACCTGTCTAATGAAGTGGTACCTAAGCTGTATATGCTTTGTTCTTGAATGAAAGGCTGAATTCTTAGCCAAATGAATTGCACTCTGACTATCACTGTATAGTCTGCAACTCTCTTGCTCCTTTCCAAGCTCTTCCATGAACCGTGTCATCCATATCATCTCTTTGCTAGCCTCTGTGACTGCAATATATTTTGCTTCTGTAGCTAACAAGGCAACTACCTTCTACAACTTTGATATGTAGCTAACCACCGTTCCACCTACAGTGAAAACATATCCTGTGGTGCTTCTTCTACCATCCAAATCACCTGCCATATCTGAATCTACATAACCATGTAGAGAAGTGTTTGAACCTCCATAGCACAAATGCCTACTGCTAGTTCCTTTCAGATATATAAGGATCCACTGAACTGCTTTCTAGTGTTCCTTTCCTGGATTAGCCATATACTTACAACTCCCACTGTTTGGGCAATCATAGGCCTAGTACAAACCATTGCATACATTAAACTTCCTACTGCAGAAGCATATGGAACTTTCCTCATGTACTCTACCTCATCATGTGAATTAGGACATTGTTCTTTACTCAACTTAAAGTGTCCAGCCATAGGTGTGCTTACCGGTTTTGCATCCTGCATATTGAACCGTTTCAACACCTTGTTCACATAATCCTCTTGAGACAAAATCAACCTGTGATTTTTCCTATCTCTCTTAATATTCATGCCAAAGATTTTCTTTGCTGCTCCCAAATCCTTCATGGCAAATGTGTGAGCTAATTTCACCTTAAGCTTAGAGATATCTTGCATGTGTGATCTTGTAACCAGCATTTCATCTACATACAATAATAGAATAATATATCTACCATTATCTAATCTCTTAAAATACACACAATAGTCAGATTGACATCTACTATAGCCATGCTCAGTCATAAACCTATCAAATCTCAGATACCATTGTCTTGGAGCTTGCTTGAGGCCATACAAGCTTTTCTTCAATTTGCACACTAGTTTCTCCTTTCCTTTGACTTCAAATCCTTCCAGCTGATCCATATATATTTATTCATGCAAATCTCCATGAAAAAATGCTGTCTTAAAATCAAGCTGCTCACGATGCAAATCCTCAATAACAACTAAAGAAAGTACAGTCTGTATAGAAGTCATTTTAACAACAGGAGAAAAAATCTCACTAAAATCAATACCTGGTTTTTATGCAAATCCTTTCACTACCAACCTAGCCTTATATCTCATCTGTCCATTCTCACCTTCTTTCAATCTGTAGATCCATCTGTTCTTCAGTGTCTTCTTTCTTGCTCGTAACTCAACCAAATCCCATGTTTGGTTCTCTTTCAAAGAATCAATTTCCTCATTCATGCCTAGCTCCCACTGACTCTTGGATTCCACCTGTATTGCTTCATCAAAACTCTCTGGTTCTCCACCATCAATAAGCAATAAATAGAATAATGAAGGGGAATATCGAATTGGAGGTTTACTTACTCTTTCTGACCTCCTGTTGGGCATTTGAGATTCATTCACAACATGTTGTGTACCCAAATTCTCTGACAGTGACCGACCTCAGTCACTTCTAGGCCTGTAACTGACTGTCATCAGTTTTATCTGACCGACGTCAGTTCCTGACTGGCCGACGTCGGTTCTTATATGGCTGACATCGATTCCTGTACGACTGACATTGATTCCTTCCTGACCGATGTCGGTCTCTGTGTTTTCCTATCTATGATTATTCTTTCTTGTGAGCTTATTTTGGACCTTCACCTCATCCAATTTTGCATTGCTCTACTCAGATTGATTCAGCTTCTTGAGCTGATCACTATACATCACTTTTTAATTGAAAACAACATCACAGCTTCTAATTATTTTGTTAGTTCCTAGATTCCAAAACCTGAATCCGAAATCATTAGAGCCATAGCCAATAAATGTGCACCTCATAGACTTAGCATCCAGCTTCTTTCTATTTTCCTTATCAACGTGCACAAAGGCTTCACAACCAAAAACTTTGAGAAATACGAGATCTACCTTTTTACCTGTCCATGCCTCTTCTGGAATTCCACCATCCAGAGTTGTAGAGGGTCCTCTGTTAATCAGGTAAATTGCAGTATCCACAGCTTCTACCCAAAACTCTACGGGCAATCCAGCATGCAATCTCATACACCTTGCACGCTCCATGATTATTCTATTCATCCTTTCAGCAACTCCATTTTGCTGAGGTGTCCTTGGAAAAGTCCTTTGCCTATGGATCCCATGCATATAACAATACCAGTTAAACTTGTGGTTGCAGAACTCACCACCATTGTCAGATCTCAGGCACTTCAATCTCTTGCCTATTTCATTCTCAACCATAGCTTTCCAAATCTTAAATGTGTCAAAAACATCAGATTTCTTCTTAATACAATAGACCCATACCTTTCTAGTAGCATCATCTATGAAGGAAACATAGTACTGTGATCCTCCAATAGAAGCAACTTGAGCTGGTCCCCACACGTCTGTGTGAACAAGCTGTAATTTGTGCTTCTTCTTTGTTAACCCAGTCTTGAGAAAACTCACTCTCATCTGTTTTCCAAAAATACAGTCTTCACAAAAATCTAGATCTATGATTTTCAAATATGAAAACATACTTTTTGACTTAAGAATTGTCATTCCCTTCTCACTCATGTGGCCAAGCCTCTGATGCCACAACTTTGCATCTACATCTGAAGTAGATAATACAGAAGGAGAATTATTAGTAATATAATTACATAAATAGAGAGTACCTACTCTCTTACCTCTGGCCAATACAAGTGCACCTTTGGAAACCTTCCAAGATTTAGCTGTGAGAGTTACTATACAACCTTCATCCCCTAACTTTCTTGCAGAAATCATATTCCTCTTCAGGCTGGGAACATGCATGACATCTCTCAACACCCATGTGTTGCCATTCTGTATTTTTAGCTACACTTTACCTTTGCCAACAATTTTATAGGGCTCATCATCCCCTAAGTAAACTATTCCAAAATCTCCATGGACATAGTCACTGAAATATTCTCTATTGGGAGTTGCATGGAAAGATGCACCAAAATCTAAAACCCAAGATTCTATATTATTATGCAAAGAGAATATAAGAGCATCTTGTGCAACAATACCTACCACCTTTGCTTCTTCTTTATCATCATGCTGTCTGTCTTCTTTAGGCTTTGACCAACAATCTTTGCTTATGTGCCCTATCTTTTCACAATTCCAGCATTGTGGCTTCCTGCCATTTCTAGATTTGGATCTTCCTCTCATCTTTGACTTATATCTTGATCTCCCTTTCTTTCCCTTCTCTTTCTACCTTCCCCTACTCTCAAAACTTAAAGAGTTACCTGATGTCTCCTCTGTGCTTTTCCTACAAATTTCTTCATTCAAGATTACACTAACAACATCATCTACTTTTAAAATATTTGAAGCAGATGCAGTATTACTAACTGCCATTACCAAGCTATGCCAGCTTTCTGGTAAAGAGCATAAGATTAATAGAGCCTTAATTTCATCATCAAACACTATTTTGATTGAATTTAATTGATTTACAATTCCATGGAAGTCATTTAGATGATTAGATACAGATCCACCTTCCTGCATTTGAAAATTAAATAACTGCTTCATAAGATATACCTTATTTGAAGCTGAGAGTTTTTCATATAAATTTTCTAAATTAGTCATTAACTCTACCGTAGATTTTGTCTATGATAAATTAGATATCATAGTAGATGCTAGACTCAATCTTATAGATCCAAGAGCCTTTCTATCAAGAACTTCCCATTCTTCATCATCTATGTCTGCGGGCTTCTTTACAGCGCCACCTAATGGTAAGTATAGATATTTTTGATACAGATAATCTTCTATCTGCATTCTCCATAATTGATAGTTCTTGCCATTAAACTTCTCCATTCTCAGTTTACTTTCTTTTGTCATTGCTTCTCCCACTCAAACAAAAATCCCTGTGAGTAACCTGTAATAAATACACACTAACCAGATCTGAAACACCTGTTAGTCAAACTGAGCTTTGATACCTCTTGTTGGATATCAAGCTCTAAACCTACAACCAGGCTCTGATACCACTTGTTGGGGATTAGTCAACAAAATTGATAACCATATGAAAGCAATTATATGCGGAATTAAATCAAATAGATAAGTAACTAGAATCAGAAATAGCAAAGAACAAGAGATACAAGAAACCACCTTGAAAACTTGTATTAAACTCTTTACAGAAGGAATTACAATTGAAGAAACTTTTTTTCTTCCACACCTCTCTCAGATGTATAGATCTCTTCTTAGATCTCTTTCCCTCAAGAGTTCTCTCTCTCAATTACAATCAACTCCAACAACCTGGATTGATTCACATATACAATCTGTATTCTACTTCTACAGTAGTGTCTACTAAGCTATGAAGATCTATCCCTAATATATAATTTTAGAGATTCATGAGCATGCACTTACAACCATTAGATGCACCTCCTAATCAAGGGCTCTAATCAATTATACTCAAATTAGAAACGCGGACTTACAACCAACAGTTGATCTTTACATGCAAACATTCTATTCTCGCATGAAATTAGATCTCAAACACACACAGGTGACCGACGTCAGTCCTTGCCAGTCTACTTGTGACCGATGTCGGCCGACCTTTGCTCATGGGTGAAGCTTTTAGCTCCATACCTTAACATGAATCTACTCTTTCACAATAGGTGATGAGTAATATTCCATAACAATAGGTACCCTCCAATCAACCCACATAATAGAGGAAAAAAATCTTGCCACCTCAATAGGGGCAACCAATGTTTTACCTTGCTAGGTAACAACAAATATACCTCTTTCATCATAGACTAATATGCTGATCTAAAACCAAATGATGTCTAACCAATAATGTATAAATATTAGTCAATGATAAATTTCAAATCTATACATACGTTTACTTCCCACCAAGGATTCATGCATTAAAAATGTTCAATGTTCCTCAAATACCTATTTGGTAATAGTTTCCTTTCATGTAAAATGTGCCACAAGTTTAGAGATAGGGTCTTGGTTCACAGGTCCCTCTCAATAAACTAGGTATGTGATCCGTAAATATCAGTAGGAACTTCACTACTTTTTAAAACGTTTAAAAGGATCTTTTAAATTCTTAATTCCAAAAATTAAACTAAATTGGAAGCAAAAATTTCTCAACTTTATAATGTTGGAGTATTTAAATCTGATTAAAATTTGATCCAAGAATCATGTTTCAAAACTGAAATAGAGGTGAATTGAAGTATCACATTAGTTATCCATTGAAACTGTCAGATTTTTTATACACCTAATTTTATCCAATTTCCCATAAATGATGATTAAAAATCTGAAATTATAATCTACAAATTAACTGAAACTGAAATGCAAAAATGAATTCAAAGATCAAAACATAGAAATTATTTACGGGGTTCAGAATTCCTACGTCCTCGGGTTCTTATCGAACCGATCCATTAATGTTGCTAAATTTTCAAGCCAAAATAATACTTAAAATCAATAAAATATATCTACTCTCTAAAAAAATAGTGTTTCAGACCTTTGAAAGACCTTGGTTGACTCAGTACATCCTTCACCTTCCTGAATCACATGCAAAGGATTCTCTAAATCAAAATTAGAAACTTACGTAGCTCAAAATGATGTCAAAAAACTCCAAAATGGGAAAATGAATATACAACACATTGTATCATAATTATAAGTAGCTTTTCAGTTTACTCCAAGCTTTGATTCAGCCTTTAAGGGCTCTAAAATGACCAAATACAACAAACTAGTCTATAATTCTTCCATACACAGTCGATAGAAGCTTACCTTCAAATATAAGTTTATGCCTTTAATAACACTTCCAAAAACATAGCTTAGGTGGTCAAGGCATGTCCATTTTTCATGGGAGGTCATGATTTCAAGTCTTTGGCCTTTTATTTGGGCGCTTAGACTTATCTTTATTCCCACATTTGCAAGTTTTAACAACTATCTTGTCTTTTTAAAGGTTGGTAGCTTCCCTTTACAATGCCGACACCCCTTTTGGTGGGCTCAATGTTCCATAATTAGCTTAATTTTTTGGTTAGTGTACCAACTTGACATTTGCACTAACTTTGAACAAATTTGCCAATGATGTAGCCCAGCCTTCAATCTCAGCATATGTGGCAAGGCCAAGTGTAATTGGTGTGGTACTTGGTCTTCAAGCTTAGCATAAATGACAACATTTGGTTGTGACTTGGTCTTTGGTCTTCCACATGGTATTACATGTCTTATAATCCTCAAGCCTATTGTGGCTCCTCCACATGGCTATAAGGCTTGGTAATTACAAAGTATTAACAATGCATATTACAAAGCATTTCAAAATTCTAAATCAATTATCCCACATGCATTCGGTGGGAAAAAAATGATAGTTTAAATGCAAATTCAAATTCATTAAATTGTGATATGGAGGCCAAGGCACCCCTCCTTAATCAAGTGTGTTGACCCTCGTTAAGGGCCCCCAACGAGCCAATAACGGGGCCCATAGTTCTCCAAAATTCTAAATCAATTGTCCCACATGCATTTGGTGGGAACAAAATGACAGTTTAAATGAAAATTAAAATTCATTTAATTGTGAGATGGAGGCAAAGGCACCCCTCCTTAATCAAGTGTGTTGACCCTTGTTGAGGGCCCCCAGCGAGTTAAAAGTGGGGCACACAGTTCTCCATATAACCGCCTGTCAAAGACCAAAGGCTGAAACGAAACACCAAACCAAATTTTTGCATGAACATATAAAAATGTACTGACATGTGTTGCCACCTGATTGGACCACTTGGCATGTCCACATTTCACCACGTCATCTTGTGACAACATTTTTTACCTGTCACATCAGAACTTTCGTGGACCATATCTTTTGCATACGGTGTCCATTTTAAAAATCACAAAAAGTGCCAGAAAGCTCTTTACAAGCTCTATGCTGTGAAATCATTATGATTAGAATATGGAGACTTAATTATTTAACAAATGGAGAGATCCACCTGGATCAAACCTCCCCACTAAGCACTTTTGGACCCTAAAAGTGTGGTCTCTATTAAAAATGCTTCTATAAAAACATCACTACAACATATCATGGTAATGATTCAATATTCAAACTAAATCCTTGAAATGTCAATGAAAACCAAATATCTACCCATTACCACATTGTGTATAGAAACAAATTGCTTGCTCAAATGTTGCATCTCAAAAATGGTGCATCTACCAATTACTACAAATTATTCACCAAGTGCAACTGCATACCAATTTGTCAGTATAATAATTTTACATGCTATTTGTAACCGTAATTGACAGTTACAATAAAATACCCAAAATGAATAAGGGACTTATACAATGTGCAAATATCATGCATGGCTATAAATAGTTTTTATAATTAGTATAATTACAAACAGTACCCATAAAGGCTCTTATAAGCCTCTATTTGCACAATATAAAAGACAACATATAAACTGCGATGCAAATTTCTCAAAATAGACATATTGATCATGCCCATATAAACTTTATATACCACTGTCAAGGTTTAAAAATGAAGTTTCAAAATCCCAAACATGAGAAAATAATCCAAGTATGTTAAACCTGTCCCTTGGTTTTTCTCTATAGGCCACTCCAATAAACTATATCAACATTCAAAGCATGGTAAATGTCCTTTATGCATTATATAACAAGGATCCCAAAATTTCTTTGCAACATGAATGCAATATCAATCCACTAATCATGACAACATGAAAGTCAAAAATTGTTTACCAACCCTCTTAATCAGATTTCCCTATTTAGTTGGTGAGATTTCTTTAGTGGATTTAGTAACATTTATATGGGTTGATTTAGCTTCATTAATTACCTTATTGATAGGTCCATAAACCATCTTAATCTTACCATTACCAGGGTGGTGTGATGGTTGAAGTCTCCAACACTTTTCAACCCAATGTCCACTTCTATTACAATGAGTACAAAAACGTTTGTCCACTCTTTTGGAAAACATACTCTTATTGCTACTCTTAGAAATCTGTCTAGGAGAATAGTATTTCAAAATATTTATTATTAAAGATTTACGTTTCTAACATTTGGCTACACAATGATTAGACAATCCATAAAAATTGCATGGATAAATGTGCCACAAATTTTGTGTACCATAATCAAAAGGAACATTGGAATATTTATGTTGTCTGGTAGAATTAGAATCAACATTATTACAAGTGTGATGAAAAGAATGTGTTTTACCTTCCATCCAAGATGGTTTACACTTCTCCATAGCACATATTGCTTCTGCTTTCTCAGAGCATTCACTTATTTCATTCTAAATACCAGATCTGTATCCTAACCCTACATGATTAGGCTTATTCTCTACCTGAATGGGGTTAGTATTACCTTGACCATCTTTTCCTAGGCCTTTTCCATTAATCTCATTTTGACAAGTAATTTTGAACCTATTATTTTTGTATATTATTCAAATTTACCAAAATCATTGTTAATAGATTCTTTATGGGAAGGTAAAGCAATTGATGACTTACATTCACTTACAATGTTTTCATCTGTCATAGTGCCTGCATCTACAGTGGAAGGTAAATCCTTCACTTGACTACTATTATGTAATTTTTCCAAGAGCTCATCCTTGGCTCGTGACTCAATTTTCAAACAAGCAATCTCCTCATCCAAGGAGTACAATCAAGCTCTCAGGAAAACATTATCTTCTTAGATTTGTTGGTTATATGCTTCAAGCTCATCAAGCTTGGCTCTATTTGAAAACTTTCCCATTACACCTATCGAATCACAAAAATTGAAACAAATGTTGAAATAGAAGCAAAAACAACAACCAACTATTAAATCCCATTGATCAACTATTTTGATACCAAAATTTGATCTGTAAACATCAGTAGGAACTTCACTACTTTTTAAAACATTTAAAAGGATCTTTTAAATTCTCAATTCCAAAAATTAAATTGAATTGGAAGCAGAAATTTCTCAACTTTATAACATTAGAGTATTTAAATTTGATCCAAGAATCATGTTTCAAAACTGAAATAAAGGTGAATTGAAAGATCACATCAGTTATCCATTGAAACCATTAGATTTTTTATACACCTGATTTTATCTAATTTCTTGTAAATGATCAAATGATTAAATTTTTCATACTAATTAAAAATCTAAAATTATAATCTACAAATTAACTGAAATTGAAATGCAAAAATGAATTCAAAGATCAAAACACAAAAATTGTTTACGGGGTTCAAAATTCCTACGTCCCTAGGTTCTTATCAAACCAATCCATTAATGTTGCTAAAGTTTCAAGCCAAAATAATACTTACAATCAAAAAAATGTATCTACTCTCTACAAAAATAGTGTTTTAGACCTTCCAAAGACCTTCGCTGACTCAACACATCCTTCACCTTCTTGATTCACATGTAGAGGCTTCTCCAAATCAAAATTGGAAACTTCCATAGCTCAAAATGATATCACCAAAACTCCAAAATGGTCAAATGAATATACATAACATATCATATCAAAATTCTATGCAACTTTGTAGTTTACTTCAAGCTCTGATTCGGCCTCTAAGGGCTCTAAAATGACCAAATACAACAAACTGGTCTATAATTTTTCCATACATAGTTGATAGAAGCTTACCTTCAAATATAAGTTTATGCCTTTAATAAATTTTCCAAACCCATAGCTTGGGAAGTCAAGGCATATCCCATGGGAGGTCACGAGTTGAAGTCTTTAGCCTTCTATTTGGGTGCTTAGACTTATCTTTAATCCGACATTTGCAAGTTTTAACAGTTGTCTTGTCTTTTTAAAGGTTGGTAGCTTCCCTTTACAATGCTGACACCCATTTTGGTGGGCTCAAGGTGCCATACTTAGCTTAATTTATTGGTTAGTTTACCAACTTGTCATATGCACTAACTTTGAACAAATCTACCAATGATGTAGCTCGGCCTTTAATCTTGACATATGTGGCAAGGCCAAGTGTAGTTGGCATGGTACTCAGTCTTCGAGCTTAGCATAAATGCCAACATTTGGTTATGACTTGGTATTTAGTCTTCCACATGGTATTACATGGCTTAGAATCCTCAATCCTGTCATGGCTCCTCCATGTGGCTATAAAGCTTGGTAATTACAAAGTATTAACATTGCATATTATAAAGCATTTCAAAATTCTAAATCAATTGTCCAACATGCATTCAATGGGAACAAAATGATAGTTTAAATGCAAATTCCAATTCATTTAATTATGATATAGAGGCCAAGGCACCCCCTCAATCAAGTGTGTCAACCCTCACTGAGGCCCCCAGTGAGCTAATAACGGGGCCCACAGTTCTCTATATGACCACCTATCAAAGACTAGAGGTTGAAACCAAACACTAAACCAAATTTTTGCATGAACATACAAAAATGTACTACCATGTGTCACCATCTAATTGGACCCCTTAACATGTCCACATTGCACCACGTCATCTTGTGACACCACATTTTTTACCTGTCACATCATAACTTTAGCAGAACATATCTTTTGCTTACGGTGTCCATTTTATAAATCACAAAAAGTGCCAAAAAGATCTCAACTAGCTCTATACTATGAAATCATTTTGATCAAAATATGGATACTTAATTTTTTAAAAATTGGAGAGATCCACCTAGATCAGTATGATGTCCCTATTTAACCTCAGTAGGCATAGTACAACCATATCCCACCATCCCAACCATAATATTCCCAACATTAGGCTTACATACCCAATCCTAACTAGAATGTTGCATAACCACAAGTGTAATTTTAACAATTACATCCTATCCTATGCATGTGTATTCCTAGACCATTTCCTAATCAATCTAACATACCCCAAAAAATACCTCCATCATACCTTGGTCAAAGTAATCCACTTTTAACCATTCAAATATCTTCTTAGGCCAATATTCCTATAAGTTTCCTCAAATAAGAGTTATAACAAATTAAGGATGTAATTTCCACCATCCAAACTAGAAAATAAACCAAAAAGTTCAAGTTAGATGATGTGTTTTCTTACCATTTTAACATGGAGTAACTACAAATACCATTTCCTCTAGGTTATGAGCCACCAAAGTTTGACAAATACAAGGGGAAAGATGACCCCAAAACACATATGATAAAATTCTTTATCACATGCCAACCAGTGGCCTATAGTGACATATACTTGTTGTTGTTTCCAAGAAGTATATATGGACAAGCCTTGGAGTGGTTATTAAAACTACAAAAGAATTTAGTTTATGATTTCAATAACCTTTTAGAGAAATTCATGCAACACTTTTTCTACAATCTCAAGCATGAGATTTCATTGGTAGATTTGACATAAGCAAAATAGAAACTAGGAGAAAGCTTTGAAAGCTATTTATAGTGATGGAGAGTTCTTGAAATATGTTTTACTCATAGTCTACTAGACAAATAACTAGCCACTATGTTTACCAAAAAATTACATAGTGAGATATCTTACTATCTAGAGTTGCAGTGTGAGCATACATTCAAAGAAATTATTGACAAAGGTTTAGTGATCGAGTGAGCCTTATCAATAAAGGGATCATTAAACTAACCTCATCAAATCAAAATATTTACTAGAATAAAAATCAAAATAGTATCCAAAACTAACATCCAATCTAAGTGCAAGCATCACAACCAACATAGGTCAATAATAATGATAGACCCAAACAATTCAATTATAACAAGAATATTATAGGAAATAGAGTGATAGAGTTACAACATGTTCAAATAGTAAAATCACCATCTACTCAGCCTATGCCACCTTTCCATCTTACTCCTAGCCATCAACCTTTTTAGTAGCTACACCACATGCAATAAGTGCAACAACCTCGACCAATAGATCAAAAACAACAAATGTAAAAAATGCCTATGAATTTTTAGAACCCTCCTCATCCAATAAGAAACATGCCTACTCATCATGATTTTACTGACCTTGGAGAGCCATTATAATTAGTCTTTCACAAGCTCACAAAAGCTAACTTGATTAGATGTCCTATTTTGAAAGAACAATTTCATAAGGGTGTAGACATGCTAGACTGGTACAAGCCAGATCAATTCTATAACTTTCATAAGTTCAATGGCCATAATTTGTAATATTGTATGCAAATTAGACATGTAATTTAGAATATGTTGGAAAATGGAGAGATCACATTGGATCATGGAACTTCTACCTCCAATCAGAGCCTTAGCATTTATCAAAATCATTTTCCTCAACATAACAACCAACAACAATCACAATAATAACAATAGTGGCCAATACAACAGCAACAACAATAATATCAACAACCAATGCAAAACCAACAGACTCAATATAACCAAAAACAAAACTAAAAACATTAAAATAATGGACAAAACCAAGGTCAGAATGGTAATAACCAATAGACCTATCATGTAGTTGCACATGAATATAACATAGCTGTATCCACATTATAGTAGGCCATGTTAACACCATATCCATTAATCATAGACCAAGTACCAATCACAAAAGATTATTTCTAATCATCCCAAATCAACCAAACCATTCTGGTAATCCTTCTTTAACCTAGGACCACACACAATTGAACCAAAAAGTAAGGATTCCCATGTTAAGAACTTATACTAATAACTCATCATTGGCCCATGACCATGCTCAAGTGCATCAATAATTGAGACTTATCCTATCTAGTCCCCCTCCACCATCATTTAATAGTAATAGTGGTCTTATACCTAATCCTGATTATGTAATCATAACTTGAAAGTCAAAGATTGCCATACCAGGCCCACAACCATATTCCATTTCACCCCTCATCCAACCAACAGTTCTACCTTAGAATAAACCATTTACTACTATCCCAAAAAATATGTTTGACATTATGGAATAATTGAAAAAGACACCATCACTAATCTCCATTTTAGATTTACTACATACATATAAAATCCACAAAAACATTTTGATAGAGTTTTTTGGTCAATCCATAGATCCAAATGACATATCCCTTGAAAAATTTCAAGATTTGGTTGGACACCTAGCTCCATCCCAATAAGTAACCTTAAACCAAAGTGATATGTCATCCCTTAGCCCACTGTACAATAATCCATTGTATATTGAAGTTTACATAAAGAGGCACAAAGTGAAATGTGTCCTCACAGACAATGGATTGGGTTTGAATATAGTGTCTCTAAAGCTTTTCAAGATTTTTGGGTATACCTCAACATATCTCCAAGAAAAAATAATCACCATCAAAGACTATGATAATGAAGAATGAAAATCATAGCGCACCATTAGCTTGCCAGTTATCATTGGGCCCTTAACCCATGATACATTTTATCATGTGTTATATCTTGATTTATCATACAATATGCTTCTGGGTAGACCTTGGTTACATGATATATGTGTAGTCCCATCGACATTGCACTAGTGTATCAAATTCTCCCATTCAGGGATAGAGGTTAATATTCCAAGAGATTCACATCTATATGAGCATTGCAAACATCTAGAGGCTAATTTTAAGAGCTAAAATTATCATTTTAGGATGAATCTAATCACTAAGAAAGACAAAAGGAAAGACATACTTCTTGATCTACCAAAGGCCAACTACATTAACCTTGACACCCTTGATTCATTTTTCCACATGCTTCCTCCTAAAATGTCCAATCATTATAAAATATTAGCTAATGGCCTAGGAGAGTATTTCATGCATAAAACATTTCACATTTCAAACCTCCCATAAAACCCAAAGTCTTTTGGAAGACCAAAACTGAAACCACTCATGCAATGGCAAAGAAAGGGAAAAGGCCATCTGCATAGTCTATCACCCATCACATTCATACCATCCTCTATCTAAGAATAGGACCCTCTTAAAGGTGATGAATCATGGTTATACAATGACAAATTGGCCAATTGTTACAAGATCTCCAAGTATTTCATTCCTAATCAGATCATGGAGAATCAAGACTATGAAAGAGGAGGTCTCAAGCCAAATCAACAAAGAAAACTCAAGCTAATTTCTATGAATAAGTATAAAGGAACCTATGGACTTGGATATAAATTTCCTAAGGGTGACCCCACATATATTATTCATGTTTCATCACCAATGACTAGTGATGATGATGTTGATACTAAAGCAGAGTCTGATTATAGCCAATTCAATGACTTAGCCTAAACCAACCTATTTGATAATAACACCATTTGTACCCTTCTCCTAGTCATTCATCATAACCCATTACAATTATATTATCCCCAACTAATAGACTGGGACTAGTAAGATGTTGGAAATATGGTCATTGATGTCAAAGGTCTAGTATTATTGGTGATAAATGCCCCATTGTATTTAATGATGTTTGTAATAGTTATATCTTGGCTAATGTGTGTTAATATTTATTTAATATTAACAAATATAAAATCTTCACACAATTTTTTATGCTTAAGAGATAATTAATCAAAATCTTTAATCATTTTTTCCAAAAGACTTCATTCTCATTTTATGGTTTAATATAAAACATTGAATTCTCTCAAATGTAAAATAGTAAATCAAACTTAATTATTTTTTTAAAAATTAGGGTGATAGAGATAAAATGAGGGTTTATAAATGTATATTTAATATTGAGAGATGTGAAAACAATGTTTAAATTTTGATATTAATCCAGATGCTAAACTAGTCAAACAAAATTATGGAAAATGCATCTACACATAACCATGTTAGTAAAAAAGTAGTTAGAAAAGTTAATAGGGGTAGGGTTAATTTGAAAACTTGACTATTATGAGTGGATCTCTAATATTATCCTAATCAGTAGTAAACCACATGGTATTCACGTAAGCACTAATTTTGATTGTATATAAGGCAAAAGAAGGGCCCATGGAGAAGTCAAAGAGCCATGGGGTAAAGACAAAAGAAGAATGGGATGCATTTTCCCATGAAGAGTCATCTTGGGGAATTCCAAGAGTCACCAAGTGAAGATAAAAGAGGAAGGGCACAATTTCTCATGAAGGAACACTTTGAAGAATATGAAAAGTCACCAAGATAAAGATAAAAGAAGAATGGATTCTTTTTATTATGAAGGGTCACCATATGAATTTTCAAATGCAAGGATACGAAGGGTCATGCAAGTTTGGCACCATTTTCCATAAGGATTGAAGGGTCACAAAGGGGGAAGGCCAAAGGTCTTTTGAAAAGCTATAAATAAAGGCTTGAGAAGCCATTTGTAATGTGATTGATAGAGTTTGATTTGAGATAGTAATATCTAGCTTAGAAGAGCAATAAGAGATGAGTATGATTTGTATTTGTTATATCTATCTTAGAAGAGCAAAGGTGAGAGAGGAAAGAGATATTGTAATGAACTATCATTTGTTGAGATAACAACATTGAGAGATAGTTATGTGGTATACACAAAGGGGTTAGTGCTCCTGTGGGTTGGTGCTCACAAATTTTTGTTGTGTTGGTGCTCAACAAAGGGGATGGTGCTCCTATGGGTTGGTGCTCATGAATAGTTGTTGTGTTGGTTCTCAGCAAAGGGGTTGGTGCTCCTTTAATTTAGTGCTTATAAATATTGTGTTTTGAGTTGGTGCTCATTCATATACTTGAGATTGTTTTCCATGGTTTTTCCCACATTGAGTTTCCACATTAAATTTGGTGTCTCACTCTATCTTGTGTGGTGTTTATTATTTCAATTTTATTACATATCTTGAATGTATGTTAAAGTGGAATTTGATTAAGGGAAAGTTTATAAGATATATGATATACTAATTCACCCCCCCTCTCAGTATATCCTGTGCTTAACAATTGGTATTAGAGTAGGTTCCTTCAAAAAGGGTTTAATAGCTTGAAGGTAGATCAAAGAAATCACAAGATGGCCAAGAAGCTAAAGAAGGAGAATCAAGAGTTGAAATCTATGGTTGAGGCTCTTAGGGAACAAGTGTGTATCTTGGATTCTAAGTTGGCTATATAAGTAAAAGAAAATAAGATATCTATTCAGGATCTTAAGAATCAGTTAGAGGTTGCAAATTCAAGTTTGAAATCAAGAGAAGAAGAGTGTAATAAGTTGAAGGTTGAGTTAGGTTCTTTAAAGGATAATCATGAGAAGCTCATAATCAAGGTTGAGAAAGATCATGAAATATGAGTCCAAGGTAAGAAGGATGCAAGTTTTAAAAGCAAATTAAAGAAGCCAATCAGGCAGCCCAATGCTTTCAAGTTTTCAAATTCTTTTCATGGCCATTGTTTTGTTTGTCATCATGTTGGTCATAGGGAAATATATTGTATGAGGAGAATCAGTTAGTCAAAGGGAGATATAAATCAGGTATGAGAAATGTTGTTTGCTTTTGTTGTCATAAGATTGGCCATATTACTAAATTATGTCCAAATAAAGTAAAGAGATCTTCAAGGATGAGAAGAGCCAAATTCAAGTTTGGAGACCTAAGATAATAAAAGTTGATCAGGTTGAGTTTAAGAGAGAATAAATTACTTGCTATAGTGGATAAAGAATCAAATAAGAAGGACTGTGAAGATTCTCTTATTACAGTTAAGTAGGATCCTTATCAAGATAAGACAATTATAAGAGTTGAGAAGATGAAAAACATCATGAATGTTGAGGTCAGTAAGTCAAATAAGTTAGACATGCTTAAATGGATTCTAAGAGAAAAACACAAGAAGATCAAGGAAGAAACAGAGGAGGTGTGGGAATCTCCTGAGATTTATTTCTAGGACCCTTTGTGTGGGGTGTCTCTTCTAGGCTTTAAGGAGACACTTTTAATAAAAATTGAAGCATGGTGGATGTTATTGGGTCTTGGCTATGTTGCATGACAAGAAGGTGAGTTGTAAGATTAATTTGGATATTATTTGAGGGAATAGATTTTGAAGAATAGAGGCTATTAGAATGTTTCTTGCATGTGCAGTGTTTAAAAGTTTTAAAGTGTTTCAAATGGATATGGTCATAAGAAATTAAAATGTTGAAAAAGAGCTAACAGTTTTAGAAATAAAGAAGAAGGTTCAGACATGTTCATGGTAGAAAAAATAACCTAAAGATTCTATGATGGTTCACACAGCTTTGCATGCAAGAAATGAAGATCCGCCATGGTTCATTGATAGCAGATGTTTGAGGCATATGATAGGAGATAAGAGTAAGTTCATAACTCTAAATAATATCAATGGTGGCATAGTGAAATTTGGAGATAAAACCACTGCCAGGATAGCTAGGAAAAAATATCTTCTCAAAGGCATCATCAAAGGACACATTCAAATATCTACAAGAGGAGTTGGGAGTAATTTCTATTACTTCTTGCCATTGAGGTTCAACATCAGTTGAGGGGGAGCTAAGTGTTAGCTCTAGCTAGACCCTTTGCCATTGATTTCAAAGGGGGAGAATAATATGTATAGGTACAGGTGCATAAATAGGTATAGGGAATAGGTACAAGTTGCTACAGTAAGGGGGAGTTATTGTATGTTTTTAGATGATAGTATGTGCATGTTTTAGGATGTGGCAATTTCAAGATTGAGGTTGCCATCAATGACAAAGGGGGAGATTGTTGGAAATATTTTCATTGATGTCAAAGGTCTAGCAGTATTGGTGATAAAGGCCCCATTACATTTAATGATGTTTGTAATAGTTATATCTTGGCTAATGTGTGTTAATATTTATTTAATATTAACAAATATATTTTTGGTTGCATATAAGACAAAAAGGGGTCCATAGAGAAGTCAAAGAGTCATGGGGTAAAGACAAAAGAAGAATGGGATGCATCTTCCTATGAAGAGTCATCTTGGGAAATTCTAAGAGTCACCAAGTGAAGACAAAAGAGGAAGGGTGCAATTTCTCATGAAGGGACACTTTGAGGAATATGAAAAGTCACCAAGATAAAGACAAAAGAGGAAAGGACACTTTTGATTATGAAGGGTAACCATATGACTTTTCAAATGTAAGGATATGAAGGGTCATGTAAGTTTGGCACCATTTTCCATGAGGATTGAAGGGTCACAAAGGGGGAAGGCCAGAGGTCTTTTGGAAAGCTATAAATAAAGGCTTGAGAAGCCATTTGTAATGTGAGTGATAGAGTTTGATTTGAGATAGTAATATCTAGCTTAGAAGAGTAGTAAGAGATGAGTATGATTTGTATTTGTTATATCTATCTTAGAAGAGCAAAGGTGAGAGAGGAAAGAGATACTATAATGAACTATCATTTATTGAGATAACAACATTGAGAGATAGTTGTGTGGTATACACAAAGGGTTTAGTGCTCTTATGGGTTGGTGCTCATGAATTATTATTGTGTTGGTGCTCAGCAAAGGGGTTGGTGCTCTTGTGGGTTGGTGCTCATGAATTGTTGCTGTGTTGGTGCTTAGCAAAGGGGTTGGTGCTCCTATGGGTTGGTGCTCATGAATAGTTGTTGTGTTGGTGCTCAACAAAGGGGTTGGTGATCCTAAAAGTTAGTGATTGAAAATATTGTGTTTTGAGTTTGTGCTCATTCATATCCTTGAGATTATTCTCTATGTTTTTTTCCACATTGGGTTTCCACATTAAATCTAGTGTCTCTCTCTATCTTGTTTGGTGTTTATTATTTCAATTCTATTGCATATCTTGAATGTATGTTAAAGTGGAATTTGATTAAGGTAAAGTTTATAAGATATATGATATACTGATTCACCCCCCTCTTAGTATATCCTGTGCTTAACATAAAAATCCAACATGCCAATTGATGAGTTTTAGAATGATGAAGCTTTCTATGATTTTCTAGGCCTTAGGGACAATGTTTTATTGGGAGATCATAAATCAAGGTCCTCAATAAAATTAGATCTTGAAGCCTATTTTGGAGAGTGGGTGAACACCCTTAGCCAAAAATAAATAAATAAAACATTGAGGTCTCAAAGTGAAAACCTCTTTGAGGCACTTTTTAACCAGGGAAAAAGTAAAAATAAAGGCTAGTCTAGTGGTGAAAACCTATTTCAGGCACCATTAGATGGGGGTGTTCAACCTTATTCAAATATAGACCAGGATCCAAATAATGATGAACTTATCTATGTGTTCTAGTTTAGTCTTGAAGAACATCAAGATTTTGATCACATCACCCAAGATTATACCAATGATGAAATTATCTATGGCTCTAAATTCAATCTTTAAGAGCAACAAACCTTCAATCGAATCATACATGAGTTTCCAACATTTTTTTGTCACATATCCATATCTCCCATTAGGAGATTTTAATTCATCAATTCTAGGAGAACTTAAAGAACAAGTCCTAATAGAGGACTCTAACATAGCTAAATAGTTTAAATCTTTTCCCACTATTCTTGAAGATGATTCGACCCTTCTAGTGAAAGATATAATAGAGGTAACATAGTGTCCTCATATGACCGAAAGTGGATTAAATTAGGTGCATCCCTCATTGAAGAGGAGAGTGAAGTCTTGATAGCCCTATTGAGGGATTTTGTAGATATATTTTTATGGGCATATTCTAATATGCCTGGTTTGGACCCACCTTAGTTTTTGACCACCTTGTGGTACATCCTAATGCCAAACTAGTGAATAAAAAATTATGCAAAATGCATCCTTGAATTATTATATTGGTAAATAAAGAGTTGGATAAACTCTTGGAATCAAGATGCATTAGGCCAATTGACTATTCTGAATGGATTTCCAATGTAGTGTAGTTAGTAACAAGATGGAAGGAATCAAAATATGTACTGATTTCTAAGACATTAACAAATCTTACCCCAAGGATGAATTTCCATTGCTAAATATTGACATGATTATTGAATCCATAGTGGGTTATGAGATGATTTCACTGATGGATGGTTTCTCAGGCTACAACCAAATTAGAATCGTATCAGAAGACCAAAATAAAATATTGTTCACCACTTCATTGGGAACATTTTATTATCATGTTATGCCATTTGGTCTTAAAAACCTAGGGGCCACTTATCAAAGAGCCATGATAGTCATATTTCATAATATGATGTACAACATTGTTGAAGACTACATTGATGACATACTAGAAAATAAAAAACCAGGGCTAATCATCCAACAATATTAAGGAGGATATTTGAGTGACTACGTGAATACAAAGTTAGACTCAACCCCAAGAAATGTGTTTTTGGCATTACCTCTGATAAATTACTGGGCTTTATTGTGTCTCATAGGGGCATATAATTTGATCTTACCAAAGTAAAAGCCATAATAAATATGCCACCATAGACCAATCTAAAGTAGTTCTATAGTTTGTAGGGAAAGATCCAATCTATTTGATGCTTCATATCTCAATTGGCTGATAAGTGTCATCCATTTACACACCTATTGAAGAAGGGTGTGATATTTATTTGGAATGATGATTGTAAAAAAAAATTTAATAGATAAAGGAATATCTTGTAAATACACCAATTATATTACCTCTTATGCCAAGGAGACTATTCCTTTTGTATTTATCAACAACAAATTAAGCCTTGGGAGCACTTCTTGCTCAACATGATTGTTGAGATTTTTGTCCCAAAAATATCATCACATCTAACACCCTAAGGGAGACCCCATTTATTTTAAATGAAAAACCCTTAAGCCTCTAAAAAATCCCACCTTTCCTTTTTCCTTACGAAATACAAAACTCTAGATATAATTTTCACTTGTGCAAATTGCTTCACAAGTTCTAGGTCCCACAAAACACCCAAATTCCCTTTAAGCAAAAACTAGAACTTGACATGCACTTTGCATATTTTACCAATGTACAAAATGTAATTTAGGATCTAGATGTTGTAAAACACCAACACTAAAGAAACTAGCAAAACTTGAAACTCACCATGCACTTTGCACATTTTCACAACATGCAAAATTCATGGTGGGCTCCAGATCTTGCAATGCACCCATCTGATAGAATAATAAACTCAATGTGAACTTTGCACATTTTCATAATGTGAAAATTACATGATGGGATTTGGATCCCACCAAACCTATAACCCCCCACTTTTATGGGAACTTCTAGGTGTTTTTATCCCCTCTAACCTCCATAGGAACTTCCAAGTGCTTCTAGTACCTCCAACCTCTATGAGAACTTCCAAGTGATTTCATCACATCCAACCTCTCTGGGAACTTTTATGTGCTTTAAGAACCTCTAAACTCTGTGGGAACTTCTAAGTGATTCTAGCACCTCTAACCTCTATGGGAACTTATAAGTACTTCCAACACCTCCAACCTCCATGAGAACTTCTAGGTGCTTCCAGCACCTTTAACCTTCACGAGAACTTCTAGGTGCTTCTAGCACCTCCAACCTCAAAAGAAATTTTAGGTGCTTCCAGTACCTCCAACCTCCATGGTAACTTTCAAGTACTTCCAACACCTTCCACCTCGATGGGGAAAAGCTATTATAGTAATAAATGGATCACTATGAAATAATCATAGATAGAAGGAAAATTTTGAAGGAACAGATCAATAAGGACTTTTAGAAGAGAACTATTTGATGTTGAGAAAGAGAAAACATATTTTACACTTTATATTTTTATAATGTAGAAGTTACAAAAAAACACAAGTGAAAATTTCACTTTCCATTTTGACAAGTAAAGATTGATAAAAAAGTGTAAAATCATGAAGTGCAAATTACACAGTTCATTTTAGCAAAAATGATAAAGACATAAAAAGTTGTAAAAGTGTCACTTGAGTTTTCCAAATTGGGGTTTTTGTATGAAAAAGTAACTTGGAATTATTTTCAAATTTATCTTTTGTTTTGAAAGGTCAAGTTCTATTTTAGGTACCTCTTTTTGCATGAAGAGCTATTTTTAACCACTACAAGATGAAGAAGCCTTGCATGAAAATCTTCAGTTCTAACCATGCCATACCATGCCATGTTATGCCCAAGATCATGCAAAACTTATTAATTTCATGTTACATCCATTCCACAAGTCTAAAAAAATTCCATAAATAGAAGAGCTTACCTCTCTTGCATGAGGGTTTCAGATTTTCATGACTTCCTTTACTGGGCATTTGAATTTTAACAACTACATGTCTTATATGACATATTTTGTATAAAAATGGGCAAACCTCATGGCCCAATATATATTTTTGATTTAAGATATTATTTCTACATTTTGAATGTATTTACTACAAGTTGTAACCTTTGGCGAGAAATAAAGTTAAAGATTTGCCTTTCTCCAGAGATCTGTGTGTGTGTGTGTGTGTGCAAGTTATTTGATTATTTGTGGAATATTTGTATCTTTGTTTCATTTCAATAAATTCATCTATGGTGTTTTACCCTCTTCAAAATATTTTTTAAAATAAAGATCTCTTTCCCTTTTTTGAAAACAATAGCTAAAATACTATCTTTGATTTTTGTTTGTATAAGTTAGTGCTAAAACAAATTCAACATAATTTCTACTCTATTGTGTTAATCAAGCAAGAATTAAAATCCACTATAAAATATTTGGTGCAATCACCATATATTTAGTTTTCTACAAATTTAAATTCTTCAACCCTTTCCCCCATCAAAATCCTAGTTTAGGATTCAAAAGCACAAAAGAGCGAGATTTCCACAAAATTGGTATTTTATTACTTTGTATCAGATTTAGTGAAAGGAAGGCAAGCTTCTCTAGGTATTAACCTCAAATGGCCAAGGTCCCATAGCTTTGGAGGTTTTTCCATTATGTCATTAGTAAATTTCACATCAAGCTATAAGATCAAGATAAGTGCAATCCTATGTGATAACAGTTTTTGACACACCCAATGGGACTTGAACTCACAATTCATTGAAGGATTTTGGTGTGTTCTTAAATGCATTTTGACATTTAGGGTAGTTTATTCAACAACATGGTGACTCCAAAGATTAAATCTACTGGTTTAATTAGTCCAAGATCTTAAATATTATAAAAGATTGGGATTTAGGTAGTATTCTTGGTCTTTTCCATTCTTTTGAATTAATCTAATCACCTGGTGACTCTGCTATTATGTGCTTATTATTGAAAAGGTAGACCTAATTGTTCCATATTTAAATCCTCTAATATGTCAAGCTTTCATGAAAAATGTGCATTTTTCCCTCATACTTGTCAAAATGCATTTTTTATGCCTTCATACCATCCATATCAGACTAAAAATGTTGTTGGTTTTATCCCAAATAGTCCTATCATAGTAGGACATCTTCATTTTCATAATAATACCCTCCCTCCTGTTAGGTTGTGGAGCTAAAAGCTTCAACCAATGCAAACATGGAGGAGGTTACTGAGTTCCAGGGAGACCGGCGTCGACAGAGTGTGGTGCAGAAGCCAATCGACCGCGGCATGTGTGGACTGAAAGCAACCGACATCAGCAGGAGGTCGACCAATGTCGGTCACCTCCAGGTAGATAGGGACCAATGTCAGTCGCCTATGCAGTTTCAGAACTGCCAGTTCACAGACAGTTCGTTAACAAACTGAGTGTTTGTATGTTAAAGGCTAATTATAGTCTCGAGCTGTGTTTCTAATTATTATAATTAGGTGTTTAATTATTGTATGCATGGGATCTATATAATAGACTCATGGGCTATATTGTAATTAAGGATCTAGGATTCAAGGAAGAGATTCTTCAGAGTGCAAAGCAACGAAGGCAAGGAAGTTCCTTCCACAAGTGTAAGATCATTGATTTACAGGTTGTTGCAAGATCAAGGAGAAGATCTACATGGTAAGTAAGATCAGTTTGATTTACAGGTTGTTGCAAGCTCATGGGAGATCTACTTGAATTACTTTGAGTGCTTGGTGTACTGGCAGTGTTATTACTGACTAGTTGGAGAGGTGAACACCAATTCTGTGTGTGAGTTGTGTGTTGGGACCATTTTGGTAAGAGAGTGAACTCTTGATTGAGAATAGCTATACACTTGAGGTGTGGGAATCCTCTGAGAGGTGTGGAGAAGAAGTGGCATCTTCTTTATTGTATTTTCTTTCTGTATGAGTATTCATACAAGTGTGTGTATTGTCTCTCATATTCCGTGCTATGTGTGAATTCTAGTTACTTATTCAATCTGGTATAATTCCGTGTTTAGTTACTTATACAAAGTAATCATATTGTGCTCTTATTGGAAGAGCAAGATCCTAACAAGTGGAATTAGAGCTGTTTGTTGTTCTGGATTTCCCAACAAGTGGTATTAGAGCTTCAGGTTAGGTTTACTAATAGGTTGTATCAGATCTGGTTAGTGTGTTGATTATAGGTTACTCACAGGGATTTCTGTTTGAGTGGGAGTATAGCAATGGAAGATCAAAGTAGGCTACGAATGGAGAAGTTTAATGGCAAGAACTACCAATTATGGAGGATGCAGATAGAAGATTGTCTGTATCAGAAAGATTTATACTTACCATTGGGTGGGGTTGCATGCAAGCCCACATATATGAATGATGAAGAATGGAACATTCTTGATCGGAAGGCTCTGGGATCTATAAGATTGAGTCTTGCATTGTCTGTGATTTCAAACTTGTCACAGTGTAAGACAATGGTAGAGTTGATGTAATCTTTGGAAAATTTATATGAAAAACCCTCTGCTTCGAATAAGGTATTTCTTATGAAGCAATTATTTAATTTGCAAATGTTGGATGGTGGATCTGTACATAGTCATCTTAGTGATTTACATGGTTTCGTAAACCAGTTAAGTTCAGTCAATATTGATTTTGATGATGAAATTAAGGCTCTCTTAATCTTGTACTCATTACCTGAAAGCTGGGAGAGTTTGGTAATGGCAGTTAGCAATACTGCGTTTGCTTTAAAAATATTAAAAGTGGATGATGTTGTGAGTGTGATCTTGAATGAAGAGATACGCAGGAAAAACACAGGTGAATCATCAGGGATTGCTTTGAGTGTTGAAGGCAGAGGAAGGCAAAGAGAGAAGATTGAGCATGGGAGATCAAAGTCAAAGATAGGTAGGAGATCCAAATCTAGGTATGGCAGAATAACCTTCTGGAAGTGTGGAAAGCAAGGGCACTTAAAAAGAGATTGCAGATCGGTTAGAGATCAGCATGAAGGACATGAAGAAGAAGCAGATGTTGCAGAATATGTTGCACAAGATGCTCTGATATGTTCTTTGGATAAAGTAGAATCTTGGATTTTAGATTCTGGTGCCTCTTTTCATGCATCCCCAAATAGGAAATTTTTTCATGAGTATGTCCAAGGAGACTTTGGAGAAATTTATTTAGGGGATGGTAAGCCTTGTCAGATGGTTGGCAAAGGGAAAGTGAAGCTGAAATTGTAGACGGGCAACACATGGGTGTTGAAGGAGGTCATGCATGTCCCATTCCTGGAGCAAAATTTAATTTCGGTTGGAAAGTTGGGTGAAGAGGGTTGCACAATAACTCTCACAGCAGACTCTTGGAAGGTTACCAAGGGTGCACTTATTGTAGCTAGAGGTAAGAAAGTAGGTACGCTTTATCTATCTACTTGTATTACTGATTCTCTTTCTGGGTTATCTACTTTAGCTGTAAATTCAGAGCTGTGGCTTAATAGGCTTGGTCACATGGATAAGAAGGAGATGCATGTTCTTGAGTCAAAGGGTATGCTTTTGAATTTGGAAAGCATGGATCGAGATTTTTGTATGTAGAAGAAGAAAGTTATATTTCTTGAGAAATCTGATGTTAGTGATAAGAACAGGAAAGCCTTGTTTTCAAGGAGAAGATGACAGACAGGTATCAGTCACAGGGGCTGAGGAATTTTGAGCAAAGCAAGGGTGATCTGGACAAGGTTTTGTTCCAAGAGGAGCTCGCTGGAAAAAGTCATTTCTCACAAGCAAAACACAGAGACTGACAGTGGTTAGAAAATTGACGTCGACGTCTAGACAGGGACCGACGTCAGCTAGGTGCAGACCGACTTCGGTGACTCAGGGCAGGTAAAAACTAGTGTCGGCTAGGGGAAACTAATGTTGATAGTTTGGCAGTCGCATGGAACTAACTTTGATCGAGTGCAGATTGAGATGTGACCAACATCAGTTATTGAGATGGATTTTGGGTGGATAGCAAGCTGTCAAGGAGTCTCAAGCACCCATATGGAGGACTGAATTGGTAAGTAAGTTTTAAATTAATCATTTCCCTTCTTTACACTACTTGTTGCTCACTGAAGGTCAAGAACCAGGAAGTTGTTAAAGAAGCAGAGCAGGTAGATCCAAGAAATAGTGGGAGCTTGGCATGAATGAGGAATGTGATTCCTTGGAGAAGAACCAAACAAGAGTTTTTTGGTGGAGTGTCCAGCTGGGTTAAGCACAGAGAGACGAATGGATGTTAAGGATGAAGAAGAGCGGAAATGGATACGTGAGACAGAAGGCCAAGGTGTATGGTCTTGAGTAAGCTACAAGATAATGGAGGTTTGACCATTGTATTTCTCTTACCAGGTTGGATAGTATTAGCTACATTATCCTATTATTGTATTGTATGCTTGTTGCAGAGTTACATATACAGGGGTGTTACTAAACTAAAGGTAAAGTTAGTTTAAAAGTTTGTCATGAGGAATCTGGGAGCAGCAAGATTTTTTGGCATGAGTGTGTTCTAGGGACATGGAACGTCATAGGTTGACTTTGTTTCAGGATGATTGTGTGAAATTGGTTAGCACGCTGATGGTTGGACAGTTCATAGAACAGGGTCCTAATTCACATAATGAGGTTAGGTGCATGGTATGTACTAAACCTGGGTTTTTCCCAAGTAGTGGGAGCTGTCAAAAAGTTTGGAGCCAATCTGGGAAAGAAGCACTAGAGGGCAGTTAAGTGGATTCTCAGGTATTTGAGAGGGACCAGCAGCAGGTGCACTTGCTATGCAGGGTCAAGTTTTTTTTCTACATGGTGTGTAGATGCGGATGTGGCAGGTGATTTGGATGACAGGTGGTTCACCACAAGTGTTGTGGTGGTTGGTCTTCAAAGTTGAACTTGAAGAGGGATACAAGCCAAGATACAGATTAGACAGGGTATAGGTATAGGTACAGTTGCAACTATTTATCTCCAAGTGGGAGATTGTTAGATTGTGGAGTTAAAAGCTTCAACCAATGCAAACATGGAGGAGGTTGCTGAGTTCTAGGGAGACTGGTGTCGACAGAGTGTGGTGCAAAAGCCAACCAACCATGGCACGTGTAGACTGAAAGCAACTGACATCGGCAGGAGGTCGGCCGATGTCAGTCACCTCTAGGCAGACAAGGATCGATGTCGGTCGCCTGTGCGGTTCCAGAACTACCAGTTCACAGACAGTTCATTAAAGAATCGAGTGTTTACATGTTAAAAGCTAATTATAGTCTCGAGCTGCATTTGTAATTATTGTAATTAGGTGTCTAATTATTGTATGCATGGGATCTATATAATAGACTCATGGGCTGTATTGTAATTAAGGATCTAGGATTCAAGGAAGAGATTCTTCAGAGTGCAAAGCAAGGAAGGCAAGGAAGTTCCTTCCACAAGTGTAAGATCATTGATTTTTAGGTTGTTGCAAGCTCATGGGAGATCTACTTGAAGTACTTTGAGTGCTTGGTGTACTGGCAGTGTTATTACTGACTAGTTGGAGAGGTGAACACCAATTCTGTGTGTGAGTTGTGTGTTGGGACCGTTTTGGTAAGAGAGTGAACTCTTGATTGAGAATAGCTATACACTTGAGGTGTGGGAATCCTCTGAGAGGTGTGGAGAAGAAGTGGCATCTTCTTTATTGTATTTTATTTCTGTATGAGTATTAATACAAGTGTGTGTATTGTCTCTCATATTCTGTGCTATGTGTGAATTCTAGTTACTTATTCAATCTGGTATAATTCCGTGTTTAGTTGCTTATACAAGGTAATCATATTGTGCTCTTATTGGAAGAGCAAGATCCTAACAAGTGGAATCAGAGATGTTTGTTGTTCTAGATTTCCCAACACCTCCCACCATAGTTTAGCCTTCTTAGGAACCTGTTTACACCTATGACCAGATTTAATAAGGTTACCTTGCTCCCAATTTGTATTATTACCCTCTTAATCAACCCCAAAAGAGTATTAGTGATATAAAGCTTGATTTCCAGAGACAACTGATGGAGATTGAAAGAGAGGAGTATAGTAGGCAACAAGAAGATATTGTTTATCAAGCATACACATAGTAGTAGGAGGTGATGGGATAATTCAGATATGAAGAAGAGTGCTTGGCTAGGTAGATTACAACTAAGGAGGATCAGATGATAAGTTGTTTATATAGATACAAGAAATTAAATCATAGCCAACCACATCCACTCCTCCCTTCCCTATCTTCAGGCAAGATAAATCCCTTGATTTCAAGGTCCCAAGTTTTAGAGGCTCACCTTCTTTGAAAGAGACTACCCCCATTCCTCCTCAAAAACCCCAAGCACAGTCATGGCAGCCATCTTGGACCATGCATCCCAACTTCACAATGCCCAACCTTGTAAAATCCCCTTCCTCTAAGCCAATTAAAGCCTCTTGTCCTCCCACCATCTCCTTTTTCAAAAGAGGAGTGGTTTTATGGAAGGCAAGTGAAAACCATTTAGATGAGAAGGAGGATATTTCAAGTGAGTCTGATGAGGAAATCATCATTAACAACCCTCTTTATCCCACTAAATCAAAAATTTTAGAGCCATTGCGAGAAGAGGATGAACAAAATCAGCTTGCACAATAGGGTAGTGTATAGGGGTGAGATGATGAGGTACTTTCTTAGATAAATGAGCTTCCATTTAGTATGGAAGAAGATGAGGTTGGTCATGAAGATTTAATGAGACTTCTCATGCATAAGAGCAAAGTGCAGCTGGAGGAAGATTTATTTTGGGATGAACTAGAGGAATTTTGTTTAAGCATTGACATTAAACTAAAATCTATTAAAGGGAAAAACCATGAAAAACAAGAACAATAAGAGGAAGTGGATGTGTTACCAACTCAATAATTTGGGTAGGTGCATCCCAATCAGTTGGGTGATGAAGAAGTAAACTTCATAAGGGAGGGAAATTTTGATTTCTCAAACTTTATCTTGACAAGAGGGTACCTTATCAAGTACCAAGCTTGATTTGAATCCAGTAAAGAGGAAACATCACATTTGATTAAATTAGAGCAGAAAATTAAGCATCAAAAATATCAGGATTAGCTTGCCTATCCAAATTTAGTTGGGAAAGTGAGTTTATTTATGTTTTTATAATTGGAGAAGTATATTGTCAATTTTTTTATTATTCATTCCTTTTCCATATTTGGTTGGTTTCCCTCAAGCATGTAAAACATATTAGATTAGTAAGAAATGTTAGTTATTTTCTACTTCTAGTCAATGGATTTATTTAGATAGCCTTTTCATTGGTTAGTTTAGGATAGGTTAGTTATTTGTTTTTTAATAAGTGCTTATGCATAGGTCAGACTCATTAGGATTTGTTTCCATAGGTTATGTTGTTTTCCCCTTTTTTGTCTATTTTTCCTATTTTTTTCATGTTTAGGCAAATCCTAGTTTGTTTTTTCCTAGGTTAGAGTTTGTTAGAACAAAGTTGACTCCATGCCCAATGTCTTAGAAGGCTACTAGATTGAAAATTATTAGTAGGCAATCATCTTGTACAGGTCACCAAAAATGTTGATATTTTTATCCCAAAATCTCATTACATCTAAAACTTAAGGGAGACCCCCTTTTTTTAAATAAAAACCCTTAAGCTTCCAAAAAAACCCATATTTCCTTTTTCCTTATGAATTATAGAACTCTAGATACAATTTACACTTGTGCGAATTGCTTCACAAGTTTTGGGTCCCACAAAACACCCAAAATCCCTTTCATTGGAAACCAAAATCTAATGTGAACTTTACACATTTTCATAATGTGAAAAATTCATTATGGGTTCCAGATCCCATAAAACACCAACACCTAAAAAACCGATGGAACCCAAAACTCACCATGCACTTTTCACATTTTCACAATGTGAAAAATGCATGGCAGGCTTTAGATTTTGCCATGCACCCATTCGATGGAATCTAAAAATCAACATACGCTTTGCATGTTTTCACAACATGCAAAGTGCATGATGGGATCCAAATCCCATCAAACCTATAATCCCCCACTTTTGTGGGAACTTCCAGGTGCTTCTAGCACCTCCAACTTTTGTGGGAATTTCTAAGTGCTTCCATCACCTCCAACCTCCGTGGGAACTTACCGGGACTTCCAAAAAATCCAACCTCTATGGGAACTTCCAAGTGATTGTATCACATCCAACCTTTATGGGAAATTCTAGGTGAATCCAACACGTCCAACCTCTATGGGAACTTTTAGGTGCTTCCAACACCTCCAACCTCTATAGGAACTTCCAGGTGCTTTTAGCACCTCCAACCTCTATGGAAAATTCTAGGTGATTTTAGAACCTCCAACCTCTGCATGAAATTTTAGGTGCTTCTAACACCTTCCACCTCCATGGGAAAAGGTTATTGTAGCAATAAATGGATCACTATGAAATAATCAGAGACAGAAGGAAAATCTTGAAGGAATAGATCAATAAGGACTTTTAGAAGAGAACTATTTGATGTTGAGAAAGAGAAAAGATATTTTACACTTTATATTTTTTATAATGTGGAAGTTGTAAAAAATCACAAGTGCAAATTTCACTTTCCATTTCGATAAGTATAGATTGATAAAAAAGTGTAAAATCATGAAGTGCAAATTGCATAGTTCATTTTTACAAAAGTGATAAAAACTTAAAAATTTGTAAAAGTCTTACTTGAGTTTTAAAAGTTGGGGTTTTTACTTGGAAAAGTAACTTGGAACTATTTTCAAAGTTATATTTTATTTTGAAAGGTCAAGTTTTATTTTGGGTACCTCTTTTTGCATGAAGAGCTATTTTTAGCCACTACAAGATGAAGAAGCCTTGCATGGAAATCTTTAGTTCAAGCCATGCCATACCATGCCATAATATGCCTAGGATCACACCCAGCTTGTGCATGACATGTTCCAGTCATTTCACAAGTCCAAAAAAATGCTAGAAATAGAAGATCTCACCTCTCTTACATCAGGGTTTCAGATTTGCATGACTTTCTTTACTGGGCATTTGAGTTTTAATAACTACATGTCTTATATGACATATTTTGTATAAAAATGGGTATAACATATATCCCAATCAATATTTTTGTTGTTAGTTATATTTTTTGAATTTTGAATGTATTTACTACAAGCTGTAACCTTTGGAGAGAAATAAAGTTGAAGATTTGCCTTTCTTGTCTTGAGAGATCTTTGTGTGTGTGTAAGTTATTTGATTATTTGTGTAATATTTGTCTCTTTATTTCATTTTCAAGAAATTCATTTGTGGTGTTTTACCCTCTTGAAAATATTGTTTGAAATAAAGAAATCTTTCCCTTTTCTAAAAAATAGCTAAAACACTACCTCTGATTTCTATCTATATAAGTTTATGCTGAGACAAATTCAACATAATTTTTGCTCTATTGTTTTGATTAAGAAAGCATTAAAATCCACTATAAAATATTTGGTGCAATCACCATATTTTTAGTTTTCTACAAATTTCAATTCTTCAACCCTTTTCCCTGTCAAAAACCTAGTTTAGGATTCAAAAGCACTAAAAAGTGAGATTTCCACAAAATTGGTATTTTATCAATTTGCATCAGATTTAGTGAAAGGAAGCCAACCTTCTCTATAGATTAACCTCAAATTTCTAAGGTCCCATAGCTTTAGAGGTTTTTCCGTTGTGTAACTAGGTAATTATAAAACAAGCTACAAGATCAAGATAGGTGTAATCCTATGTGATAACAATGATGACAATGGAAAAGAAAATGCAGTGTACTATCTAAGTCATACACTAGTATCATATAAGCACAATTATATGGCCATAAAAAAGCCTATTTATCCATGGTATTCACAGCTCAAAAATTATGACATTACATGTTGAACAATAAGACCATGGTTATTTTAAAAATATATCCACTCAAGTATTTACTATCCAAAATAGCACTACAAGGATGCATGGCCAAATGAATCATGCTACTCAGTGTGTTTGAGATAGAATATGTAAACTAGAAAGCCATCAAGGGGTAAGTTCTTGCAGATCAACTTGCTAAAGCACCCCTTGCAGACATAGAGCCATTGACATTCCAATTTCTTGATGAATCCATTATGACCATCATTGAAACACCTCTTGAGGAGTAGAACTGAAAGCTATATTTTGATGGTTCACTCACATCACATGGATCAGGGGTAGGACTTTTGTTTATAACTCCATAAGGGCATATAATCCCTAAGTCATCCAAAATCAACTTTGTTTGTACCAATAACATGGCTGAATATGAAACACTCATGGTAGGGATTTGATAAGAAATAAAATAGAACATAACTCATCTAAAGGTTTATGGTGATTCAAATTTAATCTTCAATTAGGTCACAGACCACTTTTAGACCAAATATGACATGCTGGTTCCCTACAAGGCCATGGTTGACACTCTTAAGAAATAAATGATCATCATCTAGTTTGAACATATACCAAGGGAAAGCAACAAAACAAAAAATGTAGTGGACACCATTGGGTCACTCATTTGACATATAAACATGACAAAATACTACTAATTTATCATTCAAAATTTGACAACACAAGCTCATGAGCCATCAATCATTGCAATGATATGTGATATTATTAGTCCTTGCTCTACTTGGTATTCTAAACTATATACCTATTTACATGACCATATTTTACCACCTAACTTATCCCAAAATCAAACCAAAGCCTTCATTCACAATGCCCAACATTATACCTTACTCGGACAAACCCTTTACCATCATAGCTTTGATAGAACTCTGCTTCATTTTTTACCTTCAATAGAATCTCTACTAGCATTATGGGAAGTTCATGAAGGGGTATGTGGATCCCACACTAGTGGGGCAATCCTATCCAAAAATCTCTTACATATTAGTTATTATTGGCCAATGATGGATGTAGATTCAACTACATATGTCAATAGATATGATAAATGTCAATGACATGCTAATATAATTCATGCACTAGACAAGACTCTAAAACCAATTTTAACACCATGACCATTTTTTACATGGGGCCTTAATCTCATTGGGAAGATAAACCCCAACTTATCAAATGACCATAAACACATCCTCACCACCACAAAATATTTCACTAAGTGGGTTGAACCTATACCCCTCACTTACATGACTGGAAAACAAATTACCAAATTCATATTCAACCTCTCATGTACTATAATGGTATCCCTTTCAACATTATATCTGATAATGGAGGATCATTCAAGAATAAGGATGTTGAAAAGCTATGTGCCTAATAAAACATCACACAACATATCTCCATGACATATTACCCTCAGGGTAATGGCTAGGCTAAAGCATCAAATAAAATTATTATCAACATTATCAAAAATATTGACGATGATGCCGATCACGATTGGCACCTTCTAATATTTTACACCCTTTGGGCATTCTATACCAATCACTACCCTCCCATAAGAACCACTCCATATTCACTTTTTTATGTCACTAAAGCCATTCTTCCCATTAAGGTCGAGTTACCATAATTATGCATCTCTTTAGAACATGTTGTAGATGACAACAACTATCAAGTAGCTCACTTGTAAGAGATAGAATTGCTTGATGAGAAATACATGGATGCAGTGAAAAATATACATGCCTATCAAAATTGACTTAGTGGCCAATACAATTGGTGTGTGAAACCTAGACAATTTAAACTTGGTGATCATGTCCTTAAAGAGAACCAAAAGAATACCACAATTGAAAAGAAGCATAAAGGCAAGTTCAAACCCAACTGGGTTGGTCCTTTCATCATTATTACAAATTATGGCATAGGAGCATACAAGCTCACCACACAAGATTGGGATGAACTTGATGAGTCTATTAACATTATACAACTCAAGTGATACTACACTTGAGTGATACAATGTATTGTTTATGAGGACTATTTCAAGTTGTACCATATTATCAATATTCTTCTTTGTACCATACAATTTTGACTTCTTATCACTTTACCAACTTATCATTATCCTATCACTTATCCATTATACCATCCCATTATATCAATCAAAACATGTTTTGATCACGCCCTATCCTAGCCCATTTGACCTTGGTTCATCTAATGGTTTCAAGTTTTTAGCACGAATAATCATATCAATTTCAATAGTTATTTCAAGAAATGTAGATAGAGGTAGTATTTTGGAGTAGTATGATAGAATTTTGATAGTATTATCCTTGATTTATTTTTACCTTAAAGCATCATGTTTGTTTATGTGATATTTATTATATCTACCTACATGGGCAAATCAATGTCTCATTGGTCTTACTACTAATTATAACTGGCTATGGGTAAATTAGTATCATTGATCTGATTAGTTATATCACAGTTATAATGAACTATGATCAAACTAATGGAAACATTTGTTTATTGTGACTTGACATACCAACTAGACATTCTTATGTTGTATTGTGCCATCATACCAACTATTCCTAGTTTATTTGAATTGACTACTACACTAGTTAGATTCATCCATTGTAAGATGGAACTACTATGAACTAAGGCCATTTCAAGACTATGTGGGTCATGTTTGATTCATGCTGAGGTCAGCTCAGTCCCCCTTTTATCCATGCTCTCTCTATTTTGTGAATAACCTAAGCCATGCTCTCACCATTTTGTGAGCAACCTAAGTCATGCTCTCATCATTTTGTGAGCATCCATTCAAGTTAGCTACACTCATCATTTTTTGAGCATCTATTTTAAGTCTTCCATGCTCTATCCATTTTGTGAGTTTAGACCATTTAGCATCTCCTCATTCTTGATTGAGTTGAGATACTCCAAAAATATAAAAACATTTGAAAATTATTTATAAAAACCAAAAACATTAACCACTTCTTAGCCTTAAGGATTTTGGAAACCCCTACAAAGTTACGAAAAAATCACTTATCACTTAGTTTTCCCATCCTTTTTGGCCTTTATCCCATGCTCTTGTCATTTTTCAAGACTATTCATATTCTTCTATCACATCCATAATGTTTTTTTCATAAATTATCATTTTCTTCCCATTCCCTAGGAGAACTACATTCAACCTAAAATTTATGTTGGGTATATCATCCAAGGAACTATGTAGGCAACATCTACATGCCTAATGCATATGGAGATAGCTCAGCCACCCCCTTCCTTTTCTTATATTCCCACATCTTAATTGTTTTTTAAGTTGTCACCTATTTTTTAGGGGCAATGTTCATCATGTTGTTTGTACTAACATTGAGACTAATTTTTATTCATTTCTATTTGCTTTTGTGTGTGTGTTTGTTTGTTTGATTTAAGTAATGTTGCCTTAATTGAGTATATGTGTGTTTATTGGGTGATTTATTTCACCCATTAGTCTTGAATCCATCTATATTCATACTTCAACATTTTCATCATGGTTTTTATCATTAGTGCATTGTTTTCTTTGAGTATTAGATCATGAGAGTTAGGACTTATGTATATTTTGGCCAAGTCCTAATGGTGTTCTATCATGATGCCTATCATTACATTCTATATTAAAATTAGTTTTAATAGGTCTACTTAGTAATGGTCATATCAACATCTCCTTAGTAATATCACTAACAATAATTTTTATTCAATCCCAATCATATCCCAAATAGTGTAATTAAACAACAAAAGAATTTCAAATTTTATTAGTTTGGATGAGCATCTCCCTACTAGCAGTTTGTCCTAATTCATATTTATCCTCTATATCAAATTATCATCCTCATGTTTTCAATAATCATCTATCAATCATGTTTTCCATAATTGGGGTACAATGATTATAACCACCTATGGGTAACTCATTACACACCATCCCACCTGCATTCTCAATGATTCTAATCACCTTTGGACAAATCATTGTGTTGTCACCAATTCTAATAATTTACCTTTTTCTACCTATCTAGGGCATGTTTTTATCCTATTTGTCTATCTTAACTAGGCTAGCTTCATCTTATCGATGATTATAACTACCTTTGGGCAAATCATTGTGTTATCATACCATGTTACCACTATAGGGATGTAATGATTATAACTGCCTTTGGGCAAACCATTGTATACCATCCCATTTGCATTCTTATTGATTTTGAACAACTTTGGAAAAATTATTGTGTTCTCACCTCATCATCTTAATTTTTTTGGTCCCTTCATCTCATTTCTTTATTTCAAGGGATTGTTTACTGACTTCTGCCAACACTCCCTCGAGGGGGTACCCTACAATTCATCCATTGCCATTGAATTCACAATCACACAAAATGTTTTTATTTTTTGAGAAGATGTTACTATGATTATAGTTTTTAATGCCTTCCCAAATAGGGTCAAACTATAGACATCTAAAATTGGCCACCAATGGCTTCATACCTGACTCTAGCCTAAGAATTTCTAAGAGTCTCAAATTTGGCTTCTTAACCATGCAAATAATCAAATTGGCCCATAAATCAATTAAATTAGGTAAAGGCACATTGAATTAAATTAAAATCTTGCATAAATGTTCAAATCCCTAGCAAAGGTTAATTAACTTGTAAATCTTAATCCTAAGCCTAATTGAATTCATCCATGAGCTAATAAATTAATTACCAAAAAGGAAAATTCAATAAATATCTGAAAGATCATCTCAAGAATGAATCATTATCTTTTTTCAAGTTGTCCAAATGCAAAATATCTCAAATGCACACATATTCATGCTAATCATGAGATTTTGGGCACCTATTAACCCTATTGGGGTTAGCTAAGGCAACTAAGGTTAGGATTTAACCCATTTCAAGTTGATTTGAAAGCCAATAAAAGTAAGCCTAATGTTCTTCATTTGGAGATCTTGGATAGAGTAAAGTTATTATGTAAGAATTTGAGTATGAAGCAAATGTGTAAGGTTATAATTCAAAAATTCTAAGCCAATCCAAGCTAAGACCTAAGCATGAACATGGTGCCAAGAGGAGGTAGAGATAGCCAAGCTCCATTGATGAAGACCTATTGATCACAAATCTGAGTAAGCCAAAAAATTCATCATCTTGGAGAAATCAAGGAAGGTAAGGAAAGTCCTCATTTCTTTAAATTTTAGTTGTGTTTTCATTTGATTTGTTCACTAAGCGCCCCCCCCCCCCCCCCCAGCCGCCCCCGCCCCCCCCCCATGATCTAGGCCTAGAGATGTTAGATTGTTTAGTGTGTTTTTTTATGGTTTTAAAAACTAACATCATACTAACCTCCTCTCTTGAGTCAAATTCTTGGATCACAAAAACTAGTACACGGGATAAGATAATGTGATTAAAAAAGGTTAGGTAGGGGATTAAGGGCAAAATAGGGGGTAAGTGAGGGGTACAATAGAAAAAGGTGGGTGAAAAAGGATCATTTTATCTTTTATCCCATTTGACTTTGTTGTTCTAGAGCCCTAGAAATGGACTGCATCCCATGACCATCATAACATGGAGAGAGAGTCTAGGTGCACTAGAGGCTGGATGATATGAGACCACTAGTAAGTGTTCTATCTATAGCATATTAATTTTTTTATTTATTTACACATTTATTATATGTATGTGCTATGAGGACAATATCACGATTGAGGGTAATGTCCTCAATGGTGATATTTTCTTCACAAATTGTGATAATGTAATCATAATATGTGATATTGAAATATCATGATGGGTGACCTGCAGTATTACAACACCGTAGTAGGAAATTTGTGGTATTGTAATAACATGAGGAGAGAATCATAGTTTTAAAAAACTATAAGGTTAGACTTGTGGTTATACAAAACCACATAATGTGAATAGCATTATTATCAATATTGTGAGTTAGGGCTATGTAAAAAGTCAAGATATTATCGTAGTTAAGGGTAAGGGGTAGGGATATGGGTTGGGGATGGAAGTTAGAGGGTGTAGGGACTTAGGGTGGATAGTTAGAGGGTTATTAGCTTGTTAGGTCAAGGAAGATTTAGAGGATTTGAGGTGGTTATGATAGGGGGTTAAGAGGGCGATGATGAGGTGAGGTAAGGTTAGTATGGGTTAGGGTTTAATGGAATGAGGTGGGGGGTTTAGATGAAGGGGTAAATAGAGAAGTCAGATAGGTAAGTAGTAATTATAGTTAATTAGTATATATTAGTATGATTAGGAATGTGTGATGAAAAGGATAATTAGTTGGATAAAATGGAGTGATGAGAGAGTTAGGATATGGTGAAGGTAGGTAGTGTATGCAATCAAAATTTCTTGATGCATATAAATTAATCCTAGATCAAAAAATAATAGAGCACACCTACACTTTCGATTAGGTATACACTTGTTAAGTAGGAACATGACTAGTATGAAGATCTGCTAGACCTGATTAGGGGATCACTTGTCATAACACATCATGTTAGGAAGGGTTACAAATCATCTAGTCTAACACAATCACACAACATCCCTAAAATAGTCCTATGATTTGATATTCACTTATGCTAATGAAGAAGAAAAAAAACTATTCTAATAACAAGAAAAGTAAACTAATCTAGTGCATACCAAAGCTTGTGGTACAAAGTGGGGGTTAAAAAAAACAAATAAACAACTAAACTAAACATGTATAGTATACATATACTCATGTCAATGTATACAAAATATATATACATGGAAGAGAAGTATACGTATTACATTATCTATCTAATCTTAAAAAGGAGAAATAAAGTAAGGAATACTTACCTTTGAAGATGAACCTGTCAAGTCTCAATCTCTCCCTTTGGCTAAGGTACTTCACAAGATATTGTTGTGGCTTATAAGGATAACCAAGATAAATCAAATCTAGACTACATGACCAACCTAGGCACCCAAAAGACTTCTCCATAAAACAAGATTGAAGCTCCAAAGAAAGTATTGAACCCTAAAGCTTTATTCCTCAAGTATAATGGCCAATAATCAGATGTTCATTCACACTTCTTTGATTAATTATTTTATTCTTATAAATGGTGGGAAATCACCTTATTATATAGTAGTATCTTTCCTAAAAATCATTTGAACATGTCGACTATACTAGTTTGATCGGCTCGACCTAGTATATTTGTGGGATAACTGACTAGGTTTATGCTAGGTTGATTAGGATGTAAAGAAGTCAAAATAGCTAAAGTATCCCCAGAATACACTAGGTCAGCTAGGTTGACCTAGTGTACTAAATATGTTAATAGGGTAACAAGGCAAGAAATGAGGGAATAAAGAATGACAATGACTAGAATGTATATGGAAGAGAAGAATAAGCTTAGGGTTTAAGGTTTTAGGGAGTTGGTGTGTGGATGGCAAGTGGCAAAAGGAAAAATAATCTTATGAAGCACTGATGGTCTACCCAATCCTTTCCTGGTGCATCCCTTAAGGCATGCACTTAGAGAGATTGAGACTCAATAGGTTTTTTCAAGATACAAAGTTTAAATAATCATTAAAAGTTTAAAAATATTATGTGTATACATATGACCCAGTCGAAGTTCATCATGTGTCACACAAGTGCAACAAGGGATGGTCCTTCAGAGATAGAACATGATAACACACAATGTTGATGCTAAGTATGGTGTAATAAGAAGAAAATAAGATAAATGAAAGGATTGAATTAAAAAACACATACCTTTAACTTACCTTAGTGTTATAGATAAATAATAAGATGGCAAGAAAGTGAAGGCATCTAATGTAAAGCACACTAGTCAAACCTATAGAAGTTAGTGCAAAAAATAGCCAAAAATTAAAATTTTTAGAAGATAGGCATATAATAGTGGAAAATAATCTCTATGTCACCATGAATCTAATGCATTTTATGGTTTTTAAAATGGATGAGCAAAAATAAAGATATGAGCAAAACAAGAAATCTAAAGGAGAATAATTGAAAATTTTCAATTGCTAAAAAGTGGTTTAAATAGGAAAAAGAGAATTCATTTTGTTATTTTGAATTGTAAGAGAAGGGAAAAATAGATTTGGAGATACAAATAAATAAGTGTTAAGCACTGAATATACTGAGAGGGGGGGTGAATCAGTATATATATCTTATAAAACTTTCCCTTAATCAAACATTCAAGATATGCAATAAAACTCAAATAATAAACATCACACAAGAAAGAGAGAGACACCAGATATAACGTGGAAACCCAATGTGGAAAAAACCATGAAAAACAATCTCAAGTATATTAGTGAGAACAAACCCACAGGAGCACCATACCCCTTTGCCAAGTACCAACCTCAGCTATAATTCGTGAGAACCAACTCACAGGAGCTTTAAACCCCTTTGCCAAGCACCAACCCAGCTATCATTCATGAGCACCAACCCACATGAGCATCATCCACTTTGTGTAAACCACACACCTATCTCTCAATGTTGCTAAATCAATAAAAGATAGTTCAATACATCTCTTTCCTCTTTCTCACCTTTGCTCTTCTAAGCTAGATAATACAATATCAAATTAACCTCTCACACTCATATTAAAAATGGCTACTCAAGTCTTTATTTGTAGCTTTCCAAATGACCTTTGGCCTTCCCCCTTTGTGACCCTTCAATCCTCATGAAAAATGGCTCCAATCTTGGATGACCCTTCATATCCAAGTATTTGAAAAGTCATGTGGTGACCCTTCATGACCAAAAATGTCCTTCCCACTTTTGTCTTTATCTTTGGTGACTTTTTTTATTCCTTAAAGTGTCCCTTCATGAGAAATTTGCTCTTACTCTTTTGTCTTCACTTGGTGACTCTTAGTATTCCCCAAAATGACTCTTCATGGGAAAATGCATCCCATCCTTCTTTTGTCTTTACCTCGTGGCTCTTCGACTTCTTCATGGGCCCTTCTTTTGTCTCATATGCAACCAAAAATATATTCATTAATATTAAATAAATATTAACTTATATTAGCCAAGATAAATAATATTAAATGTAATGGGGCCTTTATCATCAATAATGCTAAACCTTTAACATCAATGACAATATTTCCACCAATCTCCCCCTTTGTCATTGATGGCAACCTCAATCCTGAAACTACCACATCCTGTCACCTGCACATACTATCATCTGAAAGCATACAATAACTCCCCCTTACTGTAGTAACCTATACCTATTTCCTATACTTATTTTCTAAACCTGTACTTGTACCTATTATTCTCCCCCTTTGACATCAATGGCAAAGGGCCTACTTGGAGCTAACACTTAGCTCCCCCTCACTTGATGTTAAACCTCAATGGCAGGAAGTAAGGGAAGTTACTCCCAACTTCTCTCGTAGATACTCAAATATGTCTTTTGGTAGTGCCTTTGTGAAAATATCTACAATCTACTCTGTAGTACTAATATATTCCAACTTAACCTATTGATCTGCAACCTACTCTCTCAAAAAGTGATATCTAATAGGAATATGTTTTATTCTTGAATGCATCACTGGATTTTTTGAAATATTTATGGCACTTATGTTATCACAAAAAATGGAAATAGGTTCATCATACTTTACCTTGATATCTTCCAAAGTTTGCTTCATCCAAAGCACTTGAGTACAACACAATACTATCACAATATATTTTGCTTCAGCTGTAGAAAGTGATACTAAGTTATGCTTCTTGCTTAGCCATGATACTAAGCTATCACCAAAGAAGAAAGCTCCTCCACTTGTACTCTTTCTGTCATCTAAGCACCCTACCCAATCTAAATCTGTATAAGTAACTAAGGTGAAATCTTTACCTGTGGGATACCATAATCCATAATCTAATGTCCTTTTGATATATCTAAATATTATTTTCACCAACTGAACATGACTATCTCTTCGAGATGACTGATATCTTGCAACCATACCTATTGCATGCATGATGTTTGGTCTCGATGCTGTCAAATATAAAAGACTAGCAATCATAGATCTATACAAAGATTAATCTGTAATAGGTGAATCTTCATCCTTGCTCACCTTATTTCTTGTACACATAGGTGTGCCAATTGGTACACAATTCTCAAAGCCAAATTTCTTTAACATTTCCTTGGCATATTTACTTTGAGATATAAAAATTCCATTATTTGATTGAAATATTTGTAATCCTAAGAAAAATGATAATTATCCAAGCATAGACATCTCAAATTCTTTTTGCATTCTATCAAAAAATTCTTTTGTCATCTTTTCAATATTTCCTCCAAAAATGATATCATCAACATAAACCACAATAATCAATTGATGCTCACCTTCTATTTTGATGTAAAGATTACTATTAGCAAATCCTCTCTTGAATCCTTGATCTTGCAGGTACTTATCAAGTCTTGCATACCAAGCTTTGGGAGCTTGTTTTAATCCATACAATGCTTTCTTCAATCTGCATATATGATTACTAATATTTGAGAGAATAAACCCCTCAGGCTGTTCAATGTAGACCTCTTCTTCAAGATTCCCATTTAGGAAGGTAGATTTGACATCCATCTAAAATAATTTGAAATTTTTAAATACTACATATGCAAGAAACATTCTAATAGCCTCTAACCTTGCTACTGGTGCAAAAGTTTCTTCAAAATCTACTCCCTCAATCTGAGCATATCCTTTACATACTAATCTTGCTTTATTTTTGGTTGCTTCTCTATTTTCATTCAGCTTATTTCTATAAACCCATTTTGTTCCTATCACATTATGATCTTTTGGTCTAGGCACTAATTCCCAAGTATCATTCTTTTCTATTTGATCTAATTCTTCATCCATAGCCTTAACCCAATGCTCGTCATGTCTGGCTTCTAAAAAAATTTTAGGCTAAATTTTAGATAACAAAGAGAAATTAACTTGTTCAGATTCACTTACCATCATTCTTCTGGTGCGAATTCCTTTTTTTATATACCTGATGATGTCACTTTCATTATGATTTTTCTAAACATATTTGGATGGAGTCTTGGTGCCCTTTTTTTCTTTTTCCTCATCTTCATCTGATTCTTTAAAGCCTTCCTCTTCAATGATTTCAGGAATGTCTACTGGATCATTGATCTTTTGTGTTCCATCTTCTTCTATCCTGACACTTGCACTTTCAACAATTTTCTTGGTTCTTTTTTTTATAACATTTATAAGCTTTACTTTTGAAATAATAACCAATAAATATACCTTCATCTACTCTGGATTCAAACTTACCAATTTTTTCATCAGTTCTCTTTATGAAGCATTTGCTACCGAAAACTCTGAAATAATCAACTATTTCCAGTTTGTCTTTCCATAGCTCATAAGGAGTTTTGTCACTGTTGACTCTTAATAGAGCTCTATTCTAAATATTCACTATTGTACCAACTGCCTCTCTCCAATATTTATTTGCTATCTTGGATTCATTTAGCATTGTCCTCGCCATCTCTTGAGCTGTTCTATTTTTCCATTCAACTACTCTATTTTGTTGTGGAGTTCTTGTTGTTGAATACTGTCTCTTTATTCCATGATCTTCACAAAACTCAATAAATTGATTTGACATGAATTCTCCTCCTTGATCTGATCTTAGACACTTAATCTTTAGATTAGTTTCATTCTCAACTAATGCTTTGAATGCTTTGAACTGTCTAAAAGCTTTTGATTTTTTCTTTAAAAACATTATCCAAGTCATACGTGAAAAATCATCAATAAGCAACATGAAATATTTATCACCTTGAGTACTTTGAGTCCTCATAGGTCCACATAAATCAGTGTGAACAAGATCTAGCATCTGAGTGGTAGAGTATTCTTTTGTTTTGAACCACCTTCTAGCCTACTTCCCATGCTGACAAGGTACATAAAGGGTGTTAATGGCTTTGTGATCGTTGGAAGATTCTTGACTACTTGCTTTTTGAAAATTTTGACAAGATTATTAAAATTTATGTGCCCCATTCTACTGTGCCATAGCCAGCTTTCTTCAATCTGACTCAAACAACATTTTTGACCTTTGATGTCTGATAGCATATATAAGTTATTACCTGTTCTCTGAGCATCTACAATTAATACATCTGAATCTTTTCTTCTAATTTCACAACCTTCTACATAAAACTTTAGTGTGTGCCCCTGATCACACATTTGACTTACACTCAAAAGATTATGCTTAAGACCTTTTACATATAAAACATTTTCAATTTTAATTTTACCATTATCTAAACTTAGTGTACCTTTTTTGGCAATTCTAGCAATAGTATTGTCCCCAAATTTCACTGTGCCACCATTGATCTTCTTCAAGTTTATAAACTTGCTCTTGTCTCCTATCATGTGCCTCAAACATCTGCTATCAATAAACCATGGCTTTTATTCATTTCTTGCATGCAGAGCTGTCTAGACTAACATAAAACCTTCATATTGTTTCTTCTGCCATGTTTGAACCTTTTTATTGATGAATGGAGCCCTAAAACTCTGGTCCTTCTTGACTGACTCAAACATGCTTCTACAATATCAAGTTATGTGTCTAAAGTTGTTACACTTGTAATAAATTATGGTCTCTTCATCAAAGCTTGATAGAGGAGCAAAAGAGTTATAGCTTCTACTTGACTCTACATGACCTTCCTTTTCCTTATTTTTGAGATTGTTAGCTCTTTTTCTACATTCTAATTTCTTATGACCATATCCATTACAATAAAAATAGTAACCATAAAAATATGACCTATTTGTGAATCTCTGACCTGATTGTCATTTATAGCTTTGTTCCTTCCAGCCTTATTTGTCCTCTGTATTATCCATTCCTTCCCTTCTTGTTTCTTTATTTGTAAGAGCTTCAACATAGCTCTTCTTATTTTCAAAACCAATACCTGTCTTATCTGAAATTGCCTTTTTGCTTTCTAATATCTTATTCAGCATATTAGTGCTATTCTCAAATTTTGAATCATTGACTATTTTATTATTGATTGCTTTCTCAATCTCTTCTTTTAAAGAGGCAATTTCAGTAACATACCTTTCACATTCTTTTCTTGATATTTCCAACTGTGCCATCAGATCTTCAATTATCTCCTTTGACTCCTTGCCATTTTTCTCGATTTGATGCTTTAATCTTCAATTTTTCTTTTCAACAATTTTCAACTCTTCTAAGGCACACATGAGTTCTCCTTCCATATTCACTTCGGCTTCATCCTCTTCTTCTTCTTCTTGATCAACTATTCTTTTGCTTGCAGAGGCACCTTTATGTATGGCCATCTTGTGCTTTCCTGATTTACCTTCAAGCTACAAAACTTTTCAAAAAGGAACCTGCTCTGATACCAATTGTTAAGCATGGAATATACTGAGAGGGGGGTGAATCAGTATATATATCTTATAAAACTTTCCCTTAATCAAACATTCAAGATATGCAATAAAACTAAAATAATAAACATCACACAAGAAAGAAAGAGACACCAGATATAACGTGGAAACCCAATGTGGGAAAAACCATGGAGAACAATCCCAAGTATATTAGTGAGAACAAACCCACAGGAGCACCATACCCCTTTGCCAAGTACCAACCTCAGCTACAATTCATGAGCACCAACTCATAAGAGCTTCAAACCCCTTTGCTGAGCACCAACCCAGCTATCATTCATGAGCACCAACCCACATGAGCATCATCCACTTTGTGTAAACCACACACCTATCTCTCAATGTTGCTAAATCAACAAAATATAGTTCAATACAAGATCTCTTTCCTCTCTCTCACCTTTGCTCTTCTAAGCTAGATAATACAATATCAAATTAACCTCTCACACTCATATTACAAATGGCTACTCAAGCCTTTATTTATAGCTTTCCAAATGACCTTTGGCCTTCCCCCTTTGTGACCCTTCAATCCTCAAGAAAAATGGCACCAATCTTGGATGACCCTTCATATCCAAGTATTTGAAAAGTCATGTGGTGACCCTTCATGACCAAAAACGTCCTTCCCACTTTTGTCTTTATCTTTGGTGACTTTTCGTATTCCTTAAAGTGTCCCTTCATGAGAAATTTTCCCTTACTCTTTTGTCTTCACTTGGTGACTCTTGGTATTCCCAAAAATGACTTTTCATGGGAAAATGCGTCCCATCCTTCTTTTGTCTTTACGTGTGACTCTTCAACTTCTTCATGGGCCCTTCTTTTGTCTCATATGCAACCAAAAATATATTCGTTAATATTAAATAAATATTAACTCATATTAGCCAAAATAAATAATATTAAATGCAATGGGGCCTTTATCATCAATAATGCTAAACCTTTGACATCAATGACAATATTTACAACAATAAGATGGCAAGGGAATGACGTGCTAGGTGAAAGAAAGCTCCACGAGTGACAGTGGGTACACTACAAGTATGCAGCCAAGAGTCTCAAACCAGTTTGTGAAATTTGCATTGATTTAAGTGAATTTTTGATAAAATTTAATTTTAAGAATTTATATATGTTAAAAATGAACAAAATTAGGTTCTAAGGGTAGGAAATGGGGAAATGGGAAATGGGTTTGGAAGAAAGGGGAGAAAATAGAAAAATGCATATTTTGAACAAAATACATGAGGTTGACACACTAAACCTACTAGGTTGACCAGGGCGACTTAGTAGGTTGAATCGGGGTGAAAATCCATATGGTCAACCTAGTAGGTGTAGGTCAACCTAGTGTATTCTATCAGCTGAAACTAAGTGAAAAGGTGTCTAATTAGTCTGTAAGGGCCAAAATGGAACCTGAACATTGGGGAGAAGAAGATAAGAGGAAAAATAAGAAATTTAGGATAAAATAAGACAAAAATAGGAAAATTGTGGTCAAAATTGGTTAATTCGGGAACCAAAATAGGCACGAAAAAATGTGTTGAAAATTAAAAGAGGGCTGAATGGTCCAAAATGACCAAAGAAGGGTAAGAGGGACCAATATAGGATAAATTGGAGAAAAATGAATAAATTATGCTTGTTTTTAATTAAAATATAATGTATAAAGAATGTATTATGATTATACATGACATGGAGGAACTAATACATCCTTTAGTGTTTCTTGATTGCAGAGATGACCATGGTTTTGGAGGTTGTTAGATGTATCTTGGTTGCCAAATTTTTTGGAGAGATTGATAGATAGAGATAGAGCGAGACTAGTAGCCATAGGTCTAGGAGGTATAATAGATATGTGTTGGATCACCCTGAGTGCAGATGTGGTGGTCATGTTCCTTAATTTCTAAGAACACTTGACTAATACCTTTAAATGGGAGGTGGATAGGTATATGATAGAGGTGGCCATCACAGTAGAGGATGTCCATGCCATCCTTAGACTACCTATAATAGGGGCACCTATGAATATAGGGATACCTGATATCATAGAGGAGAGGAGAGCCTTAACCATGTGGGCTACAGGCTCAGAGATGATATTATTGAGGTAGAGAGTAAATATGGATGATGTATATATATATATATATATATATTAAAATTTTTAGATCTCTAAAAGGTGGTGACAGGCCTTATGACAAAACAAGTGCTCTATCACAAGTTAGATGGTAAGGTACCACTGTATGTGGTAGCCTTGAGTAGGATGATGCTAGAGGGCCAAGTACTATATGATCTAGGCTCTATTATCTAGGTCTATCTTTTTCATGATCTTTTCAAGATGTGAGTCAGAAGACATAAGATGATGGGATTGATCATACTACTGAAAACATGGATATATGAGATTTTTATTATGTATCAGTCAGTTGGGTTGCCCCATGCAATTAATAATAGGTCACCTCAATTGAGGAAATGGATGGAGGATCAGGTAGCATAGGCCATGCCCCATGTGTCATTTCTATAGATGGTAAAATTCATCGACATAGTATGGTAACCATATGAGTAGCTAGCAACTACCTAAGAGAGCTGACACATAATTGGACCAAAACTAGAGAGGAGAGGTGATAGGACACTATACATGGTAGAGAGAGTCACACCTAGTGGCATGGGTGCCAAAATAGATGAGTTTTCCTCATCTAGTGACATCAATACTCATGCTTGAGTAGTGGACTTGGCATGTGAGAGAGCCACAAGGGAAGAGGGGACTTGGACAATTGATATTGAGACTAATATTAAGGCCACACTATGAGTGACCATAGAGTGGTCATGCACAACTAGGAGTAGATTAGAAGGTAGTGGAGGTCGAGGTGAAGATACTAGATGTACCACCATGAGCTCCATAAAGAGATGAGCTATAACCATCTAGGACACAATAGTGACAGAGATAGGAGGAGAGAGTAGAGACCATCATCATCTTGGGTGAGTCAATAAAGGAGTTAGAGGAGAGGATAAAGAGACCACTCAAATGGAGGTTGAGATGGATGCAAGCCATGATATCCAAGTTTGAGTTGAGGAGGTGACCTATAGAGGAAGTACTAGGAGGTTATGCAAATAGGGAGATTGTGATAGGTGATCATGTAGATGATGATATCATAAGAGCTAAGACATAGATAGGTATAAAGATGGTTAAATTATTTCTTTAGTTTTTGAAATTGATAGATAGATATTATGAGATATGACAATGATCTAATATTTATATGGTGTAATTTTTTTAGGTGTACTTGAGTATGAGGAGGAGAGATGGGGGTCCCTAGTTAGGGGAAAACTCCATGACATCGTAGATGAGACTTTACAACCATATGACCTCATGACATTGGAGGATCTAAGTGTACCATCTACCCTAGCTTAGGCAAGTTGGTTTAGATTAGCGAGAGAGGTTGTGAGGTAGATATAGATGTAGAGAGAGGGAATAACCCCCAATAGATATGGGTGTAGGGGAGAGGTAGGCCTAGAAGGCCCTAGTTGATGAGAGAGCTATACATCTAGAGATAGTGACACAAATTATCTAGAGATAGTGACACAAATTATGTAGGTATATACAGTGATGTAGACCCAACTAATATAGGTACATGCAGTGACCCAAACTGAGTTGGTACAAGCATAGGTGCAGATAGCACATCTACAAGGATAGGTAGAGGGATTGAGATCATGGACTACCTCATTATTGCATACCATTCAGAGGATTCAGATCGAGGCCTCAGCAGGTAGTGTGGCTAGGCTGCAAGATAGACATGATGGAACCCATCCCTAGAGCTGGAGCATTGTATATGGTTGTATCAAACTTTTGATATATATATATATATATATATATATGATGTATCATTTTTGCTTATTGGTGTTGGTTTTGTATGTTTTTCTTTATGATGGTTGTTCTTGTTATTTAAGGTTTTATATGTAGATGCTTTAGATATATTTCTTTCTAGCACATGTATTTATCTTTGTTGTATATGGCATAAGAAATATATGTGGGGTTTCTTTTCTAGGAGTATGATAAACACATGCATGGTTAAAAATAAATATGTGAAAATACTTGGAAAAATATAATCAATCAAAAATGCACTACACACTAGTTCAAGATGGAAAATGTATGATAACATAAAAATGACTAAGTATAAAGAACCAAGAAAATTGTAAATAAGATGATAAAAGGGGATTTGTTTTCAAACCAATGTAAAATATTTTTGCACCAAATTAAAAAAAATAAAATCATACTAAATATCACATTGGGAAGTATGTTCACAAAGTAATAAGTGGAAGGTATGTAAAAGGGCACAAATGGTAATAAAAAAAATCAAAATTAAGTCAATTAATTATACTATTTCATGATGGGAAGTACAAAATAAAAACAAAATTTGGAAATACTTGGTCTTAAATTTATCATACTAATTCAAGCTGGGAAGTATGAGAAATTCAATAAATGGTGGTAATATTACATGCACTCAAAAAATAAGAGGTAAAATAAAAATGAAGTAAGCATAAAACATACTAAATATCAAGCTGATAAGTATGTCAAATGATGTGTAAACTCATAATCAATCGAATCTTATCTCTTACTTGATGCATGTAATCTGATGGTGACTTGTTTATTATAAAATTTTGTAAGGAGGGTCAAGTCCTATCTAGTATCTTACACTACAACTCACAAAAGAAAAACCCAAGGGGTATCAAATCAAGATTGGTAAGTAGAAGGATAACTAATGTTAAATCAAGAATGTGGGTAATAGGATGGAAAAGGTGGTAATTTATGAGGGATGTCAGGTCCTATCCACGGTCTTACAAAGAAATTCACAAATGAAATCCCATGGGGAGTGATAAAAAAGCTAAACAATATTTCCCAAGAGGAAATATGAGGAAAGGGAATGAAAAATGGAATGTAAAAATCAAAGACTTAGGCATCTCATGAGAATAAATTAGGATACAAGAGGAATACTAAGGACATGAGAAGACACTAAGTGACTAGTGGTTGTCTATGTACAAAGGAAAACTTTTTTGCAATAGATATAAAACTTTGTAAGCAAATAGGTGTGCTACTAAGATCAGATCATGAAGGTAGATTGGTACAAAGAAATAGAAAATGAACCTACTCCTGAGGACCCCTTACAGAGTCATCGATATACTATAAAGATTGGGTACTTGTGTGAGAAAGTAGGTAGCACTAGTTTTTTTTTTAAAATTCTCCTCTTCTAATCTACTAGCCTACCGTACCCCAAAGGACCTCAGATCTATTGTGAGGCCAACTATGGAATTTTAACTTCAACTAAAAGAAGGAGATATGATTTGAATCATGTCTTTTAGTGTGATTTTAATTTTATGATATTTTTGCCTTTTGATATCATTGCCTTTTGTTTAAATGATTTGGATTTTAAATTTCTTTTGAAGTATTTTTAATATTCCTCCTCCTTATGGACTTGAAATGACCAATCATGATAGAGATAGTGATACACACAAATGAGATATAGGCTAAGGCTAATGGAAGCTAAGTAACCCAATATAAAATATTGACTAGGACACTTAGGATTAATAATAAACTATCATGTGATCTCAAGTCTCAACCATGTATATGATTAGTTTGCAAAAATAGGAATAAGAGAAAGAGGAGATCCAAAGGTGGACTAGTAAAAGGAAGTAATAATGAGAAATATTGTTTGCTAACTGATCACATGGTAAAAGGAGATAGTAACCAAGGGGAATAAGGTAAGTATAACCAAGTCACCATGATAACTATCTATGAAAAATAAAGATAAGAAATCAATCAATCATGAAGATACAAGGGAAGAGTTTTGAGAAAAACTCTAAAGGAAAATAAAATAATGATAAGTGAAGAATATCAATGATAAGGAAAAAAAAGTATAAATACAAAATGAAAATCAATAACATAAGATAACTATAGTACAACAAGAAAGAGAAACATGATATAAGATAAGAAATAATTTGACATAGTATCAAATGATATAATAAAATATATGAAAATAGAATTAGAGAACACATCCAATTCAAATAAAAATGAGGGAGCACCATGCATGTGCTCATAAATACTGGTAAATATATCCACACACATTATCCAAGACATCAGATAAATCTCTATGAAACTAAATGCATATTGCTACTAATGTCTCATGAATCTTTGCTAAATACTGAGTAAATACTTCTTTTCTAATCTCCTAAATGGAAAAATTAGGAATAAGCATTGGATCATGATGAGGAAGGAAATTGGGCAAAGGATGGTTAGGAGAATGTGTGGGAATATAATCTATGGGAGACACATGAATCACTAGAGGAGAAGGATCTATGGGTGAAGGAGGGTCCATGGGTGGAGAAGGAACCATAGGTGGAGGTACAGAAGGTGGTGAAGGGGCCATATGAGGTGTAACTATGGGAGAATAAGGGGGATCCTTATTTTTAGAATGACCTATGGTAGGAATGGTAAAAGGTACAAAAATATCTGTAATATGGTCTTTAAGATGCTGCTGAAGGATATGACAATGATTAGTGTGATGTGTGCCACATTGGTGTGATAGACAATATCTTTCACAATACTTAAGTATATAGTTAGGAATAAGATTAAGAGGAGGTAAAGTAGTGTCTATGGATGGGGAAGAAGGATGTAAGGTATCAATATATTATTTCAAATTAATATAATGTGTAGAAGAGTGATTATCTATCTTATGAAAGCAACAGATATGCTTGTGAGTTTTCTTGGGAGAAACAATAATGGTGGAAGGTATGATAGGCGTAGATGAAGAAAGAGATGGATCATCAACCCATTTGTTAGGTAAAGGATCCATTTTAGGTAAAAAAATTAAACCATCACCAAAAAAATGTGGTGGGGAAGAAGGAATAGAAATAGGCTCTTTGGGAAGAACATTAGTAAAAGAAACAAGAGTAGGTTCATCAACAATGGAAGAAGCAATAGTAATTAGTTCTAACATGGGTTCCACTATGGGAGGGGTAGGATCAATACAAGGTCTAAGGATGGTAGCACTAACCTCAGGGGTAAACCAAGGATGAGAATTAGGGAACCTAGCAAGTGATAGGGTCCGGTCATAGCATGATCCATGAGCATAGTCCTATGGGGCTCCTAAATAACTAGAGGTGTCGACACCATCTCTACTCTATGATAAAGAGTAAAAATTTGAGAATCAAGAACTATAAATGTTGGAACATGAAAATATGTGAAAAAAGACTCAATTAATGAAGAATGATAATGCACAATCTCAATATTTCAATCTTAGATAAGACCACCTAATAAAGGATCATCTAAAGAATAACCATAATCATAATCAGGTGTATGAAGATTAATAACACAAGTTATAATAACTTCATAATCATAAAAATCATGGTGAATAGAATGTCGAGTCTTAAATAAGATTATCGAAAGTAATCATAAGGAGGTTTGTGAGAATGAGGTTGTAAGGAAGTAGGAAGTTACGAGATGAGATGAGGCACAAGATTGGAAGTTTTGATCTTGAAATTAATCTCATCAAGTTCATCATCATCATAGTCTAAAAGGTTGGGAGGAATGTTACCAATGAGCTCGGGGTGCCCATTGTAGCCTTTGGTTGAGTTGACAAGAAAATTTAAACATTGTGACTCATGGAATGGAACACTAGACAAAGGTTCAACAATAGGAATCTTGAAAATACCATGATCTTGGAATTGTTCAAATTTTTAAGGGTTAGTATCTCCTTAAATCTTATAAATGGCTTCATTATGAGTTAATTTAACACATTAGCAAGTGGAAGAAGTGATATCTCACATACGATGAGTCCATGGCCTACCAAGTAATAAGTTATAAGAAAGCAAAAAGTTAAATATCATCACCTTTACATGAATAGTAATAGGTGGGACAGTAATGGTAAGCCAAAAAAACCTAAGAGGATGCATTTGCCTTTGATCATATCCTTGGTAGGTATTATGTGTAGACTTAAGATTGCATTCTGACTATCCAAAGGTCTTAATGAAATAAAGAGAAGCAACACAAGTATCTTAACCTTCATCAATCAATGCTCATTTAACTTGGATGTCACCTATTTGGATGCTAATAAATAAAAGAGGATCATCTGCATGAAGTAGAATCTCATTGAGAATCATAAATGAAATAGGAAATCTTAAAGAAAGAGAAGTGTCAAGAGTTTCATCAACATTGAAGGACATTTATTCACATTATTGTAAGATACTATCCTCAAAACCAAATAAGGTTGCCTCTTGTCCTACTAGAGGAGGGCGAGAGATATTCATATCGAATAAAAGTTTCATGAGATGATTTATATGACATGGAGATGCCCACATGAGTTTAATAAAAGGTATCTAAGATGGAAGATTAGTAAGTTCTGTAGTGGGATCCCACTCATCGTAACCCATGAGAAGATTGTTAGATATAGGTGTAAAATGGTTGAGGAGGTCTTAAAAAGGTGGATCCAAAGAGCATTGAAATTTGTGTTGACAATAATGAGAAGGTTTAGAAGAAGGTTGTAAATTATGTTAAGATGATGAATAAATAATAGGTTCAAATTGATCTTGAGAAGTAAAAGAAGTATTAGTTGAAGGTTAAATATCATTGTAAGATTGATTATGATTAGTATTCGAAGATGATGAAAGAATGGTAGAAATAGAATGGGATGTGTTATCCAAGGGAGAATAAAAAATTAGATCATCATCAAAGGTTATAAGATATTCTTGCCCCAACTCATTCAAATGAGTTAGAGAAGAATCTTGGATAACACAATATATTTGAGAAGGAGGTGGGATGTAGATAAGTTGAGAATCAATGAAAGCCACCACCCTTCACATATTAGTCATGCTAACCACATTATCTATGGAGGTTGGTTCAATAAGAATTTCTAAATTATTGGTGGAAGAAGTGGGCTTATCTTGGTTTTCTTGAATAGGTTGGTGATTAGGTAAAGGATCTTTATAGATAGCTAAATGAGTATTCGCTTGATTCAAGGCTTGAGTTTTATCATGAGTTTTGTAATCCTAAATCAATCTCATAAGCTTGTTAACACTTGAGATTAATTGAATCATGATCAAAATTAGGTCCAAAAAGAAATTCCATAGCTAAATTATGAAGCTGTTGATAGGTCTCATGAGAGTGACCCCAACTAACATGGAACCAACAAAATTTTCTTGGATCACACCAGGTTTTCATAAGATAAGTAGGGTCCATTTCCTAAGGGAGAGGCCTAGGTAGACATTTAATAAATTTGGATAAGGAAAGAGGTTTATGGACATTAATGTTATTTGGTGAAGAGAAATGAGGATTAGTATGTTGTTGAAAAGGAGAAGATGGTTCCAAAGAAGGGGTAGGAATGACAACTTGAACATTGTGAATGGTATCATATGAATCAGTAACACCATCATTGGTAATATTGTAGTTTTTATTTTTAAGTAATAGTTGAGGACCCACAAAATGTTGGGGTGGCTCAAATTGATGCATAAGGTAATCTTGTCATTTGGCTTGATCAATTGCCTATTCCAAGGTATGTGGAGAGAGGGTGCGGACTCTATATTATAAGTTAGGAAAAAGAGCATTGGTAAAGAAATGAAAGAGTTTATCAACAGCCATATTATGTTCACATTTATTTGATAAATTCTTCCATATTTTAACAAAATCTTAGGTGGTTTCATTTTAATTTTTCTTGCAATTGATAAAATGGGCCAAAGTGTTTTTAGGAAGATCACTAGTTTGAAATTATTATACTAAAGCACTCACTAAATATTCCAAAATAGTAATGGAATGAGGTATAAGTTGATTTTACCAATCTAAAGAATCATCTATGAGGGATTTGGCAAGGAGTTTGGTAGAAGCAAAGGTGTTTAATTTAACCCAATCTTTATAAAGATTTCCAAATGTTTTAAGATGAAGGGTAGGATCAATTGATCCATTGTACAAAATTGTAGGTGTTATACCTCTAATGTCAATATTAGAAATTTGAGTGGTGATGGGTTTATTTTATAGGTGCTTAATGGTTTTATTAACCAAAGGAGATTGAGGAATGAGATTGCCTTGAGAATCTCAAAGAGGGGGAGGAGGAACACTTTGGTTATGCGTGTCCCAAGCCATTGGTTACAATTGTGTTTGAAGATTAAGAATATGATTTTGCATTCTCATCATTTGATATGTATTATGAGCTTAGAAAGCATTCATTTGATTGAGAGTTTTCAATAATAGTTGGTGAGTTGATTATAATTATTAGAAGTATTTGAAGTAGTATTGGTGTTAGCATTAGTGGCTTGTATACCACTATTAGTGTTGATAGGAGCTTGAGCTGAATAGTGAGAATGAGAGGCACTAGTGTTAAAAGTTGATTGTGAGGGAAAATATGGACTAGTGAATGGTTGAGAAGAGGAAGCACTAGAAGGATGATTTCCTTGGGTAGAAAATGATGAACTAGTGGAAGGATTAAGAATAGTAGGTCTTATAAAAGGCCCACTAGAGGTAGAACCCACCATGTTAGTTGAGAACTAGGCATGGAGGTAGAAGAAGTTAAAGAAGAAGAAGTCATGGCATAAGAAGGTGTCAAGATTGAAGGAAGAGGTTGAGAAGCAAATAAATTAGTACCCCCTAATCTAGTTGGGAAAGTAGGAGTAGGTGAATGAATCTCTTCAACATGACCACTAATCATGAGGTTGTAAATGGTAGATAGATCCTTCCCTCTATGTTGAGGAAATTCATAAATAAATAAAAGAATTTTGGGAGTATATTCTAACTCAGGTTGATCCTCTAAGTAAAGAGGAGAGTTTTGGTGCAAAGAGGTATTATGAGGATTCCCATAGTTTGTTGTATGGGTTGAAATATGGATATTACTATCATCTTCAAGAGGAATCCTATTTTGTCTATGGGAGACTTTATTAAGATTGGTAAATTCCATCATCTTTATTATCTAAGATTCAATGTGATCACCAAAAAGAAATTTCTTGATGTCAAGAAAAAAGGAAAGATGAGAAAATTAAAGAATCAAAAGGTGACTATAATTGAACTAGGTCAACCTAGTCGACCTAGTACAAAAATTGGGACTATGAAACTGAACTAGGTCCATAAGATCAACCTAGTATAGAGAACAAAAATTGGAAGAAAAGGGGAAAAAGCCTAAAAATAGTACTAGGTCAACCAAGTTGACCTAGTGCAGTGTACAGAGGCTGAAAAGTATGCTAGGTCGACTGGGTTGACTTAGTACAATGAGCATGAAATAAAAGAAAACTTTGATGATAAGTTTGTGAAATGAGATAAAGTAGTTTATAATTAATCTAAGAAAGTAAATGCTGAAGAGTAAATAGACAGTCAATTTGAATTGACACTGGCCAATTCAATTGAATCACATAAATAAAAAATCTTACACCAACGTTGGCTAATACAAGTTATTGCACACATAATTGATCAAAGAGAAAGCAAGTAACTTGGAAAGTAAAGCTAGCTAATTGGTCAACCTAAAATGTTAATTATATTATTAAGAATGATTTTAGGTGATAGGGAGTTAGCTATAATCAAGGTACTATATATCAATCTATGGATGGTTTCAGGTATGTTTAGGATGAAAGGGATTGTAGTGGCAATGATACAGGCTTGTTATTGGGGCCTACCCCCTCAATTCACACACCATAGTCATAAGGGTGTTGAGTGCTTAGCTAGAATATATCATTAACCATGCTTTACACTTGACCAGAGCATCAAGTCAGATTTCCCCTTGGTGATGAAATCCAAGTAGGTTGGCTTGGGTAGTCAAATGTTAAAATGTTTTTTGATGTTTATGTGATTTGGTTTTGTGTGCAAAATAATAAAAATAGTAAAACTAAGTGGTTAATTAAAAACCTCCTAATTATACTATGTGAATTATTCTAAGCATGCAAACAACTTGAAAAGAAAGATGTGATTAACATACAAGGTGAATTTCAACTTTGAAACAAGGTATAGTGAAAACACTATATGCATAACACACAAAAATAGTTCAAGAGTGTCAAGCTAGCACTATTGAAGACAGGGTATGGAAAACCTACTAGGTCAACCAGGTCAACCTAGTTGTTTTAGATAACAAACAAGACATAGAACTAGGTTAACTAGGTTGATCTAGTTAGTTGTATAGAGGTAGTTTTGAAGGCTGGAAAATTGAAAATAAAGTACATATTAGAAAGAGATATAATAATGTAAACTCACCTTGATGGTTCAAATATATAAATGAATAAGATTACTGATCAAGTACCTTGGAGAAAATGATCCAAAATTTGCAAGCTAGGTCAAGCTAGTCGACCAAGTAATACAAAGTCTACTAAAAAAGTGTTGAAAATGCACTAGGTTGACTTGGTCAACCTAGTTGGTTGGACTAGAAGTCTAGAAAACTAAAAATTATACTAGGTTATGCTAATTGATTAGGTTATACATAAATTATTACAAAGTGACTAAACATACACTAGGTCAACCTGGTTGACCTAGTAGGATAAACTAAGAGTTTAGAAAGTGATAAAAAACTTGTACTGGATCGAGCTACTTGATCTAGTTACTTGTTCCTATGTATAAAGAAAAAGAACCAGGTCAATAGAATTGAACTAGTATGCTAAAATATATGATAAAATAATGAAATAAATGAAATGAAAGTGAACAAATCCAACAAGGGTTTGATTCATGTCAAATTCAATAGAATATATGCAATCAAAATTGCATGATGCACATAAATTAATCCTGGATCAAATAAGAATAGAGAACACCTATACTTTTGATTGGGTATACACTTGTTAAGCGGGAACATGACCAATATGAGGATCCATTAGACTTGATTAGGGGATTAATTATCTCACTTTTCACAACACATCATGTCAAGAAGGGTTCCAAAGCCTATAGTCTAACACAATCACACAACCCTAAAATATTCCTATGATTTGATATTCACTTATGCTAATGAACAAGAAAGTAAACTATTCTAATAACAATAAAAGTAAAGTAATCTAGTGCACACCAAAGCTTGTGGCATAAAGTAGGGGTTAGAATTAAAAAAATAAACAACTAAGCTAAACATGTATAGGAGACATATACTCACATCAATGTATATGGCATCCTAATACATGGAAGAGAAGAATACATATTGCATTATCTATCTAATCTTACAAAGGAAAAATAAAGTTAGGAATACTTACCCTTGAAGATGAACTTGTCGATTCTCAATCTCTCCCTTGGCCATGGTGCTTTGCAAGATATTTTTGTGGCTTATAAGGATAACCAAGCTAAATGAGCTCTTTGATACATGACCTACCTAAGCACCCAAAAGACTTCACAAGAAAAGATCAGAGCTCCAAAAAAAGTATTGAACCCTAAAGCTTTATTCCTCAAGTAGAATGGTCAATAAGAAGAGCTTTATTTTCACTTATTCACTAAATTATTCTATTATTATAAATTGTGGGAAATGACCTTATACATATAGTAGTATCTTGTCTAAAAATTATCCATACATGTCGACTATACTAGGTCGATTGGGTCAACCTAGTACATTTGTGGGCTAACTGACTAGGTTTATGCTAAGTTGGTTGGGAAGCAAATAAGTCAAAATAGCTAAAGTGTCCCTAAAATACACTAGGTTGACTAGGTCAACCTAGTGTATTGAATAGGTTAAAAGGGTAACAAGGCAAGAAATGAGGGAATAAAGCATGACAATTACTAGAATGGACATGCAAGAGAAGAATAAACTTATGGTTTAATGTTTTATGGAGCTAGTGTGTGGATGGAAAGTGGAAAAAGGAAAAAAAATCCTATGAAACATTGATGTTCTACCCACCCCTTTCCTAGTATACCCCTTAAGGCATGCACTTAGAGAGATTGAGACTCGACAGGTTCTTGTAAGATACAAAGTTTCAGTAATTAGTAGTATTTTGAAAATATTATGCATATATAGGTAGTTAAGGTGGATGATTGAATTAGGGATATAGGGATGAGGTTGATGAGATTTAGGTGTGATTAGAATAATGTGGTTTGATAGGATGTGTGTTTGGTACAAGAGGATTTAGGAGTGATGGCATCTTGACTATAACATTTGATGGTGTTGCACAAGATGAATTTGTTGACACCTAAGGAGTATGGAGTGGTGGAGCTTATAAAATTATATTATATTATGATGAAGATAGTAATGCAAATTGATAGAGTGTTGATCATAACCATAGTCGAGAGGTGGTATTCTGAGACCACCACTTTTCATTTCATGACTAGAAAGATGACAGTCAATCTTGAGGATGTGTTATGAATCTTCAAGATTCTTATGAGAGGCCACATGATATATATGAATTCACATACCCTTAATGTAATAGTTGATAGGTTGGCTATTAGATTATAGATTGGGTATGGATACACAAGCAAATATTGATAGGGCCCTAAGGGAAGGAATGATTGATAGATTGACATTAGTGGTTATGTATCTTGTGACTAGTATATTATTATTACACAAGAGTAGTAAGTTGTTTCATTTAAGATTAGGGGATGTGGTGTCTAACATGGTGCAAGATTATTGAGTGTTTTCCTGGGGTCTAGTCATACTATCCCAATTATACTAAGAGATGTATATAGGTGCATATAGAGGAATAATAAACCTATGACTTTCTTTATTACTTTAGATATGGAATTGGGAAAACATTTCCATAGAGTGTCCCTTGGGTAATTGTGCATATATATATCCCCACCATCCCCTATTATTTGGGTGGTAAATCATTCTCAAAGTTTAGAGGTCTTATGTTGGGGAGATATGGTTTTATAAATAGGCATTTAATATCTTGTGACTAGAGAATATGACATGGATTCCCTATAGAAATGTCTAGTGGGGATGGGATAAGGATGTAGATGTCACTTGATTCATGCTAACCAAGTGTTATCTTATATGACAACAAGATTATATCATTGAGTAATATAAACCTGATTGTGTACATGGTAGTTTGGGAGGCCATAAGATGTGTCTGGTAAGGAGCATCTCTTTGTATATTATAATAAGGAGAGGCCTTATTGGGGGTTATAATGGATAGGGCATTAGTGAGAGTGGAATATGAGATAATTTCCCCAATAATATGGGATTTATATACTCTAATTATAGATCTTAGAGTGATGATAACATACACAACATGGTGGGCATAGAGACAACCATATAGATTATTCAAATGACCAATTAGGGTGAGGAGGGGGGATGTATAGAGACTATTATATATATAGGTCAGCCTAGGGAGGATGAGATCTTAGAGAGCATAGCCTTATTCATAGGGCCAAAAAGATAGACTAGATGTGATGGATGTAGATGGAGAGGACTAGGGAGGCTGAGATGGAGATCAAATAAGGGTTGGGGGAAAGGTTAGAGGGTGAGTTCAATATGGAGGGAGTGGAGTTCATGCTAGAGGGAGTGAAGGGGGAGATGATATAGGGCCATCTAGGACACCTTTAATTGAGGATGAGTGGGAATTTATAGATAGTCTGAGTAGAGAGATACAAGCTTAAGACTTAAATATTGAAAGGATCATATTGGAAAGGTTAGTTGTAGAGTTATAGGGGTAGAGTAATTATAGGGATATCTAGTTGGTTAGAGAATTGGGATAGGCCATAGGGTTGATAGGATAGGTAACAGTATTATAATGATAGATAAATACTCTATAGGGGTAGATGCAGAGTTGGAATGCTCAGATTGTAAATTTATAGGGCCAAATTAGGCAACTATAATCTAGGGTGAGGGAGTTAATAGGAGAGGTACAAATGGTTGAGAAGGATAAGGAAGAGGGTGATGTAACTATGTTAGATAGGGGTATGGGGGTGATCATGAGGTAGATTACATGGTTAACATATGAGGACCAATATTACATAGACTTATGTGAGGCAATAGTGTAACCTAGGTAGTGTGTAGTGACATTTAGTGCCAATTCTTCCTAGTCAATACACTAGCCTACTAAGGGACCACTAGGACCGTAGTGAGTTAGTATTTTTAATTTGTGAGCCATGGGGCCCATTTATGTATTTATATATTTTAACATGGACTTTGATGGATATTCTAGACATTGATATGAGATTATGATTTTGTGATGATGTTATGTTTATATGATGATTTCTATTGTGATTATGTTATGTGATGGATGATCTAGCTTATGTGATTATTTATTAATGTTATGTGATTTTAATGATTTTATGATGATGTGTAGAGGATTGATTATATGGTGATGTGATGGTTATTTTTTAGATGATGTTTTATCTATTGATTATGGATTTATATGATGTGATTTGTGTTGTGAAAGTGAGATGAGATATTTAGATGGTATTGTTGTAGATGAGATGTAATGATGATATGATTTTATTTATGATGGATGATGATTATGGTTTTATGATGATAATGTAATGGCAACATGATATTTAATGTGGTTAACAATGTGCTAATAAATTATCTAGGTTGTTTTATTATGTTTCTCACAAACTATTGTTGGGTAAAAATCCTCCTCCACCAAAGATATGGGTGGGTGTGGGGCAAATAATTAATATTGTTAGACTGGATAGTGGCATAGTTAGGGGGATGGGATGGGGAGAATTTGAATCCATTAGATATTTAGGTAATCTAATTTACTATTGCACTTGTGAGTATAATTTTATAAATGACATGATAATATTCAAATACACTTTGTATTCACAGTGTGTAAGAACTCCATTTGGGTGACAGTCCCAAAGCTGACCTTGGGTAGTCACTTAAGACCATCCTTATTCCCTTTGTCAAAAACCTAAGATATCAAGACAATAAAATGTTACTAACTATGAAAAATATTTACAATACGTTAATGATTATTAACAAACAATAACACACATACATATATAAAAAGGATAAGACAAAAACATAGACATAATTAACTATTTAAAAAGATAAGAAGGACTAGGGAAAAAATGTTTAATTTATGTACATAAGGTTTTTATAAAAAACCTAAGAAAATGATGTTGGATAATGATTATTTATAATATATTGAATAATAAAGTTAATAAGTAAAATATATACAAAAAGTTCCTAAGAGGAACAAATTTTAGGGGCATAGTTAACTATGTAAATGGGGTTTATTGTGCCCAATTAAGATAAGGATCCAAACCAGTTAGAAAAAATCATATTTAGGGTCTAAAGTAAATGATCAAATTCAATTATAGAGTGCATGATGGATCTTAGATTAATAATATTATATGACCCCTCCAATAATGATGAGATTAGTGGGATCTTGCAGATCTTTACTTTGGGATGGATAAGGATGGACAAGTATGGGTGCAATTGAGGCAAATAGGATAAAAAATTGTCAAGGAGGATGTGATTGGGATATGTATTAAGATGTCCAAAAATGGGATAAGTGGCTATGAAAAATTGGATATAGATATTCTGAAAGACTCCTCAATAGATATTCCCCTCATATGAGCAACAATGATTTGCCCCATTCTGAAATTCATGTTTCCTGATTATTCCTAAGCATTATAAGATACACCCACTATTGACACCAGGGTCATATGGAGAATGATGGAATTAAATGGATTAAGAGGGAGAAGTGGAATGGTGATGTATATTCCCCCAAGAGTGGGGACTCATAGACAAAGATTTTGGAGAGCCTTTCAATTATAAAATCATTTCAAATGCATAATATTCATAGGCTCATCAAGATCATCACCATCTAGCATAGCCAATCTATAGGCTCCTAATCCAAATTTTGAATCAATGATATAAGGCCCAAGATAATTTACTTCAAATTTTCATTTCTTATCCTAGTCTACATTGGTGTTCATTTGATTCTCCTTTAGGACTAGGTCATTGACTTCAAATTCTTGAAACTAGATCTTCTTATGATATTGGACCTTGAGATTATTATGATATGCCTGAATATGGTTTAAATAATTTTAACATTTTTTATCCAATAGTTCAAGCTATTGTAGATGTTCTTATCTAGACTTATGCCCTATAAAGAGATGTGTAAGGAGGGGAGATCCACTTCCACGGGCAAGATAGCTTTTGTGCCATAGACTAAAGAGTATGATGTATCCCCAATAGGCATTCAAATATTATTTCTATAAGACCAAAGTGTATGTATAGTTTTAAATGCTAATTTCTTCCTATATCATTGATAATTTTATTGAAAATCTTAAGAAGCAATTTATTCGAGTCTTTTGATTGTCCATTACCATGGGGATAACAGGGTGTGGAAAAATGTTGCTCAATGTGATAGCATTTACATAGATCTTTGACCTCTTGATTTTTGAAAGACTTGCCATTTTATGATAAGATCTTGGCTAGGATGCCAAAGTGGCAAATAATCTAATTCAGAATAAATTTTGATATCTGGAGATCTGTGGTATAGATAAGTGGCATGGCTTCAACCCATTTTATAAAGTACTCCATAGCGGTGATTATAAAATTATGACCATAAGATTATGTTGGATTTATCTTTCTAATTATGTCTAATCCCCATATGGAAAATGACCATGGACTCATTATAGGTTTTAGCTCTTATGTGGGGGAATAAATAATATTACCATGTTTTTGACAAGCTACATATTTGTGTACATTTTAGTAGGAATCATGATCCATTTGGGCCAATAATATCTAGTCTTGAGTAACTTCTTGGCCAGGGCCATCCCATCAACATGATCACCCAAAATACCATTATGGACCTCATTGATTATAAGAGTATCCTCCTCTAAGGCCGAGCATCTCAACAAGGCCCTATCATAGCCTCATTAATAGAGTGTACTACCAAGGATGGTATAATACGATGTGTGATGGATAAAGGCTTTGCATTGGTGATGATTTAGGTTCGGTGGTAGGATGTTTTCATGGAGGTAAGTGTAGATGTCATGATGCCAAGGTAGATTGGGATCAGGGATGGCATAAATTTGAGAATTAGCCATAGATTGATGAGTTAATGATATCAAATGTTCAATGAGAAAATTACCTTCAAGGACATATTTTGGAAGGTCTATCAAGGACTTGATAGTGGCCATGGAGTTGCATACCCTATTGCTTACCTTAAAAAAAATTTCAAATTTGATAGACTACAAATTGTGCTTCAATTGATCCACCAATTATTTATAGGGAATCAATTTCTTGTCCTTTATTTGGAACTCCTCATTCACTTGTTTGATAATTAGTTATGAATCACCAAATACCTAAAGGTGTTAGATATTCCATTGGATGGCAAGTTGGAGACCAATAATTAAGGCCTCACATTTACAAATATTGTTTATATATGGGAAAGTAATTCAAAATACTTTAGGGATTAGGTCACCTTGTGGGGTTATCATAAGGATTACTACTTCCAACCCTTGTTTGGTGAAAGATCTATCAAAATATAATTTTCAACTATTTAATTTGACAATAATCAATATAGACTCATCTAGAAAGGCCATGATGAGAGGTTTGGTGTCTATAAGGGGTGATATTATAAGTAGATCCATGATTGCTTTCCATTTTATGGTATTTTGATTTATATATTCTATATCAAATTCATTTAACAACATAATCCATTTGGCCATCCTTCTAGTTAAACAAGATTTATATAGCATATATTTAAGAGGATCAACTTTGGCTATGAGCTAGACTAGGTTTTTGATCATATAATGCTTGAGTTTTTATGATGCAAAAATGATGGCCAAGCAAGCCTTTTTAATAAGGGTATAATTAAGCTCATATGATATCAATGTCTTGATGAGATAATAGATCAATAATTGCTTACCTTCATCATTGTGTTGAGCTAATAAAGCCCGTATAGCACAAGGTGTTGCAGATATATACAAAATTAAAGGTCTTACCATGACTGGTGGTGATAAGATCAAAGGCTTAACCAGACATTGCTTAAGATTTTCAAAATATTGTTGACACTTGGAGTTCTAATTGAAATGATTCCCATTCTAAAAAATATGGGTGAAGGGGTGAAATTTGTCTACTAATTGTGAAATAAACCAATGAATGTCATGTAATTTACCATGAAGGATTCTCAACTACTTCATATTTCTAGAAGGAGGCATTTCCATAGTAGCTTTGACTTTCACAGGATCTACCTCAATGCCCCTCCTAGAGACTATGAGCCCTAATAGTTTTCTCAAGGTGACTACAAACACACATTTATTTGAGTTTAATATAACCTTATATTCTTGAAACCTCTCAATGATTTTATTTAATACCACATAATGCTATAATCAAAGTCTAGACTTCCCCAACACATCATCTACATAATCCTCTATGATGTCATGAATCATGTTGTGGAAGATAAAGGTCGTATCCCTTTATTAAGTTACTCCTACATTTTCAAGACTAAAATGCATCACTTGATAACAAAAAGTCCCCCATGGAGTAATGAATGTTATTTTGTGTTGATCTTCAAGAGTGATTTTGATTTGATTATATACATAAAACCCATCCATGAGGGATAACATCTCATGTCCCATAGTAAAATCCATGATCATGTCGATATTTGGTAGGGGAAAGTCATCTTTGGGGCATACTTTATTGATGTCCAAGAAGTCCATGAAAATTCTAATTTTTCCCTATGGTTTGGCCATGGGGACAATATTGGATATCCATTTAGAATAATCAATGGGATGAATGAAACTGGTTTATAGGAATTTATGCAATTCTTCTTTGACTAAAAGAGCTACTTTGGGGTGCATCTTGTGAAGTTTTTTCATGATTGATTTTGCATTAAGATGAACTAATAAATGATGTACAACCAAGGTTAGATATATCCTAAACATGTTTAAATAACTCCATGTGAAGACATTTATATATTCTTTGAGCAACCCAGTAAGGAGGAGTTGTTATTCTAGTGTAAGAATTTCCCCCAATTTGATAATTTTAGGAATCTAATTTGTTCCAATATTGACTTTAATAATCTCCTCAATGAGGGAGGGTGACTGGTCCTGTAGATACATTGGGGGTGATGGTAAGTCTTAGATTTTTGAAGCAAATTCATCTAGGAGCTTTGTATCTAATTCTAGATATAATTTTGATTCATTAGGAGTGGGTTGAATGTCTTCTATGCTTTGAGAGATATCTTCATCTTCGTACTCTTTTTCTTTGATTTGATTTAAGGATATTTGTTGATCTCTAAAATAGGTAGATTCATTAATACTAATAGAAAACCATTTCTTATGGTCTCGTAATGACATAAAATATTGTGCCTCTAGATATTATATAATGGATTCATCACTCTAAAACATGTCAAAATAAGGCTCATGCTTTTGATCTTAGTCTTTTAGGGTAGGGTAATAGAGGGATATATTAATAGTGGATGTGGTGGTGTCATAAAAGAGATTGGTGGTAGCTAGATCTTCATAAAGGCTATAAATGGAACCTATTTTGAATTTTTTGTTAGAGGTAGACTCCCCAGGAATCGAAGAAGTGTTAAAAAATATATTACTTAGGTTGATGCTGAGAGGTTTGTACCCTAAACCAAGATGTTTTGGGTGTTCTTGAACTCATATAGGTTCAAGCCTACCTTATTCATCTCTCACTAGTCCTTTTCCATTTTAATTCATATTCTACATCATCTTATAAAGGTTAGGGTAATTCTATTTATGTGATTCGAAGGCCTCATCATCTAGAATAAGTCATGAATCATCTGGCTCATCAAAGTACTCCTATGATAACAAGCTTATGCTAGTATAGTCCATTAATCTAAATTGATAATTAGTGGGATTATCTTTCTGTATGTTTGGGTACTCGTATCTTCATGGGTATAGTGGTTGGTCTCTAACACAAGAGGTCTTATATTCATATTATTTGAAACTGGTAGAACTGATCTTGAGATGGGCAATAGTTAGGGATATATTTGGAGTAGGTATTAAATCATTCAGGTGGATATAATTTATAGTTTGGGATTATGAGTGTAAGTAATAGTGTTAAGGAAATAACAAGTGGGATAGGATTGATCCATTTGACATCTACGAAAGTGTTCTATCTCCCAGAGGATGGTGACATCCATTATTGAATTATGGAATTTCAAACATTGATGAGAGGTGGAAGGAACTACTCACATTTCATGGATCCATGGGCATCTTATAATAAAATTATATGGAAGATCAACATCCACAACATGAATTAAAGTTTGGTGAATGATTGTTACCATAGATATATGAAGATAAATGGGTCCTATTGATGGCATTTCATTATCATAATATGCCTTGATTATTATGAGAGTAGGCCCTAATGAAGATTTAGAATACCCCAACTTATTTAGAAAGTCTAGATTGCATAGATTTAAAGAAGACCCTCCATTTATGAGTACCCACAATATTTTAAGATTATAGATGGAAATTTCTATGAATAATGTATAATTATGATGTGGCCCTATAGGTGGCATGTCCTTGGCACTGATAATGATTTTTTGGGAGGGAGACAAATGTACTATGAATGCTTAAAATTAGTTTATGTCAATATCTCTAAGGACTTTAAGTTTATTTAGGACCTAATTAAGAATCTCTTGATGTACCAATGATGTTTTAATAAGATCCATAAGAGGGATTTGGGATGGATTCTTCTCAAGCTATTGGATGATGTCATATGATTTAGCAAAAATGTAGATACTTTTTAAAAAATACTAACCTTTTGAAATGCTAAAGTGGATGGGTATTTTGGTGGTGCTCTAGGGACTATGATTTTTATACATCATGTAATAACTACATAGTTAGTTATGGCACTATTAATCTTGAGGATGGTGGATGGTGGTTGTGTGGGCTCTGGGGGGCCCCAAATTTTAATGATGTTGACATAATGGTATGGAATGGCATGGTAATCTATTTAGTTAAATGTGGATGTAGACACCAAAAATATGTACACCATGATTTCAAATGTCAAAGCACCCCTAAACCACCTTCGACCCTTAATTGACCCTAACCATGGTCAGTTTGACCAAATAACTTAACCAACCTTTTTACCCATCTTTACCCTTCACCCTCAACTACTAATGGTTAGAATGACCATCGATGATCACCTTGATCATTAATGGTCAGCGTGCACCTCCTCAACCAACAACATGCAAACCATCTACCTTACTTTTATAAAAATAACTTGTCATTATCCATGTGCAAATTTATGCATGACTAAGTTAAAATTAGGAAGCCTAGTTAACATCTTATTTCACCACTCCTTCCTTGCCTATAAGAAGAGAGGAGTAGGGAGGTGAAAATAATCTACAATTGTTATCAAGAGCTTATGTATCTAGAGTTCCTTTTTTACAGGTCAATCATCACCAAAAATCCAATGATCTAGTCATCATGTTAGAGAGCCAAATTTTCATTATCACTCTACCAAAGCATCAAATATCGTTACTCTATCAGAGTCAGATCAGACTCCACCAATGAGTCAACCACCTTAAGTACCCATCAGATCAATCTTCTGTAAGAAAAGTATTTGTTTCCCAGTATTCAATTACTTTATTATATTTTTTCACTCATCCCAACAATAACCCACCTCTCAGAATCCAAATTTAGGATCTCATTAACCAATAATTTACCAACCTAGACCTACACACAATAACTATTGACAATTGTCTCAACTTTCGATGGTCTATCCAACCATCAACAATCACTTTAACTGTTGATGGTCATCCCAACTATCGATCACCACTATGGTAATAAATTCTATCAATCTATTTCCACTCACCTAACCCCAACCAAATATAATTCTATGTGTCCCTACCTATTCACAGACCCTTACCTAATTTTTTGAAGCAAAATTGACCCATTTAGCATTAATGTTGACTTGTTTATTGCTACATTAGTCATTTTTAGTCTATTTATTTATCAATCATATCTTGTGTTTGATTTTAGTACCTTTTGATTATAGATGCAATCACTTTCTAATCTTTTTATGAACTTAATTATTTAAAACATGTGGATTGATAGCCCCCAAAGAAGCTCTTGCTTTCGAGATCTAGCTATCACTATGTAATCCAGTCAACTATATATCTAACAAACAAATATTCTTAGTGTTGTCTTATTTTCAGGTCATCCTCTCAAGCCAAAGAGGAGCTCTTCACAATATTATAATTCATGTGTGCATAGTCAAATAGATTTTTCAACCATACCTATATTTAGTTTCTTCATCTTCCCTTTTCAAAATATAAGCTGAAATTCATTGAAACATTCTAGCATGCCTGGTGGGACCCTTGTGTCTTTACTTGGGTTTCTTTTTCTTGCATCTTCTCCCTATTTTTTGCTCATAAATGAAATCAAAAATTTCTCTTAGGCTTAAAATTAAGTGCATACATTGATTTATTGCAAGATTAGCTCACATAATTTAGCTTAAATCAAAGTAACTCTATCGTAGCATCACTCTTTGTTGCAAAATCTAAACTAAACCAATTTCATCAATCAAACATAAAAAAAACTTGAAACAAAGCCCAACTAGGATTTCATCACCTAGCGGTTACCTTGCCCTTTCCCAAAAATCTTACTTAGAGGTCATTACCAAGGGGGAAACCAACTCATCTCTCTAGTTGAGTATAAACTTTAGAAATCAGTATATATTGGCTAATCACCTGATACCCTTATCACTATAGTGTGTGAAGTGAGGGAGTAAGCCCCAATACCAAGCCACATATTGATTCTCAATACATATTCTTTTTGAGAGCTTGAACAACTTGAAACCAACCATATACTTCCTTTCTAGTACCTATTCTACAAGCCAAATTTTATTCACATGATTTCTTGAAAGCTTAATTCATAATCTAAAAGAGAGACTAAAAAGAATCCCTAAGACTTAATGTACTATTTAGTGTGTTTTTTATTTCCTTGCTCTTTTCTTTTATTCTCTTTGTTTGAGTGGTGAAATTGTTTGTGCTTTCTCTCTCCCCCACCTTGATGGTTCTAACTCACCAGTAGTAAAGGAACCTAGCAGAGTAAAAACCATCACCAAGCCAACCTGCCTCTTCTACCTCTTCATCCATGGACTACATCTCTTAACCAACAAATTCTCCTCATCCTTTATGAAGTTCCCCAAGGAGACACAAACTTTTCCACCTTCTTAAATAATAATCTTGTGGACCTTCAAGACTATCTTAATACTATGCCTCATTGTACCTCTACTTTAGCTCCACCTATGGATCCACCTTATGGCATGCCTCTCCACCTTATGAGAAACACTTCTATTGACATGATTACTACCCAAACATTGACTACCCAAGCTTCCTCATCCACCAACAACCCCTTTGACACTACTATGGAAATCCAACTTTCCCAACCTATAAACACCCTTATACCTTCCACCCCTTCCAAAAACTCCCCCACCTTAGGGGCAACCCAACCACCAATCACTTATACTCCTCTCACCATGGGAATACCTACCACTAGCATTTATAACCTTCCTTTGGCTACCTCTAACCTGTTGACCACTACCCCACTTCAAAATCTTATGGTAAATATACCTTATACCTTACCACCAATTAGTATGAGGGTCACCACCCTTCTTTTGATTACTAACCTAGCCACCACTCCTATCCAGTAGGTACCTATTATACCAAACCTAGGTTACATCCCTAACCCACAAGGGCATGTGCCCTTACCTACTACCCAACCACCCACATCCACCTACCCTTACATATCTTCCACCCAACCACTAGTGTCCACATACCAATATGAAGTAGCTTCTTAACCTCCTACCCAATATCAATATGTCACCCAACCACCACAACCGTATGCACCTTAAAACCTTTTAGGTGCACAACCCCAAGTGAACATAATGAAAATGCTTATGGATAATATGACCACCTTAGATTCATCCATTTTTGGTGCTCCCAACATCTTGTTGTATGACCAGATCCGTAATGAGCCCATCCACCCATCTGTGCCTATCAAACCATATCCTCCCTAATGGAAACTTCCTAAGTACTCCAAATTTTAGAGTAAAGAGGATCCCCAACAACACCTTAGGGTATTTAGGCATTCATGTTATTTGGTTTCCTATGATGATGCCCTCCTTCTCCACACCTTCCCTATGTCCCTAGCTAGTTTGACATTGGATTGGTATAGTGCCATAACCAAACATTCCTTTTTTTCCTTCACCCAGTTGGCCCAAACCTTCTTGGATCACTTTTTGATAAATATCTCCAAGAAATTTTCCATCACTAACCTCTAATCTATCTAATAGTTTGATGATGAATCTATTGATGATTTTATAGCCCATTGGAAGAACCTAATCGATTAGCTTTCCTTCTCCTTACCTCAACTTGAACTAATATAACTATTTTCTTAGGCATGTGCCAAACATATCTGTTTTACACTATGTATCTAGAGCTTCCCAACTTTTTATGAAGATTTTACCATGGCGTGTAAGCTAAAAAATAGAGCCATTGATGAAGGAAAGATAAAATTGAAAAACAAGAACTCTACCTATAAAACCAATGAGGCTTCCTCCTCTAAACCAAGAAATCAAACCAACACTGAGACCAAAATCAAGGGAACTATGAATGTGGTTATCCTTAAATATGCCCCTCTACCATCTATCAACCAACCAAACTCCTCTAGTTCCTTAAAGCAAAAGACAAGGAACCAAAATCATAACAAAAAAAGCAATTTACTCCACTTAGAGAATCTTATGCTTCAATCTTGGAAATTTTACTAAAATCTAATATCATACAACTTCCTCCTATCAAACCCCCTGAGCAATTTTATTCCTCCCATCCTACACCTAGTTGGTACAATGAGAAAGATTTATGTGCTTTCCATCAAGTAGTTGGGCATGACATTAGTAAGTTTAATACCTTTAATAACATTTTCCAATCCCTCATTAACAAGGGGGAGTTCATATTGGAGAACCCCAATGCACCTTTGAACCAATCCCTTGACATATTCAAGTAACCTTTTCCAAATCATGCTCTTACCAAAAATAAGATAAACAAGGTTGAATGTTCTCATGATGCCCACAATGTCAATATGGTTCTGGACATGCTCATTATTGAGGAACCTACCACAAAGTCTCCTAGTTTTTCTCCCCCTCCACTTATTGAGGTTGTGGACTTACCTTCTCTTCCTTTAGAGAACTAAACTAAGGAACCACCCCTTTTTACTCCTCTAATTATTAAGCTAGCGAAGGCACCAATACCTCCTTTAATGGATATAGCGGAGCAAGCAACCATCATCGCCTTACCTTCTCCCCTAGCTACTGAACAATATACTTCTCCTTTGGAGGTCATTCCTAATGAGGAAATTTCCATACCTACACCTCCCAATATGGAGTCACCTTCCTAAACCTTGCATCCTTTGATTGTGAAAAAAGAGGAGGTTACCATTCCCCTTTATAAACCTATGGCTCTATCTTTTAAGTCTACTATCCAAGGATTGAAGCCCATTTATAAACCATTCTCTATACTAGTTTAGATATTGGAATTCATCTCCAAACCCAACATGGATCAGTCCATGTTTTGATAAAAATTAGGGCTCCCTTACATCTCTAAGTAGGAACCTCCAACCACACCTTTGACAGACCCACCCATCACTTCTGCTATCCAAACACCTACCTTATCAACTAAAAAAATAACAACCTCTACCAACCCAACAATCCCTCAACCATCTAATGCACCTAAAACTCAAACAACCAAATCACCTTCTCTGACCAAACCAACCAAAAACCTTGGCATCTTCCCTATGTAAATCCTTAATCATCCATCTATGAAAGTAGAGTTAACCTCACCTAACCCACCAACCAAACACTAAACCAAATTAACCAAGGAGGTTAAACCGCCAAAGGTCCACAAAGCTAAAAGCATACCTCCCTCAACCTTGCCTTCTATCTTGCGGCCTCATCCCTCTACTTTGTATAAAATACCTACTATCTCAACTAAAACCCCACCACTACTTTTGGTTACACATTCATAGTTGATTTTTGACACACCTATCTTCACCACACCAACAATACCCAAGCTACCTACCTTACAACCTCCTAATTTTTCATTATCAACATCCACCTTACCAAAACCAAAACCACCAACCAAGCACACCACCTTACCCAAGAACTCTATTACCAAACTAGCCTCTAAAAGGACTTCTATCCCACCAATCAAATCCAAGACCCCTAAACCTTCACCACCTTTAGCTGAGAATTACTTGAACATTTTAAAAAGGTTATTATAGGCTTCTTGCCTAACCTTACCTCCAATAAAACTATTTGACCATCTTGGTTCAAAACCCATCTGGTATAATGACTATCATGTGTGCTCCTATCATAGGACACCAAGACATGACACAAAGAACTACAAGGCTCTCCAAATTGTTATCTATAGGCTCTATGCTAAGGATGATCTACTAATATATGAACATCCCATGAGCCCTATACTAATCAAACCATCAAGAACCCATACCCAACACTTACTCCACTCTCACATTTGAGTGAGGAAGAGCCCAACCAGTTTCCTACCCCAACTCTTCCCTCTGTCTATACTATCTATATGGTCACATGATCACACACTCAACAAAAGGATAAGGGGAAGGTTAAGGTGTCCATTCTATGGACATACACATCTTCCACTTCCCAAATAAACCAAAACCAAGCACTTTCACCTTCAACCAAACCCAAGGTTTTTATCTTGGGTACCTCCCAATCTAACCCCTTTGAATCCATCAGGAGAGTGATACTCAAACAACTTCACTAGACCCTGATGAAGATGAGCTTATATGAGTTAATTACTACTTCACCTCATCATCACCAAGCAATGATAGAGGTATTACATTCAATGGAGGTCTAACTTAAAGACCCTCAACCTTTGGTTGGCTTTGTTGGTGCTCTCCAAATTTCTAACCTTGTCACCTTCAAGGATTCAAAAATACCTTCTATCCATCTGGATGACCCAGGTCCCCCTCTATTTATTACTTATTACATCAACTAAACCTACATCAAATGGGCCATGATTGATGGGGGAGCTAATATTAACATCATCTCCTCCCATGCCTATAACTAACTTAACCTACTAGACAATGTCATATCCAAAACCTTAGTTGTCCTTCGATCCTTCAATGACACTATGGCCACTACCCTAGGAACTATTATCTTTCATATCTATTTAGGACCCTGCACACTCCCCAAACTCTTCTATGTAGTAGAAGGCAAATTATAATATAATGTTTTGCTAGGATGACCTTGGATCCACTCGATGGGTTGTGTTCCCTCTACCCTTCATCGTTACATCAAGTTTAAGAACAAAGGCTAGGTCATCACTATCTAAGATAACCCAAGTCCTTTCTCAACATGCAACATGACCTATTACCCCAACAATGTCCTCCTACCTCCATCTAACACACCCTCAGTAGATAAAGACCAACCTTCTACCATAAAAGTGGATGTCATCTCCCCTTCCACTAATGAGACATCTACTAGCTCCTCCATCCATTTAAACCAAATTCACACCATAGAACCTTTAGAATCAAGATTCCACCACATTTTACTGTGGTAATATCACCTTTTACCCCTTGACACCTTCCCCACTCCTCATGAGTATGGGAAACTTACTAACCAACTGGGATATGACCCCAATGTTGGAACCATCATTCCATTTAGACCTCCCCACTAGCAAACACATTTCATCTATGGGGGACTCAACAAACCTCTTGGTACTTCCACCACCTCTCTTTCACCCAAACCATTTACCATTGGTTTGTCCTACCTAGATAAAGTAAGATTTGCCAAGACATACCTCCATTGGTGTTCTTATAAAGGATTTGGTCTTAGGCAATATAAGCATGGCCCACATGAGTTAATTTCTATTGAGACTAGAAAGCCTCATGAAAAACATGGCCTCGATTTCATTCTACCTAACAAGAAGCAAACCAACCACCTACCACCACTATTATTAAGGAAGACATTTCTTCCTCATCAACCTCTTCCCCACCTACATGTGAGGATGATGACATCATCCCATCTAACTTTTTTTTATTAACACGATCATCTTCAAACCCCTAACCTATCAAAAGGAAGGGGCAATTGTAACCATCCCTTTGACCCATCCTAAGATGATAGGAGAGGACTCTCCTACCAGTAATACGATTCAGTGTCAGGATGTTGATTCTATTCTCAACTACCTTAGTGCCTTAGACTCTTCCATCCACAAATCCCTTCCTCATAAGACCTAGAACATGTTGAACAAATCCACCATGGATATCAACTTGGGAACTCTAGACAACCCCAACATTGTTAAAATTGTCTAATCACTAAATTTCAAGGAACTTCAAGAATCCCCCCTTTCCTCCAAGACTACATCATAGCCTTTGCTTGGTTTTATATCGACATGCCTAGAATTAACCCCACCATTTCCACCCATAACATAGTCACTAACCATGATGCTAAGACTGTCAAGTAGAAACTTTGGTGCATGCACCCTCGCATAACCCTTCTTGTTAAAGAAGAGCTTTAATGACTCCTATCTGTTAATTTTAATCAATCCATTAACTATCCCCAATGGGTTTTAAATGGTTTACCTGTCACCAAATCCACAAGGGGACTACACATTTGTGTGTACTTTCATGACCTCAACCTTTCTTTCCCCAAAGATGACTTTCCTCTACTGAGAATCGACCAACTTGTTGATCTTATAGCTAGCCATGAGATGGCATCTCTCATGGATGGATTCTTAGGTTATAATCAGATCCTAATTGCCCCTAAAGATCAGTACAAAATTTCCTTTACCACCTCATGGGGAACCTTCTACTATAGAGGCATGCCTTTTAGACTAAAGAACTTTAGTGAAACTCACCAATGTGCCATGACTTATATCTTTCATGACCTTATCCACAAAATTATAAAAGACTATGTGGATGACCTTCTAAAAAAATCCAAACTTTGAAAGGATCATTTAGCCATTCTTAAGATCATATTTGAGTAACTTATCCATTACCATGTCTACCTAAACCCCAAGAAGTATATTTTTGAGGTCTTATCAGGAAAGCTTCTTGGATTTATCATTTCCCTCCAACGAATATAATCCAATCCCATAAAAATCAAAGACATCCTTGTCATGATCCCTTCAACCAACCTCAAGAAATTTTGTAGTTTGTAGGATAAGCTCTAATCCATTCATCGCTTTATCTCCTAACTTTTTGATCAATGCCACCCATTTCACCACCTTCTGAAGAAGGATGCATATTTTAAGTGGAATATCAACTATCAAAAGGCCTTTGATTCACTCAAAAGGTACCTTTTTTCTCCACCTATCCTCACCCTTCCCAATGATGACCAACCTTTCTACCTGTATATCTCTACCACTAACCATTCCCCAGGGGCAATGTTGGCTCATTAGAATGAACAACACAAAGAGCAAGCCATCTACTACATCAGCCATATGCTTGTAGAGTATGAGACTTACTACACCCATACTAAGAAACTTTGCTTAGCTTTAGTATTCATGGCTACCAAACTTCACCACTACCTTATTAACCATAAAACTTATATCATAACTAATACTGACCCACTCATGTACATGCACTCTAAGCCATACCAAAATCAATGTATGGCTAAGTGGCTCATGCTCTTAGTTAAGTTTGACCTTGAGTTTCTTCAATAAAATTCAATTAAAGGGAAAGTCATTGCCAACCAATTGGATGAAGCACCACTAGTAGACAACCAACCTCCTCCTCTTGAGTTCTCTGATGAGTCCATATGACCCTCTCTTAGGTGGACTTTACCTATCAAGTCACCATGTTCTTTGATAGATCAAAGTGTCAACATGGTGGGGGAGCGGGTATCATACTTATTCCCTTTAATGGTGAACCTCTTCCTTTGTCCTTCAAGCTTGATTTTTAATATACCAACAATATAGATGAGTACAAAACCCTAATCATAGGCCTTCAAATTGCATTATCCCTATGAGTCAAAAAGATCAACATCTTTGGTGACTCCCAAATGTTAGAACATTTGATCCTAAGTGGGCTTATTGACCCTTAGCCTTGGTAAAGTTATTAAATAATAATAATATATTATTTATTAACACGAGGTGAAAACCTCATGAAAATAAATAATAAATTTATAATTATTTAATGAGTTACCAAAATTTAATTAAATGACTTTATCAGGATGGATGGCCCTATTATTTTTACAACAGTCACCTCCCTTGGAATTTCACTATACAATAGGGTTTCACCCCTATTGTGAATACATATCTAAATATGAATTATTTTTATCATATTCAACCTATGAGTTTTGTGAAGGCCATTCCGTGAAGAAGTGAGAAGGTGGAAGAATTTGTATTGGGGCTATTGTTTCTCAATTATTGAATATAACTCATGGGTTTTTTACCTCCTAGAGGTTTTTCCACTTTAAAATCTCTGTGTCATTTTCTCATATGCTTTGCCTATTCATTTACACTTCTAGATCTCACCCTGTGTATTGCTATATATATGTATACATGAAATGTTTCATGGTATCAGAGCCTGTGGAGTGTAGAAGCTTGGGAAGCAAATTATATTGAATTAAATATCAATATTTAATATATTCAAATAGTTTTATTCAAATATTTGGATGCCACTGACTTGGTGTATGGCCCATGCCTGAAAACACTCAAAAAATTGATTTTTTAGTCAAAATTCAATTTTTTAAATTCCTTCATTATTAAAAAAAATCCAAAAAATTGGAACAGATTTCAAGATTTTTGGATACCTATACAAGTTTCTAATCTCTCCCAAACATTTACAAGGGTGCCATACTTTAGCTTGGACAATTCAAAATATTGAATTCTTCATCAAAATTTCTATTTTGAAGGTCTAGTTGTGTTTATCAAATAAAAATAGGAGGGTTGCTAAATTTTCAAACAAATCCAAGACTTGTACAAGGAGATATGAGCTCTTGAAATTCTACAGGGCAGTCATGAATCTACATGTATTTTTTTAAAATTCGCATAGTTTTGCAAAAGTATTTAAAAAATAAATTATTTATTAATTTCTTTTTTAAACCTTGGGTCCCACCTTTGGAAAAAGAAAGAATTACTAAAAAGTTAGTTTTTTTAAAAAATATTCATCACGTATGTTATTTAAATGCACATAATATATTTATTTATTTTTAAAAAATTAGATAAAAACATATAATTTTAAATTAGTGCATGTAAAATCTCAAGTAAACTCTTAGAAAGGTTGGTAGCTTTCATTTTGTTAAAAGCTTGTCACAAGGGAGGTCTTGTGTTTAAATCCCCCCTAATTTATTTTTATTTTTTTCAAATTAAAGTAATTTTAATTTCAAATCTTGGTTTGTGTGCTATGTTTCATGCATTCAAAACCCTAGGTAAACCTATCAACCTTCATGTGACATTTGATCTAGTCAAAACCTAGCCAAGCATAGCTATGTAACTAGTAAATATTAAGGTTTTGGCATATTCTAGACACATTGGAGTGGTCCATTTTTTGTGTTGAAGCCTTATATTATTGTTTTTACACCTTTTTTAATAATAGTGTCTAGGTGGTCGTTTTGAGTGTGACTCTTTTGACACTTAGATTTGTGTATTTTGAATTAATGTTTTTGCATTATTTAGCATCTAAATTATGTAATTAAATATATTTGTATTTGTGATTTAAATTATTTTACAAACTAAAGTTAAATTCACATTAAAAAATGTTTCATTTTAAACAATTGTTTACTATCTTGTTTAAATGGAAGCTATGGATTCACCTCATTTTTCCTTAGATAAATCTCAAATGATTAATGAAAATAATTACAATATATGAAAAATTCATGTTAAAGATAAATTTATGGCCTATAAATTATGGAATATTATTGTTGGGTCTAAAAAAAACCCTTTTGGATGACATGTAACTCCTGAGCTTACCAATGTGTTTCAATAGAAATCTCAAGAAGCTATGTTCATTATCTAGTGTTAAGGATGAATTCCTTATCCACATTAGTAATCAAGAGTTTCCTAGCGATGCTTGGAAACTCCTTAAATCCATGTATAAATGCACTCACCTTTCAAATATCATTAAATTAATTCTTGAATTGCTAAGTATTGTAGACATCCGATTCCTAACACCATTTGTGTTGAAATTGTCAATCTTACTCGATTGCATTCAAATGCACATTTTAGGTCAAAATCCATAAAAAACCCTAAATGGTTTGAACTTGTCATGTACAAGTGCTAGTTTAGGTCAAAATATCCCTAAATAGGGAAATTCATTTTATGGGCCAGCTAACTTTGAAAAGAATATTTTGAGTCAAAATGACCTCTCACCATTTAGTGCTCTAGATCACTCTTTTCTTCTAATTCATGGGTATACATCATGTACCTTTGTTATTTGGTGTTGGCAACATCCTAAATGGGAATAAAGATCCAATGCATCTAACATCACCTTCCAATTCTTCTTCAGTTAAATTATGACCTAGTAATATGACTTCCTAACCATTTTGATTAATTGAGGGCCAATTTTCAAATAATTACACAAATGTTGATTAACCTTGTTTAAGGATAATTAATCCAAATCAAGAGCTCAAGTGGATTTTCCATGAGAGTTGTTGAATATTTCTTTTTGAAAATTGATTCTTATTATCTACATCATAAGGTGACATCATTTCTAGGGAAGACATCCCTAGGCCATACATACCACAAATATCAGGATTATGGGTCACCCATGCTTCCCATGCCTCTTCAATTCCCCTTCTTCCAAGGTCATGATGAATATAATTATATATTTAATTCCAAATATAAGGTTTATCCATGGCCACACATCTCAATCTTGAGATGGATAGTCATGGTTGATCTGGACCAATCTCAAAATATATAAATAGAGAGGCCATAAACATCATTTCTAAGCTATTTTGGTGAAAAGTTATTATGCTTAAATATATTCAAAGCATGAATATTTCAAATTTATAATGTTAAATTATTTCCACAAGGTTTTGCATTTTATCATAGATTTTGCTTGCAAGCTTCATTGATAGGCTAGTTTAGTGATTTGGAATCAAAAGCCTAGGTTTTATGGAGTGTTCTTGAGGCATTGGAGGAGCTTACCACCATTGTTGACAAAGACAAGGATGATTGATCAAGGGAGAACATGTTTTTGAGCCACATGGGTATGGTGAATCCATTTGGGAAGGTAATATGGTGTTGCTTTCTTTCATTTATTTCTTGTTATCCTTTGTAATTCCCATAGGAATAGATAGGCTTAGTTAGTTAGTTCTTTATGTATGTTTCATTATTTATGAACTAATGCTTGACTAACTTGCTTTGTAATCTTCTCTACATCTTGGCATGCTTGACAAGATGGGACACATCTCACACCTAAAGAAGATCACTTTGAAACTCTAAAATATCCATTTGGACCCTTAAAACTCATGCAAATTGATTTTCTAACTTTATTTAACTATTTTTGTTTGCCACAGTTTTACACAATAACTGACGTCAACAAGTGATATCAATATCAATTACCTGGCTTAATCTATGTTAGTTAGTAAAACTAACAATGGTTACTAAAATCGACATCGGTTAGTAAAATCGACATTGGTTAGGTCCTAATTAGCTAAATTAATCATCATTGGTTGTAATAAATGATGTTGGTCACTATGTTTTTCAAAAAACATAGACTTGAGAGATAATTTTTCAAAGTTCATTATTTCAAGCTAAAAAGAGATTCAAAGCTAAAGGACATGATGACATTTTTTACTAAAACAAGTTTTTGATGTGATAAAAACATGTTTAAATCACCTCTTGAACGATTAAAAATCAATTATGAACTTTGTTTTGGGTGTTTAACAAATAATTTAGATGTTTTGGTGAATGTTTTCAAAGTTTGAAACTAAGACCAAGGGATCAAATGAACACCACCAAACATTTCATTTGGGTTTAAAATTGAACACACTTGTAAATTCTTACTTACAATAGTTATTTACTTAGGTTTTGATTGGCAAAAAGGAATGTTGCATGTATGCTCTTCCATGTGTCCCCTTTAGGGAACCCTTGGAATCAAAAGCACCATTCCTATTGCAAATAGCCTAGTCTAAGGCTTAGAAATAATATTGTCTAAATCACTCCCCAAAAACTCTTCTAAGTTTGGGTGATCTTGAAAATGACCCTAAAGTCTTTCTATTTTATGCTTTCTTTTTTTATGCAAACTTGGCTTGCGAGGGGGATGCCATTACCTCCCACAAGTTCTTTAGGGAATATCTGACCCAGGGTTTCACCTCCTGACATTGACTTCATTTGAATCCTTTGGAGTTGCACATGGGATGTATCTACATTTGGAAATCACACTACACTAAGTGAATAGTAGGATGTAGTGGTTGTAAAAAAGACTAGACCTTTTTACAATTAGCCAATGCCACGTGAATTTCCATGCTTGTCTTTTACATAATTTGACGTGAAATTCATTATGCAATTGATTCTCCTAAAATGATTGAAACCTTGATAGTTTAGTATACCCCACTTTGCCATACCTTGTTAGTTTAGACTTAAGATGTTTATTTTTTTTATTAGCTTACTTGGTATTGATTTGTGTCTAAAATTGCTTGTTAACTCAATGAACTTAACTAAATCACATTATCCTTAATTTTCTTGAACAAGGGAGGCGTTATGTTGTCCAAATGGAAAATTAATCTTTTCCTTGTTCAAATTTTTATCAAAAGCTTTGTGTCATGTCATTCACTTTGGTGCAGTCATGCTGCCCAATTGAGTCTAGATCTTTTAACCAATTTGTTTAAATCCTTCATTTATAATCCACATTCAAAATTGAACCTTTCTGAGTTCTAAGGGTTGGTGCATCAAAGTGGGTTTGACATTTTTGTACTAAGCTCATTTTAACTTAGGTCCAATTTTCCATTTAGATTGAAGGTCATTTTTAAAGACTCAAAATCACATTATCATCTTGGTGGACTCAAGTCATCTTACGTATCACTCATGCTTTGGGTCCTAGAACATATTTTATCCTACTAGAATCATGTGGTGACGTTGTGTTGCCTATTTGGTCCTAGCTTTATATTTAATGATTCACATATGTTTTTACATCTTGAGTTGCTTAGTTCATTTTTTCTTCTTTGTAATCTGGAGAGCTTTCCTCTAAACTTCTAAGGTTAACTTGTCAAAGTTGAAGTTAGATTTTGTAGTGTAGGTGTATCACAAAGATCTAGGCTTTGGTGTACTAGTTTTCACCTTGGGTCTTTGAGTTACCTTAATCTTTTCCAATCTATATGATTTCAACTTTACCAAAGGTTGAGTAAATTTGTGAATCAAATCTTTTAAAATTTTGCATGGTTTCAAACCACCCTCCCTTATAGTCTCACTGGATCCTGTTAGGAAACCCATGGAAGCACAATTGATTACTTTTCTTATAATCAATTAAACATGGAATTATACCAGAATGATTAAGTAACTAGAAACTTGAAACAACACAAAATTTGAGAGACAATACACAATCTTGTATTAAATAATCTTCAGAAGAAAATACAATAAAGAAGATGCCACTTCTTCTTCCACCACTAAGGCTTGCCACACCTCAAGGACTTCTTCCCTCTCTCTCTTTCTCAACCACAACCAACTCAACAACTTGAGTTGTTAACCCTCCTTGATAGCTTCAGCTGATCTCCTTGACCTTACACCTTGCAGATCTCCTTGACCTTGCTTTCTTGCTTCAATGCTTTACTTGCCTTCTTAATTATAATACATGCCCATGGGTCTCTTAAATAGGATCCTATGCATACAATAATTAAAATTCTAATTACAATAATTAAAAACATAGACTCAAGACTTAAATTAGCCTTCAACATGCAAACACTCTCAGACTACTTAAATTAGATGAGTCTAATTCTAGAAACACATGCTAAAAAACACATGCAAGAGCATGCACACGCACAGGTTGCCGACGTCAATTTTTTTCAATCTACTTCTGATCGACGTCGGTCGATACCTGGTCCCTACCTGACCAACGTTGGCCATGCTGCCAATGTTGGTTTCTGTCTACACTCAATAACCACCTGATTAGCTTTTGGGTGAAGCTTTTAGCTCCATAACCTAACAATCTCCCACTTGGAGATAAATAGCTACACCTGTATAACATCCTCCACTAACCATCTCAGGCACCTCCATCTTCAAGCTCAATTCTGAAGACCATCCACCACACATCTTGTGATGCTAAACCTGTCAACCAAGTCCACTGCCACATCTGAACTTTCTGACAACTCCCACTGCTTGGAAAAACTCATGTCTACACTATACCTTATGTGATTTCAAACACTTGTTCAAGCTCAGCTTGAACTGTCCAGCTTTTGGTGTGCTTATCGATTCTGCATCCTGCATCTTGAACCTTACCAACACCTTCTTCACATTAGATCCTACTTGAGACAAAACCAACCTATGATCTTCCATGTCTCTTATGCCAAAGAATTTTTCTGCTCCAAATTCTTCATAACATACCTCTGAACTAACTTTACCTTTAGCTCAGAAAACTCCCTGTATATGTAACCCTGCAACAAGCAACACAATACAGTAAAAGAATAATGTTGCAATCATTATCCACCTGGTAAAGTAAAAAACACAATGGTCACATTGACCTTGACTAAAGCCATGCTTAGTCATATCCCTGTCAAACCTCCATTGCCCTGCAGCTTCTTCAAGACCATGTGCCCTTGGCCTTTCATCTCACCTATCCATTTCCGCTCTTCTTTATCCTTCAAAATCCATTCGTCTCTCAGTGCTCTCTTCCAGCTAGCAACTCTGCCAAAAAACTCCTGTTTGGTTCTTCTACAAGGAATCACATTCCTCATCCATGCCAAGCTCCCACTGTTTCCTAGATCTACCTGTTATGCTTCTTTAATGACTTCTTGATTCTTGACCATCAGTGAGAAACAAGTAGTGTAAAGAAGGGAAATGACAAATTTAAGACTTACTTACCACTTCAGTCCTTTAATGGGTGCTTGAGACTTCTTGATAGCTTGTTGTCTGCCCAAAATCCATCTCAGTGACCGATGTTGGTCACATCTCAGTCTTCACCCGACCAATGTTGGTTATGTGCAACTGTCTCCTTACCAACGTCAATTTCCCCTGGCTGATGCCAGTTGTTATCTGCCTTGAGTCACCGACGTCAGTCTTCATAGTGCCGATGTTGGTCTCTATCTGGCCGATGTCGATCCCAATTGATCGACATCAATGCTTGTGTTTTTCTGTACTTGATGACTTTTTCACCCGTGAGCCCATCTTGGATCAAAACCCTATCCATACTGCCCTGCTTAGAATTATTCAGCCCCTGTGACTGATTTCTATCCATCATCTCCTCCATAAACACCAAGGCTTCCCTGTTCATGTCAAAAGCATCAAATTTCCTTTTCCTACACTTAACTCGATCTATGCCCTCTGAATTTGAACTCATACCTTTTGACTCATGAACATGCATCTCCTTCTTATTCATGTGACCAAGCCTATTAAGCCACATCTCTGAATCTACAGCTGAAGTAGATAACCCAGAAGAAGAATTAGTAATACAAGTAGATAGGTAAAGAGTACCTACTTTATTACCTCTTGCTAAAATAAGTTCACCCTTGGAAACCTTCCAAGAATCTGCTGTGAGGGTTATTGTGCATCCCTCATCACCCAACTTCCCTACAAAAACCAAACTCTACTTCAGAACTGGGACATGCATAACCTCCTTCAACACCCATGTGTTGCCTATCTGCAATTCCAGCTGCACTTTCCCTTTGCCAACCATTTAACAAGGCGTACCATCCCCTAAGTAAAGCCCTCCAAAGTCTCCCTAGACATACTCATGGAACAAATCTCTATTTGGGGATGCATGAAAAAAAGAAATAGAATCTAAAATCCATGATTCTATCCGACTATCCAAGGAAAGTATGAGAGCATCCTGTGCCACAATACCTAAAACAGCTGCTTCATCCTTACCTTCATGTTGATTGTCTTTATTCCTCAACCAACACTCTTTCTTTATGTGTCCTTTCTTTCCACAATACCAGCAGGTGATACTTCCACTTCTGGATTTGGATCCACTCTCCATCTTCGACCTTGATTTCCCCTGCTCGACCTTCTCTCTTTGCCTTCCTCTGCTTTCAGTGCTTAAAGTGTTCCCTGATGATGATTCACTTGTGCTTTTCCTATGAATATCTTCATTCAAGATTACACTAACTACATCATCAACTTTTAAGATTTTAGAAGCAGACGCAGTATTAGATACTACCATTACCAAACTCTCCCAACTTTCAGGTAATGAGCATAAGATTAAGAGAGATCTTATTTCATCATCAAAAACAATATTGACTAAATTTAATTACCATGGAAATCACTAACATGGGTGTATACCGATCCACCTTCCTGCATTTGCATAGTAAATAGCTGCTTCATAAGAAATACCTTATTTGAAGCAGAGGGCTTTTCATATAGATTTGCCAAAGATTCCATCAACTCTACCATTGTATTACACTGTGATAAGTTGGAAATCATAGATGATGTAAGGCTCAACCTTATAGTTCCTAGAGCCTTCCGATCAAGAACGCTCCATTCTTCACCTTTATGTCTGTGGGCTTGCTTGCAACCCCACCCAACGGTAAGTACAAATCTTTCTGATATAGATAATCTTCTATCTGCATCTGCCAATGTTGATAATTCTTGTCGTTAAACTTCTCCATTCATAGTCTACTTTCATCTGCCATTGCTGTACTCCCACTCAATTAAAAACCCCTGAGAATGACTTGTAATCAAACAATACATGCTTCCTGCAACCTTAGCTCTGATACCAACTGTTAGGAAACCCGTGGAAGCACAATTGATTACTTTTCTTATAAGCAATTAAACATGGAATTATACTAGAATGATTAAGTAAATAGAAACTTGAAAAAACACAGAATTTGAGAGACAATACACAATCTTGTATTAAATAATCTTCAGAAAAAAATACAATAAAGAAGATGCCACTTCTTCTTCCACCACTAAGGCTTGCCACACCTCAAGGACTTCTTCCCTCTCTCTCTTGCTCAACCACAACCAACTCAACAACCTAAGTTGTTAACCCTCCTTGATAGCTTCAGTTGATCTCCTTGACCTTACACCTTGCAGATCTCCTTGACCTTGCTTTCTTGCATCAATGCTTTACTTGCCTTCTTCTTAATTACAATACATGCCCATGGGTCTCTTAAATAGGATCCCATGCATACAATAATTAGACTTCTAATTATAATAATTAGAAACACAGACTCAAGAATTAAATTAGCCTTCAACATGCAAACACTCTCGGACTACTTAAATTAGACGAGTCTAATTCTGGAAATGCGTGCTGAAAAACACATGCAAGAGCATGCACATGCACAGGTTGCCGATGTTAGTTTCTATCAGTCTACTTTTAACTGATGTCGGCTGATACCTAGTCCCTACCTGATCGACGTCAGCCGTACTACCGATGTCGATTACTGTCTGCACTCAGTAACCACCTGATTAGCTTCTGGGTGAAGCTTTTAGCTCCATAACCTAATAGTACCTTGGTTATTTGTTTGAAAGAGAGCCAAATCATACTTTTATTGGTTTCCAAACATTGGTCCAAATTTATTCAACACACATAAAAACTCTTTTTGGACATGACTCAAAGGTTCACTTATAGTGGGGCCTCTTATGGCCTTAGTTATGAGGATGAGAAATTTTATGATGGTCAAGATAACCCTATTGTTTTTTATGATATCCCCATAATATTAGGATTCTAAGATGATTAAAATGAATATCAACCCTAAGAAGATCAAGATAAAACCCTTCTTAGATTGATAGAATCAGGTGTTAGACTACCTTTTGACTTTCCTACAAAATAATTGCATAGCTTAGTTAGAGAAGGAGAATAATGATGGAAAGAGAAAGATTTTGCATAAATACACATACCTTCTTCCTCTAACAAAGGAAAGGAAATACAAATAGAGTCAAAACCCACAAATCTAGATCTTCTAAGGTCAAGATAATAAGACAACAATATGTAGATCAACTTGTCATAGACTTAACTAACTCCCTAGTTTCCACTTCAATTCAAAATAATGATGCAAAATAACATGAAGATATGGTGGAAAGTATGCAACAAGTATTGGATGAGAACATTACCATAGTGGATCAAGGAAATCTAAATGAATAGTTAAAGACACAAGAGACCTTACAAGATGTTCCATTTGACACAGAACATACATTTTTCAATCATTAATAACCTCTTGTTACTTTACAAACTTAGAAACCCAAAAATTCAGTCAAATGGAGGAGATCCCTCAAGATAATTTGGCTAGTTCTTTTCAACCAACCTAAAGATTGGTAAATAAACATAGAAATTTCCAAAATCAATAAAGTGTAAAACAACCAGATTCAGGGAATGTTTTACAATCCAAGAATTAAAAACCTATGTTCTCAACTCAAGAAAAAAATTAGAATCAAATCATGGATCAAAAGGTATATGCTCCCTATAGATCCACACAAAACTAGGGGCACATTCCACCCCAACAACAACAAAACTAGGGGCACATTCCACCCTAATAACAATAAAACTAGGGGCACATTCCACCCCAATAGTAATGAAACCAGGGGCACATTCCACCCCAAAAACATCTTATCCAATCCACAAATGTACCAAACATTCAAGAATGGAATTATATGAAGGAAATTGTCCAAATATTGGAGACGAATAATAGAATCAAAAAGTACAAATTTTATAAGATATGCCCATATCCATTTGATTTATCTATTCTCCAAAACACCTTTCCAACTCATTTTGAGGCACCTAATTTTGACAAGTGCAAAGGGAAAGGAGATCCACATGAATACATACAAGCATTCTTAATCTTATGTCAAGAGGTTGCTTATAGTAGTGAGTACTTACTATGACTGTTTCTATGAAGTTTAGCGAGAGAAGCTCTTGATTGGCTACTTAAACTACCCAAGGGTTCAGTTGTAGATTGGAATGATTTATCAAAAAAGTTCGTTAACCATTTCTCATACAACATAAAACATGAATTGACCATTATTGACTTATGCAAAGCTAAGCAATGTGATGGTGAATGTTTCACTACATATCTATAAAGGTGGAGAGCATTGACAGGCTACTTTCAACGTAATTTACTAGACAAATAGTTAGCTGATATATTTGCATAGAATTTGCATCTTGAAGTTACACATAATCTAAGGTTAGATTTTGCTAACTCATTTGAAGAAATTATTGACAAAGGAGTGTAGATTAAGAAGGCTCTTATTGCCAGGGGCCTTATTAAGATCTTTGTGCAAGGATAAGTGTCTAATCAGACTAAATCACTAGATCCTCAAATAGTTATATAGGATAAGTCTAAGGGATTTCATAAAAATAAGAACATGGTTGGAAATGGGGTGATAGAAACAAGACATATACAAATGGTATAGGCTATGCCTCCTCCAAATGTACAATTAACTCCCTCAAATCCACTTCCTAATTTTTAGAGACAACCTCCATGATGGACATTTCATAATAATTTTAGAGCCTTTAGCAAGTTAGGAGAATTGATTGAAATAGTATTACAAAAGATCATTATAGCTAATTAAATTATATGGCTAGTATCAAGGCCATTTCCTCAAGATCAGCCAAAACCAAATTGGTACAAAGAGAATGAATGGTGTAACTTTCATCATGCTGCTGGTCATGGTGCAGATTGTTGCATTCAATTGTGACATATTATTGAGGACTTTTTTGAAAATGGTGATATAGAAATTAAGTTGGCCCCTAATCAGGACACAAATCAAGATATGGAAATCTATAAAGATCCCTTTCCTTGACATGATCCACCACCACCAAGAAATAATCAAAATGGTCACAATCAAGGATAGAGGTAGAATCAGAACCAACAATAAGGTTTGAATCATAATGAGCATAATCAATATCATAATGCCCACACTAATAATGTGGCTTATAACAATGTACATTATGACTATAATAATATTGTGGGATACATTTTTGTAGCCCACATTGCCACTATTACTGTAAAACCACGTGGCCAATATCATGTTCCTCACAACATGGAACCCATCATTATAGGGTCAACACCCTCTCCCCCTATTAATACCATGTCGAGTTTGCATCATCATGTTGATACTCCATTTACATGGGTTACTAATCTTGAACAAAAATATCATTCTTCTAATTATAAAGGCTCCTTGCTGACCCAAAATTATAGCAATACAGTTAGTCACCCATGAATCACCATCCAAGGCCCTTTGCCTCACTCTTATAATTATAATGAATCTTTGCCACCTCTAGGTTATGCAGTTACAACTAGACACCTGCAAGTTACCATCTACGGCCCTTCACTCACTTCTTTCCATAAACCCAATGAGAACATTATGACAATAGTTCCAAAGTTGAATACTATCCCAACAAAGACTAAACTAGTTCAATCCATAGTTTAAAGGCCTTATAGTCTAACAGATCAAATAGATAAAATACCTACAAAAATTTTCATATATAAATTTTACAGACATCTAATGTCCATAGAACCATCTTCAATAAAAAAATTTAAGAGTCTATTGTGCCTAATGATATAAACCTTGATCAGTTACAAAACCTAGTTGGACATTTGTCTTCATTTTGGCAAATTACATTTGATCAAAAGGATCCACCCTTGGCCCAAATCACAATAACCCACTATACATTAAGATAATCATTTTAGATCACAAGATCAAGTGGGTTCTTATAGATAATGGTTCAGAGATGAATAATATATATCTTAAATTGGTACAATGATTGGGTTACATAGATAAAGACATTTAGCCAGAAACTATTACAATCAAGGCTTACGACAATGCCAAGAGGGAGTCATCCAGTAAAATTTGGTTGCCAGTCATGGTTGGGTCTATTTATCATCACACATTATTACATATTATGGATATTGAGCTTCCTTATAACATACTTCTTGTTCATCCTTGGATCCATGTAGTATAGGTAGTTCCATCTAATCTTCACCAATGCCTTAAGTTTCCCCATGATGGGATCGAGGTTACTATTCCCATTGATTAACAACCATACCAATACTAAAAACATCTTGAAGTAGAGTTTCATAATTATAACTATTGCCTAGGTTCTAAATTAATTATAAAGAAGAACAAAGCCATCATTTCTCATCCATCACCATCTAATTATATAGATCCTGGGGATATAGGCTCCACTTTGGTTTATCCATTTCTTCCAGCTCTAGCCAAACAAGTGATTATTAAAGATGCAAGAATTTCCATGTACCATCTAAAGGACATCCTCCATATTGAAAAATTACCAAAATCCCCTAAAACATTTGGTAAGCCTAAAACTTCCTAGACTCCTAACAAATCTGATCAAATTTGGCAACCAAAGAAAAAGCAACCAAAACCTCTTGTGGTTTTTGTACCTACAATTGTACCAAAGAAAGATCAAGATATTTTTACCAAGGAATATTGGTTATATTATGAACACCTCATTGATTATTTTTAGAATCCAAAGCATCATATCCCTAATAGGATAATGGATCATCTTGACTATATAGGGAAAGGCCTTGGCTTAGGCACAAGGAATTTTATAACCCTTCTCAGTTAGAGTTGTCAATTGGAATCATGGTCTCAGATTTAAACCACCAGAAGATGACCTTATAAAATTTGGTAGTGACTCTTTAGAAATGACTAGTAACAAGACTCCTAGTAGTGACACAACATCCCATTATAGCCTTTTTGATAAGCTTGTTGACTTAGATTTATTTGATTTAAATATCATATTGACCATAACACTTATTGAAGCTTCCCATCCTAAAGAAAAAACCCATTCTAATGGTGCTTCCCTTCCTAAAGTAGGACTTATATATTTACCATTAGTGCTTCCCATCCTGAAGCAAACCCTCACTATAACCTATGCCTTTACCATCCTGAACTCATAGGTTGGGATTGACAAAATCTGGTCATATGCCTTAATGAATTCCAAAATGAAGAATCAATTACATAATACATGGGCCTACGAGATGCATTCCCCATTGGTGACCATAAGTAGGGTTTTAATTTTTCATTGAATTCTTTTACCTAGTTTGGAGAGAAGGTAAAATTTATTTGTCATAATAAAGAACAAGCATCAAGATCTTTAGGTGAAAAACTCTTTGAGGCACTTGTTGATTAGGGAAAAATTAAAGAAAAAGACAAGCCTGTGAGTGAAAACATGTTTCAAGCACTCCCAGGTGGGAAATTTTGCTCATCCTCTCAGGATGTAGAAAGTCCATCTAGCCCAAGTTCCATAGCTAGTGCAAACATCTCTTCAGGACAACATCAAATATTTAATCATCTTGCTCTTGAGTTTCTAGAGGTTTTTACCAATTGGTCTTTACCTGAGAAGGTAGATTCTAATTCTTCATATTATCCAGATCTTTGGAAGGAACAACAAGAAAATATAGTAAAAGAATATGATCATGACCATACATTGCCTACAATTCTAGAGGATGGATCCACACTCCTTATGGAGAGCACAATAGAAGTGAATTTGGGAACCCATGAGGATCTTAAAATTATTTATCTTGGAGCTTCCCTTACTAAAGTAGAATGTGAACATATTATATCCATTCTTAAGGATTATATAGACATCTTTGCATGGGCATACTTTGCAATTCTAGGCTTGGATCTAGATTTAGTTGTACATCATCTTGTTATTTACCCTGATCCTAAACCAGTCAAGCAAAAGTTGAGAAAGATGCATCCACACATCACTCTTTTGGTTAAGGCTGAGTTAGAAAAGTTGTTAAGAGATAATTTTATCAGACCACTGACTACTCTAAATGGATTTCTAACATAGTGCCAGTAAGTAAAAGGACCCTAGACATACGTGTTTGTACTGATTTTCATGATATCAATAAAGCATGCCCCAAAAATGATTTTTCTCTACCCACCATCAACATGATTTTCAACTCAAATGTTGGGTATGAGATGCTATCCTTAATGGATGGATTTTCTAGTTACAATCAGATCAAGATAGCCCCTAAAGATCAACATAAGACCACCTCCACCACTCAGTGAGGGACATTATGTTACCAAGTCATGCTATTTGGTTTAAAGAATGTTAAAGCCACATATCAAGGTGAAATGACTATCATCTTCCAAGACATGATGCATGACATTATCAAGGACTATGTTGATGATATACTAGAAAATCAAGAACAATAGCTGGACACCTTGACATTTTATGAAGAATATTGGAGAGGCTTTGTGCATATAAATTTTGCTTGAATCCTAAGAAATGTGTCTTTAGAGTCACATCAGGAAAATTACTGGGGTTCATTTTATCATAATGAGGGATTTAATTTGACCCTATAAAGGTTAATGCTATTATGGAAATGCCTCCACCAAACAATATTAAATAGTTGTGAGGTCTATAAGGAAATGTCTAGTTTATACGTAAGTTCATTTCTCAATTAGCAGATAAGTGCCACCCATTTACCCATATCTTAAATAAAGGGGTAACATTTTAGTGGGATGAATATTGTTAGATAGTATTTTCAAAGCTTAAAACATACTTGGACAATCCACCAGTCTTATGACCTCTAACATAGGAAAGCTAATGTTATTTATATATCAGCCACAAAACATGCACTAGGGGCACTTTTGGCTCAGCATGATGATCATGGTAAGGAACACACAGTTTATTATTTAAGCCACACATTGGTAGCCTATGAACATAATCATATGCCTATTGAGAAGGCATGTTTAGCTATGGTGTTCACCACTCATAAATTGTGACATTATATGCTAAATAACAAAACTATTGTTATCACCAAGGTAGATCCTATCAAGTTCCTTTTATCTAAATTAGATCTTCAAGGATGCATGGATAAATGGATTATGCTTCTCAGTGAGTTTTATATTGAGTACCAAAATCAAAAGACAATTAAAGGCCAAGTTCTTACTGAGAACTTGTAGAAGCTCCTATTACACCCACTTAACCCCTCAACTTTGACCTTCCAGATGATTATATCATGATGATAGAACAAGCATCACAAGAACATGAATATTAGACACCCTATTTTGATGGATCATTCACATCCTGAAGATTTGGAGCTAGCATATTATTGATCATGCCATAGGGGGATTTTATCCCCAAAGCATTCCATATACAATTTTATTGTATAAACAATATGGCTGAATATGAGGCATTGGTTTTAGGGCTCTGTCTTGCCTTACAATGGGACATTCAAAGCTTAAAGGTCTATGGAGATTCATAGCTAATAATAAATTAGAAAATTGACTAGTATCAAAAAAGAGACAATAAGCTTATTCCTTACAAGCAAATCATTGATAACCTTAAACCACATTTTAAATCTCTACAGTTTGAGCAAGTTCTACGAGTCAACAATAGATATGTCGATGCCATGGACACAATTGGTTCCATGATTCAAATGCATGATAGTGCTAAAGAGTATCAATTCCTAATTGAAATTCTTCTTTAGCTGACACATATTCTATCAAATTTAGAGAGGATATGCATCATTGCTGATCCTAATCCCTCACCTGAGTTACCATGGTACCAATATTTTTATAACTATTTACATAGCCATTTATTTCTTTCCAACCTTTCCAAAAACCAACAAAAACTATTCCTTCATCACTTAACATGTTATATCCTCCTTGGAAACACACTTTATTTTAAAGGATATGATGGAATGCTTATTTGTTTTTTATCTTTGGGAGAATCCAAGCAGAACTAAAGGAGGTTCATGAAGGAATGTGTGGGGCCCATACCAATGGTCTATTCCTAGCAAAGAAACTTCTCAGAATAGGCTTTTATTGGCCTAAAATGGAGACAAATGCTTGTAATTATGTAACAAAGTGTGTTCCTTGTTAGCAGCATGGTAACTTGATACATGTACCTTCCTTACTATTGCAACTGAATATAACACCATGACTGTTCTCAACATGGAGTCTTGATCTCATTGGGAAAATTAACCCAACATCTTCAAATGGTAATAAGCACATTTTGATTGTAACTGAGTACTTTACCAAGTGGATTAAGGCCATTCCTTTCACTTATGTTATCAAGAAACAAATAGCCAAATTCATTCATTACCATATCATTTATCGATATGGCATCCCAACCTATATTATATTTTATAATGGTGGATCCTTCGTAAACTAAGATGTGAAATATCTTTATGTAAAATTCAAAATCAAGCACAAAAAATCCACTCCATATAACCCACAAGGCAATAGACAAGTTGAGGCATCAAATAAAACCATTTTATCCATCTTAAAGAACATTGTTAATGATGCTAGCCATAATTGACACTTATAACTCTTTCTTGCCCTCTAGGCTTATAGAACCAATCATTATACCCCCACTAGAGCTACTCCATACTCCCTTGTTTTTGTCACTAAAGCTATCATCCTGATCGAGATTGAGACCCCATCATTAATAATATCATTGTAACACATTGAAGATGATGAAGACTATAGAGCCTCATGGCTGCAAGAACTAGAACTTCTTGATGGTAAGCATTTGGCTGCTCTAAAAAACTTACATGCCTATCAGAATAGATTATGGATAAGCTACAACAAAATGAATTATCTCTCAAGAATTTGAGATTGGTGACTTAGTTTTGAAAGAGAACTAGAAGAACATGAATGTTGAACCCAAAAAGAAAGGCAAGTTTCAACCTAATTAGTTAGGACCATATATTGTCACAACAAACTATGGATCAAGAGCATATCAATTGGCTAAACCTAATGGTGAATAAATTTTAGAGACCATGAACATTATACACTTTAAGATATTCTATGCATAAACAAATTTGAACCATTGTCTATAAGACCTCTGACTTGAGGGTAACTTATGTTGTTGTAATTTTATCCCATCTTTTTATCTTACCTTAAACACATTTTATACTACCCTGGTCCACTTTTCATGAATCTCGATAGTAAAGGCTTTGAACCCTTGGCACTCTAAACACATTCTTTATCCCATTATGGATTGATCTCTTTGAGAGGCATATTCTTTATTTTATCTAGGACATGTTATAAGCTTGAACACTTTTTGTCCCTTGACCAATTATGATCTCGATTATGTTTCATGAACATTATGACCATCTTCAATAGTAGTTCAACAAGGACAATATTGTAAAATTTTAGACAAGTGAATAGCCACATCTTCTCAATTCAAGTATTTATTACTCTTTCTTATTTTATCAAGACCCTCATTCTCACTAATTTATGAGCATGAGATGTTGTAGCCAGCTTAGTTGTCTTATTGGAACCTCTACTCTCAAGACATGCATCTCCTTGACTAGATGGTCCCACCTTGTGCATATTTTATCCCAAAAACACCAAAAATATTAGAAATACTTTGAAAATACCAAAAACATTAGTACATGATCCATAAAAGAATAAAAACATTATCTCACACTTTTATACATTTGTACATTCCCATTCTACCATCCTACGCTCTCACCATTTTGTGAGCAACTATTAAGTTTGAACGCTCTCACCATTTTGTGAGCAACTATTAAGTTTTAATGTTCTTACCATTTTTCAAGTAAATAAACACCATTTCATTTCATCTTGTCCCATGTACTTGCCATTTTGCAAGATCATTCTTTATCATCTCATCAGCTTTTTATTTACCAGACGATTCTCATTTATTTGTCATATCTTCCATTTATTATATAACATTAATTAAGATAGTCTGATCATCATTTTTCTTCTATTGTATTTCTTGGGAGAACTACATTTGGCCTAAATTTCATGTTGGAACATGCATTCATAGAACTATGTAGGCAACACCCACTTGTCTTATACATCTAGAGTCAGCTCAGCCAACCTCTTCCTTTTATTCTCTTCCCCCATTTCTTTTATCATTATTCCTCTTTAATTAGGGAACAATTGTCGTGTCATTGTTATTTGTTATGATGTCGTAGAAAGTAACACCTTTACCGCACATGCATGAACATTTGTCTTTAAACTGCACTAACTTAGTTTTTTGTTTGTGTGTGTTTTGTTATGTTTTCTTGGTGTTTTGTTGTGCTTTCATACCTCTCCTTTTATTTCTTATCCTTTTCTCTTTTTATTACTTCTTGTTCCATTCTTGGTCTTATGTTTCTTTGTCTTAGTTTTTTGTTTGATTTTGCTTTTCTCTTTTGTGTTCAAGAATGCCTTGATGGTCCACATGGATCTTGATTATTCATATCATGGTATCATTTCATTAAGATGTTATTGTTCCTACTTAAGTCTTGATAGATCATATTTTTTATTTCAAGTTAGGTTCATTTATGTTGTCTTTTTCTTTGTTTTTATTTTTCTATTTAAATATAAATCACTGTAACTCTAGTTTTGGTCATTGTTTTACCATTATCCTTAGTTATAGATATTCACATTTGAATTGGATTAGTTAAATTGGAATCTTATGTAATTCTAAGTTATTCATACTTATGATACCTAATTTCTTTTTCTATAGCAAGCAATTTGTGCTCAAGTCTCAAAGTCTTAACGTCAACATCAGCGTTGATGAACGATTCTCAAGAACTCTTTGCAAAACCCAGGCTCATGATGTGGAATTAGGATTATAGGTAGCATGCATTTTAGTACTCAATTTTATGCTTAGACATGCATCTCTTTGCATACATTATGAGTCTAATCAAATTCTTGGTCTATTTTTCATCATTCCTCATTCCATTCTCTCCCAAACTTGGGTGAACTACATTGGCTTGAAGTTCATGTTAGAACATGAGTCCATGGAACTATATAGGCATCACTCAATTTATATTGAGGTTAGTTTAGCTATCTCCATTCTTATTTTCATCTCTCTCATCACTTTGTGCATTTTAATATTCTTGGTTTTATATGGATTTATAATCCATTACACCATCGCATGTACGTTTGCACCCGCTCACTTTAACCTATCTTTTGGGTTATATACTTGAACTATTTTGATTGCCAATTACCCATGTTGGGGCCCAACATCTAAACCACATCTGAATCAAATCAGTTTTATAGGGTCAAAATCATTCTTTGTTCTTTATCAATGATCAAAATTTACCCTACTAGGGCAAAACTATTTTATCATAATCACATTTGCTCTACCAGGGCACTTCTTATTATCTTATCTTTGGAGACCATATTCTAGTGGTGCTTCCCTTCCTGAAGTAAAACATTTTCCCTTTTCCTCTAATTCCAAGCTCTCTATATTAAATCCCATGATGGAAATATTTAGTGTGCAACTTGTCTCAAGATTGATCAATGTTATAAACACGTAGCTTGTACTCTCAAATTGGGTACATTTATAGTGTGTCCCTTACATTTATGGATTGTATATTTCCCATTCCCCCTATATATAGGGCCTATTATAATTCTATTTATATTTTGATCATTGATGGTAATCATGTGTGCAAGCATTAACTCATTTGGATGTGATCTATTCCATAGGTTAACCTCTCACTTTCTCTCTCTTTTCAAGAGTCTATCCTTTTATTCCATCTTGGTATGTCCTCTCAAGGGGGCATCATGGGTCTATTCTAATTTCTTCTTTAAAACTATTTTCTTTAAAAAGACATTGCTTCACCTGAATGTCTTGTTATTCCTTCTCAAATAGGGGTAAAATGTAGACATCCAATTCCTAACACCATTTGTGTTGAAATTTTCAATCTTACTTAAATTGCACTTAAATGCACATTTTAGGTCAAAATCCATAAAACACCCTAAATAGTTCAAAATGGTCACCTATAAGTGTCAGTTTAGATCAAAGTGTCCCTAAATAGGCAATGCATTTTATAGGCTAGTTAACTTTAATCAGATTATTTCAAGTCAAAATGACCATTTCACCATTTAGTGCTTTGGATCACTCTTTTCTTCTAATTTATTGGTACACATCATGTACCTTTGTTATTTGGTATTGGTAACATCTTAAATGGGAATACAAATCCAACACATCTAACATCACCTTCCAGTTCCTTTTCAGTCAAATTACAACCCAATAATATGACTTTCTAACTATTTTGATTAATTGAGGGCCAATTCTCAAATAATTTCATAAATGTTGATTAACCTTGTTTAAGGCTAATTAATCCAAATCAAGAGCTTAAGTAGATTTTCCATGAGAGTTGTTTAATATTTCTTTTTGAAAATTGATTCTTATTATCTGCATCATCAAGTGACATCATTTCTTGGGAGGACATCCCTAGGCCATAAATGCCACAAATATCAATATTATAGGTCATCCATGCTTCTTTAATGCCCCTTATTCCAAGGTCATGATGAATATAATTATAGATTTAATTTCAAATATTAGGATTATCCATAGCCACACATTTTAATCTTAAGATGGATGGTCATAGTTAATCCTAACCAATCTAAAAAATCTATAAATAGAGAGGCCATGAACATCATTTCTAAGTTATTTTGGTGCAAGGTTATTATGCTCAAATATATTCAAAGCTTGAATATTGCAAAGTTATAATGTTAAATTATTTTCAAAAGATTTTGTATTTGATCATAGATTTTACTTGCAAGCTTCATTGATAGGTTAGTTTAGTGATTTGGAATTAAGAGCCTAGGTTTTATGGAGTGTTCTTGAGGCATTGGAGGAGCTTACCGATATTGTTGACAAAGACAAAGATGATTTATCAAGGGAGAACATGTTTTTGAGCCATATGAGCATGGTGAATCCATTTGAGAAGGTAATATGGTGTTACTTTCTTTCATTTATTTATTGCTATCCTTTGTAATTCTCATAGGAATAGATAGGCTTGGTTAGTTAGTTATTTATGCATGTTTCATTATTTATGGACTAATGCTTAACTAACTTGCTTTGTAATCCTCTCTACAACTACACCTATGAAGGGTGATAAAAGGGTTGTTAATTTTCTTGCTAAAATTAAAAACATTAAATCCCAATTAGATGGATGTAATTTTAATTTGATTCAAGATCAATTGATTTGTTTTATGATTCAATTAAATATTCATGAAAAGTTTAGAAATTTCATTTCAATTTTGAATTCTAAGTATCAAACTGAGCAAGATATCCTTGATCTTACCACTTTGTCTGCTCTCCTAATTCAAGAAGAATAAGTTATGACAAATTTTGATTCTAAATAAAATGCCACTCAATTACTTCTCACATTAAATAATATTTTTGATAATACTAAAAACCATAAATCTAACCCTAATTCTACTAAATACAAATATAGAAATAAGAAATTTGGTAATAAGAATCAGACACCTTAGTTTAATAGAAATTGTAATCTATGTGGTAAATTTAGTCATAGAAGGAAACCTATTATAAAAATAAAGATAGAATTAAAAATAAATCTTGTAAAAATAACAAAATAAATAAAACTAATCAAAACAAGTAGAAGAATTGAAACCCTAACCATAATAATAATCAGGATTCAAATGTTATTTCTTTATATGTTGATTTATGTGCTTCAAATGAGAATGAATAGATTTTAGATAGTGGTGCATCACACCATATGACATGCTTATCTGATATTTTATGTGATTCTAGAGATATCTCTGAAAGAATTTACTTAGGAGATAATTCTTTTTTAGAAGCAACTAAATGGGGAAAAACAAAATTTTCAAATGTTGCTATTAATTATTTTCTAAGGTGACTATGACATTTATCCCCACTTAGCATTAAGGGGGAGTGTTAGAGCGTTTAATCTTAAGTGGGATTATTGACCCTTAGCATTGGTAAAGTTATTATATAATAGTAATATATTATTTATTACTATGAGGTGAAAACCTCATGAAAATAAATAATAAAGTTATAATTATTTAATGAGTTACCAAAATTTAATTAAATGACTTTATTGAGATGGATGGGTCCATTATTTTTACAACAGTCACCTCCTTTAAAATTTCACTATAAAATAGAGTTTTACCCTTATTGTGAATACATATCCAAATATGAATTATTTTTATCATATTAAACCTATGATTTTTGTGAAGGCCATTCTATGAAGAAGTGAGAAGGTAAAATAATTTGTATTGGGGTTATTTTTTCTCAATTATTGAATATCACTCATGGGTTTTTTACCTCTTAGAGGTTTTCTCACTTAAAATATCTATTATTTTCTCATATGATTTGCCTATTCATTTACACTTCTAAATCTCATCTTGTGTATTGTTATATATATGTATACATGAAATCTTTCACCAACTTGTGGTCAATCAAATCAACATCTCTTACCAATGTAGGAATGATGTTTTCCAATAGTATAAACAACTAGTTGATGAACTCTTAGAATCATTTAAACACTACCACATAAAAATCAACCCTACGAGCTACCAATAAGTTCACCAATACCATGGCTTCTATCGCCTCTTGGAATCCCATTGGTGTCTTCTATCTTTAAACTATCTATTGTTATCCACAAACTTACCCAGTCTTCTTACATCAAACTACATTCTCCCACCATTTTTAATGTGGAAGAGACCCAACCTGACCTTTGGTATCATCAAACCTTTGACTATCTTAACCTTTCCATCATTACTTATGGGATTTATAGGAATGTTCAAAGAAAATTTATCTATAGTACCTCACAATATACCATTATGGGGGGAATTATTTATAAGCGTGTCTTCGATGGTCTCCTCTTTTGTTGCCTACACAGTCATGAAGCCTCTCATGCTATCGAGGAAATGCATGATGGCATATGTGGGGGACACTTTAGTGACCTCATTTTAGTTAAATACATCCTTTTTCTCAGCTATTACTAGCCTATCCTTAACCAAGACTACTATGATTATGTGAAAAAGTGTGTTAAGTGTCAACAATATGCTAATTTGCATCACGCACCTAGCCATAGTCTTCACATTTCCACTTATTTATGGCCCTTTTCAAAATGGGGTCTAGACCTTATTGGTGAATTAAACCCTCATTATTCATAGTGACGCCATTTTATCATCACTATGACCAAATATTTTACCAAATAGGTAGAGGTTATTTCTCTAGTCTTGACTAAAGTGAAAAAGATTATTGACTTTATCAACCATCACATCATATTTCATTTCAATGTTCCTCACAAGATTATCATTGATAATGGTAAATCCTTTAAAAACAAACAAGTCTACGGTCTTTATGATGATTTCCTTATTAAGTTAAGCTTTTCCTCACCCTATCACCCTCAAATGAATGGATAGACCGAGGCATCTAATAAAACTCTTGATAACATGCTAACTAAAATGGTCAATTCATACGGTTGAGATTGGCATTTTCACATCCCCTTCACCTTATTAGCATATTATACTAGAATTAGGACCCATATAGGTGTTACCCCTTTCTCTCTTTTGTTTGGAATGGAAGTAGTCTTGCCTCTCAATGTCTAAATTCCCTCTCTTTTCATATCTTTGCAAGATCTCATTACTGAAGATGATTATCATCAGCACCATTTAACCTAGCTTGAGATACTTGATGAGCATCGCTTAACCACCCTTACCCATATTCATGTCTACCACAAGTGAATCAAACATGCCTATAATAAACACCTTAGAGTATGAGAATTCAACATCGAAGACCTCATCCTAAAAGAAAATCAACATGTCACCAATATAGATAAAATCAAGTGGGAAAAGTTTTCTTTCAATTGGATTAGACCCTATATCATAACCCATAAGTATCAATCATGAGCTTACCGATTATCCTCTCTTGAGGGAAACCCATAACCTGAGCCCCTCAATGCTTTGCATTTGCTTCTATTCTTCTATTAAGAAGGATAAAATTCACCTTTTGTTTTAAATTAAGCTCATCCATTGATTTCAACCATAGTCATCTCCCTATTTTAGGGGCAAGTGATTAAACAATAAATCATGTGATTATCCATCACAATCATAGCTTTATCTTGAAAAATGGGTACCATGACTCTACCCATGGCATGATTCTCATGGTAATTTCCTCCCTTTTTTATAGAATGGATTCTCATGATCGTTGTCACCTATACCTCTTGATGCCCAAAAAACCTTCTTGTGATTTTAGTTTTACCTTCATAAAGGTAAACCCTTAAGCCAACCTAAGCAAGTCTATGTCAACTAAAATCAAACAAAATAATAAAAAGCAAAAATCCAAAGCAATGGCCATTCTGTATCATTCCTAGCATTCATAAACTGCTCCTTTGAAGGATAACTATTAAAAACATATTTGAAATTGCTCAAAGTGAGGTGGACTGATCCCTTGAAGGACATGTATCAAACTCCCTTGAAGGATGGTTGAGTAATTTTTTTTGTCAAAATAAGCACTTTCTTGGAAGATTCCCACATTGATCAACTTTCCTAACTCCCAAGCAACAATAAAAGTAAAAAAACCATTATCAAGCAATAACAACATCAATATAATTTTGAAAGCTACAATTGGCTCCCATATGCAAGCCAAATTTTGAAAGCCCCAATAAGCTCTCATGAGTAGACTTCCTGCATCGATCAATCTACACTTTGTATGACATAGACTTGTTTATACTAACTTTTTGGACACATATGGAAGAGGCATGCTAGTCTCACAAGAAGGTTCTATTTTCATCTATCTCCCCTTTATACACTATAGTTAAGGTATTTTAAGCTTGACATTATGTGTTCAAGACACCTTTTTTAACCAACTAAAGAATGATCATTGAAGCATTTGAAGGGCTTATGTTTATTAAGCCAATCCAACTTCAGTTTTATTTTAGTCCTTATCAAATAAGAAACATCGTGCCCTCTTCTTATCCTATCATGACTAGTTGATATTTTCATTTTGATGTTTATCTCTTGATTATATTCTTTGTTCTCCCATATCATGTTGACAATTAACTTACCTCATGTGTTTTATTTTTAAAAAAAAATTAACAACAAACTTATGCATATGTGTCATAAGCACAATCATAACCAAAACAAGAATAATAACACCATAACATCCATGAGCAATATATCAACCAACAATTTTCCATCACATGTCTAAATCTAAATAATGAAGCATATACTCATTAAAATTTAGCATGTCATAAGCATAACCATAAATAAAATCCATCTCATGCCTAGCTAGGTATGTCTACATCAGTATTTAGCAGTCATAAAATAAGCATAATCCATAATCAATATAAATATCACATCATAAGCATTAACACCAAAGAACACCATAGACCATGAGCATGAGAAATAAACAAAGACCATATATATAAATCATGAGTCAAATAACATCATAATGTTTACAAATATATATATATATATATATATATATATATATATACATGTCTCTCTCAAAATATACATCTCATCGCATTAGCTTTTACACTAGAATAAAAATGGTATACGACAATATAAATATATATATATTCAAGCTGTCTTGTTTATGCCCTAAAGGCACCAATGTATCTTAGAGTACCACTAGATCTCTATGTTTTCTCCCTTGCAATACCTACCTATCCCCTAGATGCACCTATATGTCTAGTTACAGATACAACCCACTAACCTAGTGTCACCATGTTGACACTACCTACCAAGCTAGATCTATACTCACCCCATCAGGGCTTTGTTGGGTAGTGAGTGAAGATTATCACCTCATAGTACTAAAAATACTATATAGTGGCTATGTACATATACATATCAATGGTCCCTTCTAGACCTAATGGTGTTGTTACTACTCCTCTGGTCTAACTCTGAGCATCTCACTCTTGGGTGACCTAGGCTAGTTTAGCTCTAGCCTAGTCCATCTCACCTATCATAGGGGCTAGCTGGCCTTGTAAAGTAGAAACCTAACCCTATAATTTAGCCACTTACCCTTGTAATTAAATTACATGTGCTTATGCAATTATTAACACTACTCTTGCTTGTCCATTAGGGCTAGCCCCTTGTACTTATGCCCTTTGGCCCCTTAGATGGGTCCATGCCAACACCCTCCTACCACTATCACCATTACCAAAATAAATTTACACACATAAATCCTGGTACCATGCCATGTACCCATCTACAAAGTTAACATCATCTATCTATGGCCTAGTTGGTAGCTCCTTGTGATCTAGCAAAGTTGGTACTAGATGTGGCTCTGGCAGTATAATCTTTGAGTCCTCGTGCATGTATCTCAAGAATGCACCTAGAACACCTTAAACCAAGCCAAACTATCTATGCACCCTATCAAATAGGATGAGCTTTACCTTCCTATCCCACCCAATGAATATTTATTTATAACTCTATAGAGATAGGGGCTACATCCTATAGCTAGGCCATACTAGAAACTAAACATAGGGCCTTGATCACTAGTGCACCTAGTGCACCCATAAACCAAAACACATCATGTGCACTTCCCCTTACACTTAAAGTGATGAAGTCACCTCTCCACCACATGAATCTAATTGATAAATCTATCTACGTGTATCCCATCCATGGTAGCCCCACTATCCTCAACACCTAAATGTGCTCATAGGTCTAGCAATGTAGAATAAGACCAACATTGATGTTGTACCTCCTATGGGCCTTGAATCCCCATATCTCCTTGTATATCTACACCAAGAGTATAGGTACCCAGCTAAATACAATCTACCCTAGTAGAAAGTCAACTAGCACCCACAGTAACAAGTATGGGAACCTCTCATTGTTCAATTTGAGAAGAGCAAAACATGAAATGACCATCATAAGCATAATCATGAGTCTCCTCTCGCGTGACACCCTCTCATATAGCATGTTTTATCTAAACCCCCCAGCATGCCATCTGACCTAATTACTATCATCTCTATATAATAGCTTAATTTGATCCTCTCACTCTCACTTTATGTGATAGATCAAATCACACCAAAGAGGTAGTTGTGTTATCCTGTGCACATCCTTTGGTAAGATTGTCATCTCACTAGTTGGAAGTAAAAAGGTGTTCATAGTTAGATCCCATCTCTTGATGAGAGATATGATCATACATACATCTTGAGCCACATGCTAATAATGCCACATCTCTATGAGGTTGACCTCCTCCATATGGGCCTAGTTATTTGGGGTCATCCCCTAATGGATTTCCATAAAGATGAGTGGCACTCGATTGTGCATCTGTATCTATCTTGTGCCTACAAACATTTGCTAGGAAACATAGCTTAGTCACCTACACTAGTGTTTCCTACCAACTAAACCTTTTCCTACACCTACCCTACCTTATCCTTCAACTTTACATAGTAGCCTATTTCTATACCCATCCTACCCATCTAATTAATACCTACCAAATTTACCCTCTAATCTACAAATTCAAACTACACCTAAAATATCACATCTAATTTGCCTTAGCATTTTAAACACTTTTAAAAACCCATTTTTTCACTAGGTGCCCGCCAATGGTCATGGTGACCACTGATGGTCAGACATCCATTTCCCTATGGATGTCGACCCTCAATGGTCAGACCTGACTACTGATGGTCATTATGGGTGTTTTATGAGTAGAACACCCAAAACCTAACCCACCCTAAAACTAACCAAACCACATACAAAATATCCTAATTTTCCACCCTTATTCACATACCCACCTAATTCACTTACCCATCCATTTAATTTTCCTAATCTCTCATAAATTTACCCAAATCCCACAAAAAGCCTAAGGCATAACCATTCAAACCACCACCTTCAAACCCTGATGCAGTTTCCAAATCAACCTAAACTATCAAATTAAGGATGCCCCCTACCTCATTCCATGACTATCATTGAAGATTAAGCTATGGACCCACCCATCCTCATTCGCATCTACATGCTCCCTACATCCTCATTGGTCCCTTAAGTCTTTTTAATAACACCAAATCAATAGGCAAACCTCAACACATCCACCTTAGCAGTCACTATCAATAATATTTTCACCCAAAAATGCCAAATGCTAGAGCTCTATAGTCAAAAGTGAAAATGATTAAAATGACATTCAAATTCACTTTTCACACATGACCTTTTAGGATGTATACCCTGATCATTGATGATCAGGGTGACCATCACTAACCGCCCTTGAGCACCATGATCATCATAGTTATGAGGCTCACCTTTTTTCTCTCAAATATAAGTAAACCCTTTTTAATTAGCATAACCAAATCATTTACCCACCTATGGAGACTAGCTTCTCTTCCCACCTCAACCACCTCATCATCTCACTATTGGTCCTTTTCAGCCCAACTAGTGTGCATTTTTGTGATGAGCTTTTTTGTGGTCCTTTTGACCATAATGACAATATTACCATGTTGAATACTTTTTAAACTTGCATCACCTCTCACACACTTAACCCACTTATGTCTTTTTAGGAGCACTTTCTACCTAAGATACCCATGATACTTGACCAAGTTTGTGTTTTCACTGGGTGCACTTCCTACCTTAGATACCCACCAAAACTCAAACCTTGCCTAGAATACTTGCATTTACGAGTATTTTCAGCCACCATGCCTACATGTAGTCACATGGTCCACTTGTCACTTATCCTTCTAGCACCAACCTTTATTTTTACGAAATATGGCAACCTAATCAATGTATTATCTTAGTTATCACACCTTTTTTTGCACTTTATGTGCTTGTTTATGATTCAGTGCCTAACCTATTATCCACCTTCATCATCACCTTTTTCACCTTATCAAATATACACTTGATTCTATTTTATCTCATCACCTCCTAATTTGAGGGGAACACCTCCTCCCATACTCGAGGCCACTAGACCTATAACCAATACACTATTTTTGTTTTATAGTTTATTGATTCAAAGATGTATAACAAAAAGGGGAAAATATAGACACCCAAAATCTGCACACAATGATTCTAAATGTTGAATCACCCCTAGACCACCTTTAAACCCTAACCAACCCTAACCATGGTTAGTTTAACCAACTAAATTAATCAACCTTTTTACCCATCTTCACCCTTCACCCTCGACCACCGATGGTCAGAATGACTATCGATGGTCACCTTGACTATCGATGGTCAGGGTGTACCTCTTCAACCAGAAATATGTAAACCATCCACCTTGATTTTTTAAAAATAACTTGTCCTCATCAATGTGTGAACTCATTCATGAGCGAGTTAAAATTAGGGAGTCCAATTAATGTCTTGTTGTACCTCTCCTTCCTTGGCTATAAGAAGAGATGAGTAGGGAGGTGAAAATCATCTTCAATTGTTATCAAGAGATTATGTATCTAGAGTTCCTTTTTTGTAGGTCAATCATCATGATTAATCTAATGATCCATTTATCATGTCAAAGAGCCAACTAGACATCATCACTATGCTAAAATGTCAAATAATGTTACTCTATTGGAATCATGTTAGACTCCACCAATGATACAACCACCTCAAGCACCCAACATATCAATCTTCTGAAACATAAGTATTTATTTCCTAGTATTCAATTACTTTATTGGCCTTTCACACTTAGCCCAACACTAAACCACCTCTCAAAATTCAATTTTGGGATCTTATTAACTAGTCATATACCAACCTAGACCTACACACAGTAACCACTAATAGTTGTCTCAACCGTTGATGGTCTGTCTAACCACCAATGATCATCTTGACCATCGATGATCAACTTAACCATTGATGGTCATTCCAACCATTGATGGTTACTATGGTAGGAAATTCTAACAAGCTATTTCCACCTACCTATCTCAAACCAAATTTGATTATCTATGTCCCTACCTATTCATAGACCCCTACCTAATTTTTTGAAGTATACTTGATGCATTTAGAATTAGTGTTGACTTGTTTATTGCTACATTAATCATTTCTACTCTTTTTTTATCAATCATCTCTTGTGTTTGATTTCAATACCTTTTGATTATTGATGCAATCATTTTCTATTCTATTTATAAAATTAATTATTTAAAATGTGTGGATTGACAACCCTTGAGGAAGTTCTTGCTTTTTGGATCTAGCTATCACTAGGAAATCCACTCAACTATCTATCTAACAAATAAATCTTCTTAGTGTTTTATTTTTAGGTCATCCTCCTAAGCCAAAGAGGATCTCTTCATAATCTTTTGATTCATGCATGCAAAATCAAATAGGTTTTTCAATCATACCCATATTTAGTTTCTTCCTCTTCCCTTTTTAAAATATAAGCTGAAATTCACTAAAATAATGGAGGCTTGACCCTAGTCCCTAAGTGATTTATTTTGCCTCTAGTCATGCTTATGTAATGGGTCCTGATAGATTCCCATCTACTAATTCTTAGATTGATTGGTTAGGATCTCCCCTTATACTACTATATCCCCCTTTTCAATTAGATCTTGAATGTAATGTTTCAAATGCATACATTTTTTAGTATCATGCCCCTTAAACTCTCTGATATTGACAAAATTCATCTTCATGATACCAATTTGGTCAAGGTTTACTATCATCCAATGGTCACAATCTAGGGAAAGTGATCATATTTGTAGTTATTAACTATTGTAGGACCACTTCTACAGGTATTTTGAGACTAGTTAAAGGCCTTTTTCCTATTCAAGGTTTTGGTTTTCCCCATGGTACCCTTATGATAGATACATTTTGCTTATTAGTAGGGGACATTTTATGGACCATTTGAACATGTTTAGAATCTATCACTCCATCCCCCATGACATTTTTGTTTTTATTAAATATTTTTGTCTTATTGAAAAAGGTATTATCTAGATTACGACTTTATTCACTTTGGGTATACAATTTAATTGTACCTTTCTCAATTAGGTCCTTTTCAATTTAGATCCCCTTATCTATGATTTCAGTAAAAGATTTTGCACATTGTCGTTTTAATTGATATTTCAATTTAAGTATTGAGTTTGTCAATGGACATTTTAGCCAACTCTTTTTATATAATTGTGTAATGAAATTAGCTAGAAAGACTTCTCCAACATTTTAGGAATGAAGCTAGTCTTTCTCCATTTCTTTGTTAAGTGTTTAAAGATCTATGATAGATATACCATGATCAATATTGAAGAAGAAGTGTCACACAAATTTTTATATCAACTCTCCAAAGTTGGATACGGATCCTTTAGGTAAATGCATAAACCATTCCAATGTGGGCCCCATGATCTTTTTGGGAAAAAGTTTGAGAAGATAAACATCATCATAAACAACCTCATGACAAGCTACATAGAATTTTTGTACATGATCTCAGGGATCCCCTTTCCCTCTATATTTGTCAAAATTTGGGTCCTCAAATTGTGCTAGGAAAGACATTTGTAGAATACTCATGTCCAAAGGGGATGTGTAAAAATATTCATATTTGTATCTCATTGCTTGTGTGTAAGGATTGAACTGCTGAAGAGTCTCTTTCATCATCCTCCAATCTTGAGCAAACGAGGTGTCCATGAGGGGATTTGAAATTTGAGCTTGACTATTTTGGGGTCTTGAATGACTAGGGTTGGTGTTTCTAACATGTTGTCTTGGTGATATGGGCCTTTTATTTTGAGCATAGAATTGTAAGGCAAGGGAGTTGATTTTCTGGGTCAATTGGTCTAATTGATCCTCTAGGGCTCTTTTTCTCTTATTAACCTCAATGTGATTATTTTGTAGTGATTCTTATTATTCTTCAAGTTCTTACTCATGTTCCACAAGATTGTCTTCTTCTTGCTCTTGGTTATTATTAGTTTGATGAAGTGGAGTGTTGGGACTAGTGGATGGATGGATGATATGTTTCAAGAAGTTTGGATAAAAGTTAGGAGGTAATGTTCCCCCCATTCTAATGACCTGGGCTAGGATTTGATCATGATTTTCATAAATATATTGATCAAATTGGGCCCTAACCTCATCACTATGGAATAAGTCACTTTTAAATCGGTCCTCTTCTCCATGGGTATGCATGTCACTATGAATGTCATCATTATCCTAGTTTTAGTCACCTAGGTTCCCCAAGAAGTAATTTTTATGGTTATATCCTTGTCTCATTCTCAAAATTTGGGCATGAGTTCAGATAGACATGATGGATGATGTAAGAAAAGTGATTCAATGTTTTAGACATCCAATTCTATCCACAAATAGCTTATAACCAAACCTCATACTGATTCCTACCAAACATTGCAAATTAAGCCTAGGAATCACTAAATGTCCCAAAATTGGTTGTGTATCTTTCATCAAATCTCATAATATTTTGAGGAATCCCTATTTGGGATACTAGCTCGTACACAACAATAACCACTCATGGATTCATCCTCAATTACCTTGTGACATAACAACTATCAATTTGGCCTATTGAACCATTAAATGGGGCAATTGATCAAATACTAAAAAAGAAAAAATTATAATAAAAATGAATTATCTAATTAAATAATATTAAATACTTAGTTGAATTACCCATTTTCAATTAATAAATATCTAAAAATAGAAATTCCAAAAATCAAAATATCAAGCCTCTTCATCATTGCCTTTATGAGTTTACAAGCTCTTTCAAAATATCCTAAAATATCTAATTTAAGATCTATACCTAGTAATTGAAAACCATAATTACATGAAATTTCTTAACTCAGCTAGAGTTAGTCTCAACTCACCTAGGGTTAGTTTGAACCCATTCCATGTTTAAACTCAATCTTAACTCACCTTGGGTGTGAGTTAATTCTTGAGGATATAAATAAAAGGTCATACCCCTTCATTTCTAAGCTTGGATATTATAGACTTTTTATGTAGCATTTACTACATAAGCCTCATGAAAGTAATGTTACCATGCCAAAATCATAAACCAAGCAACCAAGCCAAGGTGCCAAGGAGAGAAGGAGCAAAACAATCTTCATTGTCAAAGATTTATTGATGCACACATTGAGTAAGCCATTTCTACAAGCCATTTAGAGCTCCAAAGAATGTAAAAGAGTGTATTCTTTTATGGTTTCATTATATTTTCACATGAATACTTGTTACCTATGCTCTCCCTAGTGTCTAGGATAGAGGTGTTAGGATTTTAGTGTGTTTATTTGAGTTTTATTTCTTGGACTAACACAAGACTAATCTCCCCTCTATTGTATTCCTTGCTCACATGTTAACACGCTAGGTGGGACCAAGCATCCCATATAACTAAGGATATTGATAAGCTACTTTTAGTTTTTCTAATAGATGCATTAAAAAAATTCAATTTTCAAGTTTTAACTTTGTTTTTCATGTCTTTTTATTTTAAGCAAGTCACAAGTTACGGGGATCAATGTTGCTTTTCAGTTACAAGTTACATGGATCAATGCCAATTTTCCATATCAATGTTTATTCAAGGAATCAACCATGATCTCTATGTGAAAAATAAGTCATGACCAGGACCATAGCTAATAGTGGTTTTACTTGAGTTTTCTAGTCCTCATTTTATGTTTGATGGTTTGCATGTTGTTTGTATAACCCATTTACTATAGGATCCAATGATATGTTTTTGTTTTAAACTTGGTTATTAACCATTTTTACATCAAAAAAAACTTGTGTTTTTATGTTTTTTTAGGAAATGTCGATGATCTAAGTAATTGATGTCGATCTCTATGGATCAATGTTGATATCCGTGGATTAACATTGATCTCTATGGATCGATGACAATCGGTCTCTGAGATAAAAAATAGAAAACCTGAGAGCTAATTTCAAATTTGTATTTTCTCACTTGATTTTGGGCTTCTAATTAGGCATACCCTCTAAAATATATAGGTCCTGAGGTGGAAAAGGAAAAATTTAAGTATGGTTAAATCTTACACATCTTGTATTTGGTTATTAAAACATACTTATTTTTTTCATCTCTTAGTTGTTTTTGAAGTTATTACAATTATCAACAACAAATGCTAAGGGGATCAAACTTCATCACATGTTTCATTTTGGTGTTATAAAAATGAACTCTCACATTAGTTAAATACTCATAAGAGTTTTATTTTTATGCTTGTTTGTTGAAATGTTTATTCTATCAAAATGAGTGATACGTGTATACTCCCCCCTATCGTCCTTTTTAGGGAACATGGGTGATAAAAAAATGCTCACTCTTTTCATTTTTCACTTTGGTCTAAAAATGTGGAAGGAAATTTTCAAAGTCCTCCCCAAAATATATATGATTTGGTTGACCCAAAAATGACCTTAAAGTCCTTTTGCTTATCTTTATTTCATGCATTTTGTCTTGTGAGTGGGAGTTCATTGCCTCCTCATGAGTTCTCTAAGTAAGCATTGACCCGAGAATTCATCTCCTAGCATTATTTAAATCCCACTCCATGGTGGGGTGTATAAGTTGAGGGTGACCCATTAGGATGATTATTTTGTGCAATTAAAACAAGCTCTATTAATGGTACATAGCCTTGGAATGTAGGGGTAATTTGGACATCGCACTACATTGAGTAATTAACAAATGAAGTGGTTGTGAAAAGGAAAATAACTTTTCAAAACAAGCCAATTTATGTGGATCTAAATGATGTAATTATGCCCTAGTGTTTGCCACATATATTGGATCATTTAGAAATGAGCAAAAATTGATAGTTTAGATAACCCCACTTACCACAGACATACTGTTGATGCAGGGTGAATACCCTAAAGTTCCATATCACTGTACAAACTCTTGAGGGAAGAAGAGGACTAAAAACCCTAATTTTCATGTAATTTTACTTTTTTGATTAATAATTTAAAATACTTTCAAGAGCAAGTATATAGATAGAATTTGATTGTATGATGCAACTTTGTCAGTTTTAGGATTAGGACGTTACACTTAGGTGTTTTTTAATCATTTTATCCTTTTTACTTACATGGTCTTGAGTCATAAATATTTATTTGTCAAGTCATGTTAAAAATGCGTCTTTTTTACACATCAGTCCTTTGTTTTAAGAGGTATTATGCCATCCATTTGAAATCACACCTTTGTGTGTGTATGTGACTTGTTTGAAAAGGGTGTCATCATGTTGTCCAATTCATTCCAAGTCATGTGCCTTGGAGTCTTGAAACAAATAATTAATCATACATTTAGAGCAAGATAACATCATTACACCACTTAAATCATTTCAAAGACTTATTTCCTTACATTCAAAATTCTAATTTTGAAACCAAAGCCATGTGTGCCTTCTGGATCTATGCCTAGTACCATCATATTGTCCATTTTTGTCTATCTTGTTGTCTATTTTTAAAACCTAATCTTATAAGTTGAGTTCAAAATTAGCCTTGACAAGTTTAGATCCAAACATTAATTAGTTTATATCTAAGCCTTGTGTAATTTTAGATTAGGTGTTCACCCTTCACATTTGGGTTGTGAAACTTAGGTTAATTCCTTGCTCAATTCAAAGACTATTTTTTGTGCCCAAATTTGGGGAAGTAGTCTATCTTCCATATGCCTAGTGTTTCATGTCTTTTGCCAAATGATCAAGTGTGTATTTAAATTCGGATGCCTAGTTTTTGTCAAAGTGTTTCAAATTTGTTAGATTAAATTTCTTACCTTTTAGACCTCATTTTGTTTAAAGTATAGCCTTTATGCCTTTTCTAAAATACCTAATAATACCTATTTTGATCCTAGATTTTGTGCCTTATTTTCTAAAAGACCTACCAACTTTTTATATCTTTAGACATAGTTTAGACTTGTTTGAAACACTTTATACCTAAGTTTGACATTCTAGTTTTTATTCATTCACTTGAATATTGTAGAAAAGTATATATCAAGGGGTGCAAGGTTGTCTTAGTTAGTTCTAGACTAATTACAACTAGGCACAAACCTAGGATATTCCCATAGCACTCAACATTTAACACTTAGCTATGCCAACACCAATTTACACAAGGCACATGTCTTATGCACTCACTTGAAGCATAAATGAGGAGGGATTGGGGCATGTATTAGGCTAGTTATGCCATGGTGTGAGACTTTCCTTATGGGACTTGGTCAATTCAACATAGGATTTGGTAGATTCATAAACATAGTCCTTTTTAAGGCTAAGTCCAATAGTCTATAGGTGCAATCTTATTTTAAGTGGTTCTATAGTCTTAAGGGCACAATTCATTGTTTTACTAAGCTTGGAATCATATAGGTGTTATATGGTTCAAGGGAATGTTCTCACTTTAAGTTTTCATACTTAGGCTATCACTTATAGAAAGGGTATCAAAGTTTGGGTGCATGACTCTCTCTGCACTTAGCTATTTCTATAAGATATGCCAACATCATCAATATTACATGGATGCCATTAATGAACTAGATAAAAATAATACTTAAACTTAACATAAAGATATTGAATTTATAACATAATAACCATTGAAATCATTGTGTATTATACTAACAATACCAAAGATATGTAATTAAAAAACATTGTATGTGCAACAACCTTCTTCATTCATTAATCAAAGTTTGAACATAATAAGGTATGCAATTCATGGTGATAAAACATAGTAAATTATTAACTAAAACTATTTAATGGACTAGAGGCTCACAAGCAATCTTAGGCATATAAACTTGGAGCATTAATGGCATCCATGCTATTCTTCATACTGATGGTAGCTATAATTTATATAGAGCATATCTAACTTTAATTCTCTAAAGATTCATTATATTCCACTCATGTCATTTTTTTCACTGGTTTAAGCTCATTTTATAGCCTTTAAGAAAATTTCATGCTAGTGTGGAGTGTGCATACAAATTTCCTTGATAGAGCCTTTGTTTATCATTCCAATAGATCCATCACCTTGCATCCTTCACACTAATTTCCATGTGTTGCCACTCCTAGAAGATGCCCTAAAAATCTAGGTACAAGTTAACGACCTTCCAACTGGTGCAAGGTGTGCATTGATTCCTCTAGATGGCACCATGATGTAAAAACAATAATAATTCAAAATGATCACCTCATGATAAATTATCTATTGTGTTGGCATGGATCCATACTTAATGAAATAGGGGCTCAACATTACCCCATACAAAATTTCTAGTCTACCCTCAAACTAGGCTATCAAAGAATTTGGAACATAAAACTAGGGTGCATTCTCCTTAAGCTTAGCACTAAAGTCCTCAAATCCCTTGATAGAGATATTTATTTCTTTAGTGACACTATATATTTTATTAGAGGTGGTGTTAAGCATGAGCACATCGATCTTGTCTAGTTCCTTCTTGAGGCCTCTAGACTTGCCTTTGCTTTTATCACTCCCCCATCTAGGATTGATCCTTGATTGTATGCCTTAGTATACAAGGAATGAAAGAGTTATTCCAAGTTATGTTCCTAGTATTTTATCTAGATAATCAATGTAATGACCTTTCCCATTATCTATGCGTGCTCTGACCTACTCATAGAGTACACCTATGCCATCAACTTCTCTTTTTCCTCTTTTTCTTATTTGAGGTGCACACCTATAAATGATGCTTGGTTGGAAAATCTCAAGAATATGATGTAATAATTTTAACCCTCTTTTAGCTTCATGAATATGTCCTTAAACTCTTTGAGCTTAGCAGTAAGCTCTTTTTGTAATACGACATAGGGATCTTCTTCTTCTTCTTGCACTGGCTTCAGTTTCATTCTTAAGAGCATTTACTCCACTAGAACACATATATTATCAACCTTAGAAAGGTTGTATGTATAGAAATAGATCAAGATGGAAGGTTTGGCTATCTCTATGTGTTCACATAGCTACTATAGCTTGAACTTCATGGCCTGCACTTCATTTTCAACATCTTTGCAAAGTTTTTTCCATTTCTTTACCCTGCCATCATTGATGATATTTTTGCACACAACTTATATGGCCATATAGATAAGTGCATTCCCAAATTGGATTGGGTTCATGGAATGAGGGTTGATGATGAGGGAATATTTCCCTTATTTAGGTTCTTTTATACCCAATATGGCCTTTTGAGTCACCTTAAAGCGAGTCTCATCCATGTAGCTATCAAATAAAAATGCAATTTATTTGCGCATCTTGGTTATGGTAGATTCATGGGGCATGAAGTTAAACATATATAAGTATTCAATCATCTACCCCTTCTATACCTTATCTTGAATGCTCAACTTGGTTCCTTCTTCCTTGAGGATGGTCAACTCTATTTGCTCTTCTTCCTCCTCACTAGTTCCACCACTTTTTTCTAGGCTTTCCTCTGAGGATTCATCTTCTTATTTCACAAGGGGTTATTCTTTAGAATTTTACCCTTTTTTCACTTCTTCTTATTCTTGAGGTTTTCAATGCTTACTTCTAGGTGTATTCCCTTGGCACCAACATCTCCTTCTTTCTATTCTTGTTGGGTTTCCTTTGCACTCACCATTTGTTTTTCCAAGGTACTAATATCACCTTCTTTTACTTCAGGCTCCCCTTCACTACTTGGGTGAACCTATTATGTAGCTTCATTTACATTATTAGTGGGGGTTCTAGTACTTTTTTGGATTTCTCAATGGCTGGTCCCATGCTTGTGGGAACCTTCTTTGTCTTCCTCTTCTCTTCTTCAACCTCTATCTTCTCAACATTTACCTAACTTATGCCCATTTCCTTCCATGACTTCATCTTCTTCTCTAGTGCCAACACCATCTCAATTTCTTCCTTGTTATGGACCATTTTCTTTCACAACCTTCTCTTTTCCTCTTCTATTTATAAAGGCTATGTAGAGGGTTCTATGGATGAGGTGTTGGCTAGATTCTCTACTTCTTTAAGCATGGTAGTTATGCCACCTTAGAGGGCCCTCTAAACATCTTTGACACTGGGATCCTTTCCTACTTCTTTCACAATGTAGGTTTCTATCCCTTCTTCTTCTTCCATCTCTTCCTCCCTTTCACATGCATGAGCCTCGTCCTCCTCCATTTATGATAGAGTTATTATAGGAATCATAATGGGTCCCTTAAAATTTTTCTTTTTATGATTCCTAATGGAGGAAGCAGTCTGTGTCATGAAGGTTAGGTTCTTATTTGGAGCTGTAGGTGTTTCTTATTTGTTAGAGGTGACCCTTAATCTAATACACTCTTAAATTTATTCAAGTGTCTCTCCCCACTTATTCTAGGGAGACTTCTACTACATTGTTGGCACTAGCTTCCCTTTTTCACTAATCAAGAAGGGGTAATCATCATTTTTCCCAAGTTTGATGGCCTTTTTTTGTGGCTTCATCTCATATAAGATATTTAATACATGCCCTATTATAATTACCCTTTAGAGGGGATGGAGGTCCATTTGATCAGAGTCATCCTCCTCATCCTTTGTGTATTTTTCTCCTAGGTGCACATACTGACACCCCAAACTTCTCCTTTCTTGGTCGTTGGCCTTTAATAGGATCTCTAACTACTATGCATTGGGAATTCTCCTTACCATCATTATGAAAAATTTCATGGAATATACATAAGGCATCTTCAGCCAACCAGAGAGGTTTTTATCTGTGAGTACCATGTATACTACATAGAAGTTTTACATAATGTCAAAGGTCACCATCCCTAACATGTGTTGGGGGAGCTCCTCCAAGATGTGCCATTCAATCTTGAATGCCTCTATGTACCAGCCATACCACCTTAGTACTCTTATCTTGTACTTTTGGGAGAAATTGGGTAGGCAAGTAAACTCTTGATACTTTAGCATTAGGGATTCCTTATGCACTGGGAAGACCCAAAAATTATATTCATCACCTTCGGTCATGTTTATCTCCTCCCTCACTATCAATATTAGCATAAACCCCTAATGAAAGGTTTCACACATTATGTGGAATTCCAGTGCATTCTTCACCATCCACTCAATAATAAACTTTACAATATTGAACTTGACCCCTTGAACCATATGATAGGTGATGCATAAGTAGGTCTTACTAATGCCTATCCATTGTCTACTAGGGAAAATATTAGAACTCATGAGGCTTGTTGCTTCTCTCATGTTAAGGTCCTGTATGTTTTTGACTAGGAATGTGAACCCTACCTTGTAATAACCCAAGATTTTTTCAACCCTCTCTACCTCTGCACCATCTTCCATCATATGGTGGATGTCCATCCCTATGCTTGGGAACCCTATAATCTTATTGATGAGGCACACTAAGATCCACATATACCTTCCTGTGAAATATAATTGATCATTATGGATGCATGAAAGGAGGAATTATACTAATTCCTCCTACTTGCCAAAACTTGGTAGCTCATATAACTAGGCCATGCCAATGGTTATTATCCTATCACAGATAGAGATGTCAAATAACATCACACCCACCTTTATTTTCTCATCTATGTCAATCATCTTGTCCTGGTTGAGCTCTTACACATTACTTGATGTGTGATGGTTATATTCCTTCAACATGCATGTATACATGAATGATACATAAGTCTTCCCCATTATGACCTTAGGGTAAAATTGCATTTCTATATATGAAAGCTTCATGCTTGTATCCAAGTTAACCACTATGATGCTAACTCCTTCTACTAGCTATACCTTTTTATTTGCAATGTCTATTTGTTATACCATTCACACCTTCTTGGCATCTTTATATGTTTGTGGTAGACTAAAACTTAGACATTTATTTCTCATTCTAAACTAGATACTATTGAAGCAAAATCTATTAATCTTCTTGAAGCTCTTAATCTTGATTTATGGTTTTCATAGTCATGGGGTTTATGACTATGACTTTGGCTCTTGAGCTTTATTTACCATTGATGGTAGCCTCAACATCACTCAATATTTTTTCTATTTGATTATTTTTCAATTATCTCTCCACATGCCTCATTTCCAATATCAACAGGAACATAATCTCCTTCTATTTTCAACCATTCTCATTTGGTGGTTGTGGGTGCTCAAGTTTTCACTTGGTAGCATTTCCTAGCTTTGGCTCTAGTTTGGATTTGATTCTATGTTCAACTTTACACAAGGTTTGTAATATGCTACAGTTGGTCATTTTCTCCTTTATACCTTAATATTAGATACCTTATTAATTATAGTGAGTAATGGCATGGTGGTGCATGAATTTATTAAAATCTACTAAACTCATGAAATTTACCACCACATTCACATTTATTATGGATCTTTATGCCTCTACCATCACCATATTAACTTCTCATAATGGTGTATTCAGTAAAGTGATCAGTGATTCAAATGGTCACTTCTCACCTACCATTTCATGGATGCTATCTTGTCTTAATGATCTTTCTCCTACACTTCATTCACCTTAGTGTAACCTTCACACTTTTTATGGTAACTTGGGTGCATCACTTCACATACACAAAATTCAACCTCCTTGATTCCATCTCTTCTCCCAGTTGCACTTCCTTTCAAGCATTTTTTATTTCTTGGTAAATTTTTTACTTTTATCTCTTGACTTGGCCTACCCTACCCCATATAAATTCCTACACTGGTCATCCAACACTTCATTATCTAGGTTTCTATTGATCTCTTGTGCACAAACATCTTGTGTGACACCTTTTATCACTTTGTTCTCATATCATTCCAAGTCTAGAAAACTTCACACACCCAAAAACTTAGGTGTCATTCCTTAAGCATTTAGAAAGTAATGTGCTTGACTCACCCCTTTGGATTTATGTGTGAAAGTGCCAAAAGATTTATCCTATGGGCCTCAAAGTGCCTCACTTATTCACTCAACACAAATAACATAACATAATCAAAGATTTGTCTTGTACCAAATTTTATTCTAGTCATCATAATACAACCAACTTATGACCCAAAATTTAGTGTCTAATGGTGAAAATGTCATTCTATTTCCTAGATTCATTTGGTTTCCATTTAAATATCCAAAAATCATTTCACCTATCAATGTGTGTAGATTGCATGTGATATCCTATAATATTATATGAATGACATAAGGTCCCATCCATCTAATCTATAACTTAATTAAGTGCTTGAGGTACTTAGAATCATATAATAAGACTAATGTTCCTTTAATTAGTACCTTATGCTTGATATGTTTGTCATGCCATAGATTTTTCCACACCTTCTATATCTATTAGCTCTATCTTTCTTGGGTGCATGCCTCATCCAATCATTTTAAGTCTTCTAGCCATGAACTCAAATATTCTTGGTCATCTAAATGACCAATACAGGTAATGTATAATGAGGGCACCATAAACTCCATTGGTAAAATGACCTCTATACCAAACACTAGTTAAAATGGTGTAACCTTGTTTAGGTACTTGTATGTAGTTTGATAAGCCCACAACACTGATGACACATGATCATCCTAGTCTTTGTGACCAATGTCACATATCTTTGTGAGGCATATCTTTAATATCTTATCAAATTACTTATTAATTCCATTTTCTTGGTGATGATAAGGGGTTTTATTATGGTGTGCCACCATGTATTTAGTCAGTAGGATGTTCAAGATTCATTGATGAAGTGTGCACCTATATCACTAGTCAAACTAAGTAGGAATCCATAAAAATTAACAATGTTATCCCAAATGAACCTTGCTATAGTGATGGATGTGTAATATTTTATTATCACTACCTTGGCCCATTTGGTGAAGTAATTGATGGATGCTATAATATATCGCGTGCTTGTACACCTCATAGTAGAAGTAGTTATCCCAACAAAGTCAATGGCCCATTTTTCAAATGGTGCCTAGGCTTGAATGGAAATAAGCAACATCTCATCTCATGGGTTTGGTTTTCCTATACACTGTTAGATGTCACATGCCTTGGTGCATTATTTTACATCCTATAATATAATTGGCCACAACAATCCTGATTGTAACACTTTACATGTCATATCACCTCTAGCACAATGGGATCCAACAATCCCCTCATGCACCTCTTTCAAGATTGAGTTTTGTTCATGCTGTAAGACACATCAGTGCAGGAACACCTCATGGATCAAATTGTATAGTTCCTCGAATATAATTTGAAAGGGGGTGATAAAAATTATGATCTACTTATTCTCTTTGGTTATCATAGTTTGGGGAATAGACCCAAATGTCATAAATGCAATGATCTTTACCAAGTTTTCAAGGATGAACTAGACTTTGTAGAGTTATGCGTCCAACATATCATCCTCAATAGGCATTTACACATTACTAGAGTTGATGTGGGACAAATGGTTTGGAATCTAATTCTATTATCTAGGCTTTAATACAATTGAGAACTATAATTATTGAAATAGAACTATCCATCTACAAATGTGACTATAGAGAATGGGCTTTTTCACCATGTACTTAATCAACTCATGATCAATGAAGAATATGAATGGGGTTAGAAAAAAATATTTTATAAATTTATATAAGGTGTAGACCATGGCAAGCACCTCACACTCAGTTGTAGTGTATTTTTTCTCTGCCTTGGTCAATTTTCTACTTGCAAAGGAAATGGGGTGATCCATTTTGCCTTCACCTAGTTACACCAAAATGACACCAATCATAGAGCCAGATGCATTTACATGGATATGGAATGGAGTTATCTAGTCAATAAATTTTAATATCAATGTGATATCTAATTTGAGCTTTAAGGTTTCAAAAGCATCTTCTTGCATTGTACCCCAATAGAATGGGCCATCCTTGCACAAAAGCTCCTTTAACAATACCATAATCTTTGCATAACTATTTATAAATTTTATATAGTAACCATAATGGATAAGAAAGGCATGAACATAATTTTTCTTTGATGGGGTTTGGAGCTATAGGATGATGGAAATATTCATGAGATCAACAAATAGACCATCTTTACATATGTTGTGCTTGAGTAAGGTGCCAAATGGTGTCACAAAGATGCACTTATTGAGGTTTAAGGATATATTTAACTATAGAAACCTATCAATCATGAGGAAAAAAATAAAATAATGGTCTTTCACCAATCGATACATAGTCCAATCATCTAAATACACTTGGAGGAACTTGTGAATAAAGTCCTTAAAAATGATGATCACTACTCAATAAAATATAGTGGGCACATTCTTGACTCCAAAAGGCATCAAATTGTATGCAAAACAACCCCATTCTATCATAAAGGTAATTTTAGGCTTGTCCTCCTCCTAAATTTAGGCTTGATGGTATCCTTAGAACCCATAAGTGAAAGTGTATATCTCACAACCTACAACACGATCTAGACTTCACCAATGAAGAAATCAAGTAGAGGTTAGTTATGCAGGCATCATTAAATAATCTATAATCAATGAAAATACAAATGTAACCATACTTAATGATGATAATAACCATGGGGATAACCCATTTAGATTATTTAATAGGGTAGATGACTCCTATGAATAACATACCATCAATCTCTATTTTGACTTGGCATGAAGATTGGGGTTCATTCTGTAAGGGAACTTCTTGATAAGTCTTGCACTATTAAATAGATTGATGATCATATTCCTAAGGTATGGGTGGGTTCCCCTCATATCTTGGAAATTATGAGGGGAAAAGTCTTAGAAATCCTTCAAGAGATCAACAATTTGTGGTAACTCTACATCAGATCAATATACGCCTAGATTAGCAATCTTTGGTTCTCCTTTTGAGCTAATTTCTCCCTTGGTCATTTTTAGTGGCATGCAGTAGGGTTCATTCTTATTCTGATGTTAATCTTTAACTTTCATACTACCCTCAATTATTTCTATCTAAATATGGGTGGGGTCTTCCTCTTCTGGGGTGCTATCCTCAAGTTGGTGCACTAGCTTCTTCTTACCTATCAAGTTAGTCTAGTATTGCATCTTCTAGGTCTAATCATCCTCATCACTATTGATACCTTGAATTTAAAATAAATTTTGGATAACCAACCCATTTTTATTGAATATGTATTTTAGGAACTCCTCTAAGATTGTAGTGTCCTCAAACACTGCCCTTCAAAATGCCTATAAAGGCTTGATCAATTTTAGGTTTTGCAAAGAAAAGTGTAAGGTGTGTAAAAACCAATCCTTAAGTGAATTTTAGTTGGTTGTCTCATAGAACATCTCATTAAAATTATACCATGCTCACACCCATGTATTTAAGGTTATATTGAAAGTGTGCACCCATAGGTTCTTTGGGGCATTCTCACTATAGACAATCCATGTTTCTTCACATAAGTGCACATGCACTATAGGGTTAGAGTCACCAAAGTATGATAAGATGTCTAGGTCCTCATTACTCTTTTTGAATCTAATACAGATAGATTCTTTCAAAATTTTCCAAGTTGGTAAGCTAGGTTTTTGTATTGCCCACCAATGAGCAATAGTGATCCATAATGTATACACTAGTGCACCCATTATATCTACCTCTTTGGGGATGCATGATTCAAAGTCAGAGACATACTGTTCCACTGTATTACTCCCCTCATATCTTGGGAGTGCTATAATTTTACCTTTACTTAGGTGAAACACACTCTTTCCCTTTTTCTTGGTGCAAGGGACCCATATTTTTGAAGTGCGATCAATCTCGACCCTACCTATCTTTACTACTTTGGTGTCTTTTCATGTACTAAGTGGCACCTTTGACCTATTGTATCATATGATTCCTTGACCCAATGGTCATAATCAACATAAGTGGTGTCTGAGGATAATTATCCATCATCCCAAGAAATCAATCCTTGGTCATTGGGGTTGAGAGTCTCAACGCCTTACACCATGATGTTTTATATGTTGTTGATCTCATCCTCGAGGTCTACACTTTATACATAAGGGGTCCTTGGTCACTTGAGAGGGGGATAACTATCCTCTCCTTGACATTTTCAAAAGTCATGTAGCACCTCTTGAGCTCATGTCTGTATTATTCACATATAACCATGGCCTTCTTAGAAGTGATGGATAATTGTCTTGTTTTGTTAACTTGATCACCTTAAATTCATCATAAAAATTGGTGCCCATGATATCTATAACTATGCTCTTTATAATTTTGATCAGTTACACTCAAGTCTTATTAGCCATGAAAAGTACATGATGGGAAGGCCTCAAGGCTAGCCTACCCATCTTTTCCCATGTGTTCATCAAGATATTAACCTCGATGCCTATGTCCATGAGGACCTCACATATAGACCATCCATCAATGGTAGAATTCAAAAGGAGTTATTGATCATACTCCACATTTTGTGTATGCCAAACTTATCATGCCCTCTCCATGTGTGGCATAGTAACCTCAACTATATTTTTCCCTACATGATCCAAGAGAAAATCCTTTAATAGGGGAAACATTCCTTCCATCTATAAGAGGTGTAGGATCTTTGTTAGCTCTTGTATCTTATCCTCCTCACTATATTTCTTCTTGAAAGGGGTAGCAGATTGTGCTTCAAGGTCTTCCACTCATTGGAGCTCCCCTTATAGGTTATAGATGATGTTCATTGCCTATTGTGATACATCCTTCTAGCATACTAGGTCTGGGTAAAGCATAACTTTAGGTTTAGGCCATGTTATGCACTTAGTGTGACTCTTCTCCCCATTTTCTAAGCACAACTTAGGTGTTGGTGTAACTAGCAGCTAAGTGGTGAACCCACTATGAGTAGTCTCCTACACTTTGATAGTCTCTATGTGATTTGGTTGCATCTTTAGAATCCACTTCTTCTCTTTTGGCTTGTTATTGATCATTCTTGCATCCTTATTTGTGCTAGGCCTACCTTGGGTAAAATATTTTTACAATTTAAGGCATTCCTTGACCTTATGGGTCCCTTGAAAATACCCATACATTGGATGTGTAGGGAAGTCATGTTGAGAGTGATTTATCAAGCCACACTTGTAACATGATCAGGATGGGAACCTTCCACTACCATGTCCTCCACCTCACCCTCTGGTACCTCATTACATGTTAAATCCCATATTTTGTTGGCCATATCCTTTATTTCATTGGTTAGGTTACCGTTTGGCTACTATAATGGCCTACCTTACACTTATTTCCATATTCTCATGCATTTTATTGATGACTCTACAATCAATTGTGGTATAGGTGTAGGCATTGCACAACTGATGATAGATGGTTGTGTTAACCTGACTAACACATTGTAATAAAGGGTAGTTGTGAACATCATACACCTCTAGATAGAACTCATAGCTTAGAAGCAATGTGAACATATTATTTTGAGGGTAGTTATTCTTGTTATAGCCTTTCACTTCATAATCAATGCACCATAATCTTCTCTAAGCATCTTATAATGAGCTAGCAGTTAGCTTTTAGAGTTGGGAGGCTAAGATGCAATCTGTACCTTCATGAATAGGTTGATCCTAGTATCGACACTTTTAATTACCTCAAATTTTAACATGGATTTAAGTGATTCATGAGGGTCAATAAAGGTCTTCATGGAAAGTACTTTTTTGAATGACACTAGCCACCCTCCAATGAACCATTGCACATGTTAGGAGGGGTGAATGTCATAAGTAAGATTGGTAAGAAGAGTTGTAAACCTTGGATCATATAAGCACATGCTCTTTGAGATTACTTGGGTAATATCTTTGAGCATGGTGATACTCTACTTTTCAAACTTTGATATGTGAAATTCCTTCAGGAATGCTTCCTTTAAGGTATCATAGTAAGCCATAACCTAGTTAGGGTCAAATTTCCTATACTAGGTATGGGAATAATAAAGTAGAGTTATCATAAACTAGGTTGTCTTATGATTAGATTAGATTATACATCATGCATGACATTATAGATCACACTTTAGCACATGCTCTATGGCATTTTCCATGCCATGGTACTCTAGCAAGTGCATGGCCATTTTGTAGTATATTTACTATGGGGGTGCAGTTGGTATGTGAGGTGCTTGTCCCCCTAAGTTTTGTCTTGGTGGTGGTCCTAAAATTCCTACAACCATTAGGTTAGGTGCTGACCCCATTTTTATTATTAATGATGTTGATGTCGATGGTGCTATACTATTGACTTGTGGTGTCAGACCACTACTTATAGGCTATTACCCACTTTTCATTGCTAACATTGGTTGAACTGGTATGCTTATGATCACATTCTATTTTGGTGAGCTAGCGCTTAATGGTCTAGAACTAGTCTCACTCATCTCCTTGTAGGGAATAACTTATTAAATCACAAAATTACACTCCAAATCCACAAAACTTTTAAAATCTATATTGATAATAGGGTCAATTATCACTCTTGTTCTTTCTTCAAGTGGGGGATCTAGCCTATGAGCTTATACCATAGGGTCAAAGGGGGTAGATGCATCTGACAAATCTTTAGTCACCAAATTATATAGGAACCCAACACATTTTATACCCATCAACTATTGAGCTCAATCTATTGCTTCATTATTTCTCTCCTCATATTATTGTATTCTAAGAGATCATTTCCCATGCCCTTTCCACTCATTACACATTCTCTCGATAATTCTAGGTTCCAGATCTTCCATGAATCTATCCCATTTCTTGTTATAAGTCCATCTCCTAAGCTATCGGGTGTTAATTTTCTCATCCCCTTCCATTATGCTTCACCTATACATCCCATTCTCCCCCTTTGTACTAATCATATGTGAAAGGATTTTAGCTTTCCATTCCTAAAGTTTTAAAGCTATAATCCACCATTAGTTTCTTGAGTTTTGTGCTAAACTCTTTCAAAAACATGCCTCTAGGTTCATGAAAAAACTAATACTCTACTTCCTTAGGGCATGAGTATGTTGAAACTACAAACTTAAGCATGTAACTATTTAGTGCTCCTTTCCACCATTTATCTACTGTTGTAGTTCAAGTGGCATCTAGGGTCTTAAGCTTCTCTAGGCAATCCTTCATCCACTCATAGTGCTATCCATAAATTTATCTTTTATGGTTTGTATATGTAGCTAACCATTAATACACATGTTTTGGTAATTCATATAAAAAGACTTAGTATAGAGCATCATACAGGTTATTTTGGACCTACTTTCTTGGATTTTAACCTCTATAGGTTGGATGCTTCGGCACAAAGCTGTCTTCCACTTATTATAACTAGCACTCAATTTTTTTGATGGAAAGTTAGAGCATCATTTTTCTACACCATTGTGATAATAAAATTCAACATGGGTCCCAAAAATGGAACCAAAATGTTGTATAAAATTCTTTGTCAAGGGGCACAAGGTTGTCTTAGTTAGTTTTGGACTCGTTAAAACTAGGCACAAACCTAGGATATTCTTATAAAGATCAAAATTCAACACTCAAGTACAATGGCATCAATTCACACAAGGCATAGGCCTTATACACTCACTTGAAGCATAGTTGAGAAAGGATTGAGGCCTATGTTAGGCTAGTTGTGCCATGGCATGAGACTTTACTTATGGGACCTGGTCAATTCAACATAGGCTTTGGTAGATTCATTGGCACAAGAATTTTTTGGGCAAATCCTGATGGTTTATAGGTGCAAGCCTATTTTAAGTGGTTCTATATTATAAAGGGAAAATTTAATTATTTCACTAAGGTTGGCATCATATAGGCACTAGATAGGTTAAGGTAATTCTCTCACTTTAAGTTTTCATGTTCAGGCCAATATTTTTAGCAAGGGTATCAAAGCTTGGGTGCATGACTCTCTCTACACTTAAGCTATTTATATAAGATAGGTTGATGTCATCAATATTACATGGATGTTTTTAATGACCTAGACCAAAATATCACTTAAACTTAACATACAAATATTAAATTTATAACATTATAACCATCACAATCATTGTGCATTCTAATAACAATACCAAAGATATGTAAACCAAAAACATTATATGTGCAACAACCTTCTTCATTCATTAATTAAATTTTGAATAGAACAAAGTATTTAGTTTATGGTAATAAAAAAGTGTAAATGCTTAACTATAACTATTTAATAGCCCAGAGGCTCACATGCGAGCTTGGGCATATACACTTGGAGCATTAATAGCATCCATGATATTCTTCATATTAATGGTGGCTTTAATGTATGTAGAACATATATAAATTCAATTCTATAAATCTTCACTACATTCTATTCACATCATTTTTCTCATTGGTTCAAGCTTATTTTATAGCCTTCAGGAACATCTCATGCTAGGGTGGAGTGCACACGTGAAGTTTCTTGCCAGAGCCTCTTTTGATCATTTTGATGGTTCCATCACCTTGCATCCTTCATGATGTGATCACCATATGTTTCCACTCCTAGAAGATCTGGTTGCCAATTAATTGCATGTTAGCAGGAACAAGGTGTGCATTAATTCCTCCAGTTGATACCAAGATGCCAAAATAATAATCATTTAAAATGATCTCCTCATGTCAAAGGGTATATCATGATGGCACAGATCCATACTTAATGAATAAGGGCCCAATATTCACCCGTTTATGTAAGATATTTTAAGTTAAATTATTTTAGATCAAATTTCAACATAGACCATTTTGGAGATACATCTCCATTCCTTAGACCAAATTAGATTGAGTTGGAACCATTTTTCCTTTGGAAATTATTTTTAATATTTTATAAAACTCTAATCCTTTTATGCAAAATTTTCATCATTAATTTGGATATGTCTCATTACACTTGTATTGGATCCATGTACAATCCAGATTATGATAATATGGTCATACAAGATGACTATATTCAATAACCCTATGATGATGATGTGGTTTGTGAGATGGATCATTATCCTCCTTACATTGATAAATATGGGGTACAAAACTAAGATCCCTTAGACCACTATTTCATTAACACACCTCCATACTCAGAGTAGGACCAAGATCAAACCATGTAATATCTATCTAGCATACCATCGATTGTAAAAAAATCTTAATAACAACTGTATTATGTTACTATGCCATTGACGTATGATCCTTATTTTTCTGATCATCACTTGCTTGAAAACAAGGATGAAGTTTTAGTCAGAGCCATGGAGCAAAGGGCCAAGTTTTTGATAGACTTCCCCCATAAACATCTTCCTAGTCTAGTTAGAGTGCCTTTCAACATACCTTATAACCAAACCATGGAACATGACTCTTCTAGAAATCCTCAAGTGCTCATGCCAATGTCATATTAAGACCCATGTATGCTTGTCATAGGAAAGGGCCTCATGGAGGACCAATTTCTATAAATACAGACAACATATTAGACCTAATTAAAATTTAGCATGAAATTTTAATAACATGGCCATGTAAAATGCTTTAATCATAGAGTTAGCTCCTTCAACAAGTGTATTGTTTAAATTGATAGGTCAAGACAATATGATTATAGACCCATTTTTGCAAATCACTTCAGTTGGTGGCATGTTCAATGCCCTAATTATTGAAGAAGTGTTTACTACTTCTATGTAGAATGGCATGCCAAACATAGTGGATACCATGAAAGTGTCTTCCAATATAGGGAAAAGTGGTTTAAATATAAAAACTATTCCATAACAAGTGTCATTAGTTAATATCATGAGTAGTTCACAACAACAGGGGGAAGGAACTCCTATTTCCCAAACATAATAAGTTACCTTTAATCCTCAACCACCTACTTCATCAAGCACATAACTATAAGGATTAATAATAAAATGCCAACCAATAATTTTCCTCAATAAAATATGATGAATATTACTCCACCTTAATAGGTTACAACTATCATTTCACACTAACAAGCACAATCCAATGTACCAATTCAACAGAGGTAGAACATTATGCCATCTTAAAATGGGGCAATAAATATTCCACCTCATCAGGTAGTGACAAGTATACCTCAATAGTCATTTACCAACATGCCTTTACAAGTTAAAATGTTGTCTAATCAATAGTATATGTCTATCAATCAAATACAATGTTGAAAAAATTACAAACATCTACTTTAAAACAAGTTTTTGTGTAACCAAGAGGTACCACTATCCAACAAGTACTAATTAGGCAATAATTAACTTTCATTCCAAACATGCCACAGATTCAATGATAGGGCCTTGGTCTATAATAAGTCCCCCTTATTAATCCATATTCAATTAGTCAACAAGTCCCTACTCAACCTAAGTAGGAACAATACTTTATCTAAAGCCATATCCTTCCATACTAGCCATAATTTCCTCAAAATCAGGGCTATATATCGAATCCAAACTCGAATATCACACAATAATGCATGTAATTATAAAAATCATATATTAACCCTCAAATGCATATTCTTGGTTAGTTCAATAACCAAATTAACATTCCAAAACAAACCATTCCTCCATTATACCCCAATCAAGGTAATCCACCTTTGATCACCTAACCTCCACCTTAGGCCAATGTTCCATCTAGTTTCTTGGCATAAGAACTACAACAAATAAAGGATGTAATTTCCATCATTAAAGAAAGGAAACAAACCAAGAAGTAAGTTAGATGACATTGATTCATATCCATTTAACAATGAGTATATGCAAATACCATTTTGTCTAGGGTAGGAACCACCAAAGTTTGATAAATACAAGGGTAAATGAGACCCTAATGCCCATTTGATAGAATTATTTGTTTCTTGATATCCAAGGATTATAATGACATTTATTTACTCCTTTTGTTTCCTTGGAGTCTAGAAAGACAAACTTTGGAGTGGTTCCTAAAATTTCCCAATAATTTTGTATTTGATTTTGATGACCTTTTAGACAAATTTGTGTAACATTTCTCCTATAATCTTGAACATGAGATTTCATTGGTAGATTTTACTAAGGACAAATAAAAAGTTGGAAAAATATTTTTAATCTATCTATAGAGATGGAGAGTAATTTCTAGTTGCTTCACTCATATCTTACTAGATAAATAATTGGCCATTGTGTTTACCAAAAAATTACACAATGAGATATCCTATCATTTAGAACTTCAATGTGCACACATAGTCAAAGCAATCATTGACAAAGGTTTACTAATAAAAAAGACCCTTATTAACAAATGGATTATCAAACTCACCTCATCTAACCAAAATTAGAACCAACAAAAAGGCATAGGCCAAAATTAGAACCAAACCCAAGTCCAACTGCAAACATCAACACTAGCCCAGGCTATTAATGAAAAATCCAAGTAATTCAACTAAACCAAGAATGTTGTTGGAAATAGAGTGATTGAATCATGTCATGTCTAAATAGTGCAAACACCATCTTCTCATATTATGCTAAAATATAGCTTATTCCTCATTAGTAACCTATTTAGTAAGTGCAGCCTTTACAACAACATATACCAGCTTAATAAATACTATAACCATTACCTTTACAAACCCCTCCTCCAAGAAAAAATGTTCCTACTCATCGAGTCTTCAGTGACCTTAGATAACCTATTGAAGCCATGTTTCAAAAGCTAGTCACCATAAAGATGAATAGTTGGCCAATTTCAAAGCACTATCTTGAGGGTATTCCTTATTCAAACTAGTATAGAGAGAATGATTCTATAAATACCATCATGTTCATGGACATAATCTATGCCATTGTGTGTAAATCAAACACCTCATTGAAAATATGTTGGAAAATGGGGAGATTACTTTGGATAATAGAGCATCTATGTCTAATTAGAACCTAGGCATTTACAAAAACCCTTTTTTGCAACATAATATTAACACTCAAAAATAACACTAACAATAACAAAGGCCATAACAATAACAAAAATAGTATCAATAACTATGACAACAAAAACAATACCATCATTAACAAAAAAAACATCAATGCCAACTAAATGGAAGGAACCAAAGCCATAATGATTCCAATACCCAATATACTTATCACATAGTTGCACATGACTACAATAAATTTATAGGTCATATTGCAGGGGGTCATGTTTTTACCATCACTATCAATCTTAAACCAACTGATAATAGAATAAGACCATTGATAACCAATTCTAATCAACCCATCTATGCTAGTGATGCTTCCTTGACCTGGGACTTCATATAGGGGCACCGACAAGCAAGGATTACTACTTTTGGACCTTATACTGATAACTTGTCATTACCCTATGATCACATATAAGTACATTAGTAATCGAGACTTATCCTATCTAATCCCCCTCCACCATCATTTTTAGCAATAATATTTTTGTATCTAATCCTAATTATGAAATCACAACTCGATGGTCAAATATTACCATTCCCAACCCACAACCCCCTACCAACAAACCAATCCAACCTACCATCTTAGTTAGGAAGAGTCCATATACCATTGTGAAGGAAACATTCTATATTGTGGAACAACTTCAAAAGATGCCTGCACAAATTTCCATTCTGAATTTGTTACGTATACCTATAATCCATAAGAACATCCTAATAGAGTTCCTAGACCAATGCCAAGTTACCAATAACATAAGCCCAAATAAATTCCAACCTCTGGTTGGACATCTAGCCCTAGGATAACAATTTACCTTCAATAAAAGTGATATGTCATCCCTTGGCCCTTTCTATAATAATCCCTTGTATATTGAAGTTGTCATTGCATGGCACAAATTCAAATGTGTTAAGTTGTGGAGCTAAAAGCTTCACCAATGAGTGAATGCATAAGTTGTTGGAGTTCATAGTCACCTTCAATGGTTAGGAATTGACTAAAGGATGCTGACGTCAGTAGTGGATCGGTCGACATTGGTCACAGGCAGACTGGCAGGGACCGACGTCGGTCACCTGTGTTTCCAGAATGCTATTTTCATGCACATAATAGAGTGTTTGAATGATGAGATTAAGTGTTAGTTGTAAGTCTGCATTTCTATTTTAAGTAGGACTGATTTTAGCCCTTGATTAGGAGGTGCATCTAATGGTTGTAATTGTATGCTCATGAATCCCTAATGTTATATAATAGGGATAGATATTCATAGCTTATTGGACAATATTGTAGAATAGGACAAGATTGTAGTGAAGAACTGTATTGTATAGTAGAAGACAATTCAAGGATTGAATTGGTTGTAATTGAGAGAGAGAACTCTTGAGGGAAAGAGATCTGGAAAGAGATCTGTACATCTGAGGGAGGTGTGGAAGAAAAGAAGTTTCTTCAATTGTAAATTCCTTCTGGAAGAGTTTAATATAAGTTTTCAGGGTGGCTTCTTGTATCTCTTGTTCTTTGCTATTTTTTATTCTAGTTACTTATCTTTATGGTTTAATTCTGCATTTAATTGCTTTCACATAGTAATCAACTTTGTTGGTTGATCCCCGACAAAACGTGTCCTCATAGACAATGGATTAGGCCTAAATATTGTGTCTCTAAATCTCATCAAGAATCTTAGATATGCAATAATTAATCTACATCTAAAAATAATCACTATCAAGGCCTACAAAAATGAAGAGTGGGAATCACAAGGCACCATAAGCTTGCCAGTTATCGTTGGGACCTTGACCCATAATACACTTTTCCATATGTTAGACCTAAACCTATCTTATAATTTCCTTTTGGGTATACCTTGGATATATGAAATTTGTGCAATCCCTTCAACATTGCACTAGTGTCTCAAGTTCTCTCACTCAGGCATAAATGTCACCATCAATGGAGATTTATATCCCTATGAACATTGTAAACATTTGGAGGCTAAGTATGAAATTTATAATTATCGCTTTATCTTAAATCTGATTCCCTATAAAGAAAAAGGCAAATAAATACTCATTGAGTTACAAGAGGCCAATTTCATAGACCTAGATAGCCTTAATTCATCTTCCCATATGTCACTTCTTGAATTGTCTAATCATTTTACCATCTCAACAAATGGCTTAAGAGAGTATTTGACCCATGACATATTTCAAATTGCTAAGCTTCCACAGAACCCCAAGTCCTATGGAAGACCTAAAGTCAAACCACCTTGCATGAAATGGTAATGAAAGGGAAAAGGCAAGTTTCATAGTCCACATCCTATCATTTTCACACCAACCACTAGCCAAGAAGAATACCCACTTTCAAATGATGAAACTTGGTTATACAACAACAAGCTAGTTGATTGCTATAAAAATTCCAAATACCCCATTCCTAATAGGATCATGTAAAATCAAGCCTATGAAGGAGGAGTCCTTGGGCCACATCAATAGGGTACACTAGAGTCAATCTCTATAACATAGTACAAGGGCATCTATGGTCTTAGATTTAAACTAGCTTAAGGTGATCCCACATACCTTATTCATGTTCCAATGCCAAGGACTAGTGATGATGATGTTGGTAACTAAGTAGAGTCTGATCATAACATTTATGAAGACCTTTAAAATACTAATTTATTTGACACTCATGCCATTTGTACCTTTATCCTAGTTATTTGTAATAAATTGCTTCCTCTTTATCAGCCTCAATTTATATCTTGAGACCAACAAGAATCTATAGTGACATAGATGAGGTTGAGAATGATGAGGCCTTTTGTGATTTTCTAGGCCTAAGAGACAATGTTCTGTTAGAGACCACAAACAAGGATTATCTATCAAAATAGATCCTATAGTCTATTTTGGAGATGGTGTGAACACCTTTAGCCACAAACAAATAAATAAAACATTGAGGTCCCAAAGTGAAAAACTCTTTGAGGTTCTTTTGGACCAAGGTAAAAGTAAAGAAAAAGGCCAGTCTTTTGGTGAAAACCTATTTTAGGCACCATTAAATGAGGGTGTTCACCTTTCCTCAAACATAGCTTAGGGGACCACCAAAAATGAACTTGATTTTAGGTCTGAGTTCAATTTTAAAGAACAACATGCCTTTAATTGAATTATTCAAGAATTTCCAATAGTGTTTGTAACATGGTCATCCCTACCATTGAGAGATGTTGATTCATCTTATTTAGAAGAACTTGAATAAGTAGTCCAAATAGAAGAATTTCCCATAGGCCAATTCAAATCATTACTAACCATTTTGGAGGATGGCTCAACTCTCCTTTTATAAGACACTACGAAAGTCAACATCGAGACTCTATACAACCCAAAATAGATCAAATTAGGCATGTCACTTAATAAAGAGTAATGTGAAATATTTACAACCCTTCTAAGGGAATTTGTTGACATATTTGCTTTGGCCCATTTAGATATGATAAGTTTGGACCTTGCCTTGGTTGTACACCACCTTGTTGTACATAATGATGCCAAACTTTTGAAGCAAAAATTGTGCAAGATGCATCCTCACATTATTGTATTAGTAAAGAAAGAGTTGGAAAAAATCATAGAAGTGAGATATATTTGATCGATCGACTACTCAGAGTGGATATTGAATGTTCTGTCAGTCAATACAAAGCTAGAAGAAATCAAAATCTACACTAATTCTAAGATATAAACAAGGATTTCCCCATAATGAATTTCCTCTACCCAACATTGACATGATAGTTAACTCCACATTAGGATATGATATTCTTTCATTTATAGATGGATTTTTAGGATACAACCAAATCTAGATTACACTATAAGACCAACATAAGACAATGGTCACCACTCTATGGTGATTATTTTATTATCAAGTTATGCCATTTGGTCTCAAGAAAGTTGGGGACACATACTAAAGACCCATGACCATCATATTACATGATATGATGCATGATATTGTTGAGGACTATGAAGAAGATATATTAGGTAAATTAAAGACCTGAGCTGATCATCCAACCATACTATGTAGAATATTTGAAAGGCTTCATGAATATAAGATCAAACTCAATCTTAAGAAGTGTTTTTTTGGTGTCAATTCAGGTAAACTATTAGGCTTCATCATCTCTCACAATGGCATTAAAGTTGACCCTGCCAAAGTACAAGCCATTACCAAGATGTTACTGTTAGGAGTGTGGAGCTAAAAGCTTCACCAAGGAGCATAGACAAACAGGTTCGGGTCTACACAGACGCCGGCGTCGGTCAGGAGAGACCGACGTCGGTCAGTTGCAGTTCAGAGGCGCCGACGTCGGCAGTATGGTCGGCCGGCGACGGTCACAGGCGAACAGACAGGAACCGACGTCGGTTACCTGCGTGTCCAGAAAGCTATTTCCAAGGACAGAAGCGAGTGTTTGCATGATGAGTTTGAGTTGTAGACTCATGCTCGCGTCTCTATTGTTAGCAATGTTATTTTTAGAGCCCTTGTTGAAGAGGCTTAACTGTTTGTTGTAAGAGCATGCTTAAGTTTCCTATTTCTATATGTAGGAGAGATCTTCTAAGCTATTGTATGATGATGAAGTGAATGAGAGTGTAATTGAGTACGAGTAGAACATTGTGAATGTTTGAAGGACTGTACTTTAGAGAGAGCTCTTGGGGAATAGAGATCTAGTGAGAGATCTTGTGTGCATCTGAGAGAGGTGTGGAAGAACAAAGTTCTTCATTTGTATTCCTATTGTAAAGAGTTTTTAATACAAGTTTTCAGGGTGTTTTCTTGTATATCTTGTTCTGTGCTATTTATCATTTCAGTTACTTATCTATCTGATTTATTTCCACATTGATTGCTTTCATAAGTGTAATCCATTGTTGGTTGATCCCCAACAGTTACCACCTTCCAATTTGAAGTAGCTCCACAATTTATAGGGAAATATCCAATCTATCAAATGATTCATCTCATAATTAGAAAAAAATTCCTTTACACACTTAATATAGAAGGGTGTCACATTTCATTGGGATGAATAATGTCAAAAAGCCTTCCAACACCTAAAGGAATATCTTACCAATCTACCTATTTTATTACCACTTATGCAAGGAAAGTCTTTCCTATTATACCTATCTATAAATGATAAAACCTTGGAAATTTGTAGCTCAACATGTTGATAATAGAAAATAAAATTTCATGCACTATTTAAGTCATACACTAGTCATGTATGATCACAATTATATGCCCATAGAAAAATCTTGTTTAGCTATGGTCTTTGCAACCTAGAAACTATGACACTACAGGATAAACAACAAGACCATAGTTATTTCCAAATTATATCTACTCAAGTATCTACTATCTAAGACATATTTAGAAGGCCAAATGGCCAAATGGATCATGCTTTTGAGTGAGTTCAAGATAGAGTATGTCAACTAGAAATTTATAAAGGGATAAGTACTTGTAGATCAGCTTGTTAAAGCTCCCCTTGTAGATACTGAACCTATAAAATTTTAATTCCCAAATTAGGCCATTATTACCATCATTAAAACACCTCCTAAGAAGTAAAATTGGAAGCTATATTTTGATCGATCATTTTCATCACATGGATCAGAAGCATGCCTATTGTTTATTATGCCATAGGGGGGTCTTATCCCCAAATAATTTTATATCAAATTTCCTTGTACTAATTACATGATTGAATACAAAGCACTCATCACAAGGCATTACCAAGTAGTAAAATGGAATATTCAACATCTCAAGGTTTATGGTGATTCTTAGTTAATCATCAATCATATTACAGGCCACTTATAAACCAAAGATGACAAGATGATACCATACAAGGCCATGATTGACACTCTCATATTACACATTACTAATATATAATTTGAACACATACCAAGAGCTAATAAAAATGACAATATATTTCATAGATCCCATTGACTCTTTGATCCATCACACTGACAAGATAATAGAATATCCATTCTTCATTGAAAATCTTGTAGCATCTGCTCATGAACCTTCAACCATCATACTGATCTATGATATTATTGGTCCTAGCTCTATATGGTATTCAAACCTTTTTACCTACCTTCATGACCAAATCCTTCCACCCAACCTATTACATAAACAACTAAAGGCCTTTACCTACCATGATTTATGATATACCTTACTTGGCCTGACCTTATACCATCATAGCTTTGATGGAACTTTTCTTCATTGTTTAAATTTACAAAAATCAACATTAGTGTTATGGGAAGTTCATGAAGGAGTATGTGGGGTCCATAAAAATAGGGCCATCCTAGCAAAAAATCTCCTATGTAATAGGTATTATTGGCCAACTATGGATGTAGATGTAGCTGCTTATGTCAAACGGTGCAACAAATGTCAAATGCATGCCAATTTAATTCATGTTTTGGCCAAAATGCTAAAACCAATGCTTACACCATGTCCATTTATAACTTGGGGACTCAATCTCATTGGTAGGATTAACCAACCTCATCTAATGGCCATAAATACATCCTTAACATTATAGAATATTTCACTAAATGGGTTGAATCTATACCCATCACTTATTCTCACATGACTGGAAAACAAATTTCCAAGTTCATCTTCAATCATCTCATTTGCCACTATGGTATCCCATCCAACATTGCATCTAATAATGGTATATATATTAAGAGAAAGGATGTCAAAATTCTTTGTGTCGAGTATAACATTACCCAACATTTTTCTATTGAAATTACCTACAATGTAATGGCCAAGCAAAAATATCCAATAAAACCATTGTCAACATCCTTAAAAAGATTGTCAATGATGTTGGCTATGATTGACACCTCCAAAATTTTTGTGCCCTCTAGGTATACCAAAATAATCAATATACTCTAACATGATCCACTCCATAATCCCTAGTTTGTATCACCAAGTCCATTATTTCCATTAATGTTGAGTTACCTTATCTATGTATCTCATTGAAGCACATCCTGGATGATGAAGATTATTGAGTTTCTCACCTATAAGAGATAGAGTTATTTGATGACAAATTCATATCCACTACCAAAAATCTTTAAGCATACCATAACTGACTCCGTGGTCACTATAACTGATGAGTCAAACATAGAGAGTTTGAGCTTAGTGATATTATTCTCAAAGAAAACCAACAAAATACCATGGCTAAGAAGAAGAAAAAATGTAAGTTTAAACCCAAATGGATAAGCCCTTATATCATTGTTGTAAATTATGATTTCAAAGCATACATGCTCATTACACCAAGCATAGATGAACTTGATAAGTCGATGAACATCATACACCTCAAGTGTTACTTTACTTGAAAAACTTGAAGTATTATGTATGAGCCACATTTCTATTGTACCTTAATATTGACATTCTTCTTTGTACCATACCATGTACTATTTTACCATACCTTTCCTATTGACTAAAGTTATTTTAAACCTCCCTACCTAACCTTTTGACCTTGGTTTTATTCCATTGGTTCTTTGGGCACCTTTAACAAAAGGATTTAGATCAAGTTTTAATAGTTGATTCAGTATTCTAGATAGAGGCTTATTTTGGATCAGTATGATAATGGTTTGGCAGTTACATCCTTCATTAATTATTTCATTTCATTTTGAGTATTCTTGATTATAACCCCTTCAAAAAAATTAGTGTCTCACATTATGCTACTAATTATAACTACCTATGGGAAAATTAGTATCATTGACCTATGTCATTTTTTCCTAATTATAATTACCTATGGGTAAATTTGGAACAACACATTTATCATGCCTTGAAGTCCCACCTTGCCATTCCTATGCCATATTGTGCCATTTGCTTAATTTGAAAACTTATTGCTAGTTAGTCAGATTATTTTGATATAAGGTAGAACTATAGTGACTTGAGGTCCTAATGGGAATATGTAGGCAACACTCAATTCACATTGAGGTTAGCTTAGTCACCTTTTTACCATTATCTCATTATTTTGTGAGCAATCTAAGCCTTATAATCTCACAATTTTATGAGTTGGACCATTTAGTATCTTGTCATTCTCAAATCGAGTTGAGTTACATGGAAAAATCCAAAAACATTTGAAGATGATCTATAAAATCCTAAAAACACCAAATCAACCACTCATTTGCCATAAGGATTCTAGGATGCCTAGCTAATTTACAAAAAACCACTTATCAGGTTTAGTTTCCCCATCTTTGTTAGCCCTTAAGCCTTACACTCTCACCATTTTAAGTTTGAAAACTCTCACAATTTTATGAGTTGGAATATTTAAGCATCTCATAATTCTCTATCAATTTGAGATGCTTAAAAAATTCCAAAAATATTTGGCCTTAAGCCTTACACTCTTGCCATTTCTACGAGTTTCTATTTTGTGTATTATGTATTCAAATTTGACACATTAATACCACTAAGATTCATATCACGCTCTCTCCATTTTACAAGTTCATTCCCATTATTATTCTATAACACAATAATATTTTCTTGATCATCATTTTTTTTATCCCATATCTTGGGAGAACTACATTTGTCCTGAATTTTATGTTGGACCTTGCATCTATAAAACTATGTAGGTAACATCCACTTGTCTAGTGCATCTGAAGTCATCTCGGCTCCCCCTTTTGTTTTCTTATATTCTCCAATTCTATTTTTTGTTTAATTGTTTCTTATAACCTAGAGTCAATGTTCATAATCTTGTTTGTTCTCTATTTTCATTAACATTATTATTAACCATTGTTTATGTCTGTTCATTTTGTTATGATTGTTTTATTTCATTGTGTTTTTCTTTTTATCTCTTGATGTTGTGTTTTATTTTTGTTTATTATTGTTTGTCTATTTTTTTTCTTGTTTATTTATTTTCATTATTGTTCTTTGAATTAATATATCTACATTCAATGGTTAATTCCTTGCACATTATACTTAAGTCCATCCATATTCATCCACCAACATTATCATCATGGTTTTTATCATTGTTGTATTGTTTTCAAATGTTTATTGGATCGTGTGTCATTCCTTATGAATATCTCAACTACATTATCATGGTGTTTTATATCATGATGCATACCATTATATGCTACAACAAAAATCAACTCAAGAAATCTTACAAGCATTAAGTCCATGATAATTCTCTTTGGCACCTAAAAAAATCCTGATCTACCCAAATCATGGACCCAAATACAATTAATTAAATAACAAAATATTTTTGATCCTTACTAGTTAGGACATGCATCTCCATACTAGCAGGTTTCCCAAATTCATCTTTCTCCTTTGTACCATCTTAATTTTACTTCATGAGTATGGATTCAGTACATAAGTACCCTATTACAATGTTCTATATTACTCCTATCATTCTTCTAATGATTCTAACTACCTTTGAGAAAATCATTGTGATTTGATTTATGTAAGTGATAATGATTATAACTACCCTTGGGTAGATCATTATCTCTATCCACCTAACTGGGGCATGTTTCAAATCTACCAATGATTATACCTCCCTTTGGATAAATCATTATTTTCATTTTGATGATTATAATTGACTTTGGGAAAATCATTCTATTGTTGCCCTTTCCTTTGAATAATGATTATAACTAGATTTGGGAAAATCATTATATTTTTACCTTATTATACTGATGATTATAACTGTCTTTGGGCAAATCATCCTTTTTCTCTACCCAACCAAGGCAAATCACTATGCTAATGATTATAACCACCTTTGGGAAAATCATCCTTTTTATTGACCTAGCTGGGATGGATCCACATGCCATTGATTATAATCACCTATGGGTAAATCAATATTTTCCACTCCTTTTACTCTTTGGTCCCATTATTTCCTTCTTTTGAGGGACTGATCACCAACCTTATTTTATGACCACTTCCTCAAGGGTCCATCTAGACCTCATCCATCATTGTTTAGAGTATTAGGCATTCAAGACCTTTTCATTATTTGAGAATAAGTTATTTTTCCTATAGCTTGCAATCCCTTACCAAATAGGGGCAAACTATAGACACCCAATTTTGGCCATAATTGGTTTCTAACCAGACTTCATACTAATTTCTACCAAACATTATAAAGTAAATCTAGAAATCATTGAACATCCCAAATTTAGTCGTGTATCAATCATCAAAGCTCATAATCATGTTGAGGCATCTTAATTTAAGATACTATCCCATATGTAATAATGACCTCTCATAGATTCATCCTCAATCACCTTGCAAAATAATAAATGTCAGTTTGGTCTATGGACCCATTACACGGGGTACTTGATCAAATCTTAAAGGAGAAAAAATGTTAATCAAAATGAATTATCTAATTAAATAAGATTAAATGCTTAGTTGAATTATCTGTTTAAAATTAATGAATATCTAAAAATAAAAATTCTAAAAATCAAAATATCAAGCCTCTTCATCATTGCCTTTATGAGTTGTCAAGCTCTTTCAAAATATCCCAAAATATCTAATTTGAGAACCATGCCTAGTAATTAAAAATCATAATTACATGATAAATTTTAACTCAAATAGAGTTAATCTCAACTCACCTAGGGCTAGCTTGAACCCATTCCATGTTTAAACTCAACCTTAACTCACCTTGGGTAAGAGTTAATTCTTGAAATTATAAATACAAAGTCATACCCCTTCATTTTTAAGCTTGGATATTGTAGAGTTATTATGCAGGATTTACTCCATAAGCCTTTAGGTGTTAGAGGATCTTCTTCATATGTATTAGATGGATCATCAATATATGTGGGAAGATTATATTCTATTGATTGCATTTGTATACAACAACTCATACCAATCAGCTTTGAAAATGGCACCATTTGAGGCACTGTACAGAAGAAAGTGCAGGACACCAATCAGTTGGGACAAGTTAGAGGATATGGTAGTCTTTAGACCTGAAATGCTTTTAGAAATGGAAGATCAAGTTAGATTAATAAAGCAAATATTGGCTGAGGGTAATGATAGATAGAAGAGTTATGCTAATTTGAAGAGGATATATGGGTAGTTTTCTATAGATGGTAGAGTGTTTTTGTAGGTTAAGTGAGATATGTGTGATCCTTTGAAGTGTTATAAGTGGTCAATATTATAGCATATAATCTTTCTTTACCACCATGCTTATCTCTATTACACAATGTCTTCCATGTTTTTAATCTTAAAAAGTACATAGCTGATCCTACACATGTGTTGGAGTGGAATGCTTTGTAGGTTTTGTATCCTAGAGTGGTCATGGTAGAACTAATTAAGATAATTAATACTTGTAAACTTAGTTTGCATAATAGAGAGATGTCATAGTGAAAGGTATAGTGGGACCAATTCTTTAAGGATAGTGTTACTTGGGAGGACTATAATGAGTTCTATATGAGATTTTCACATTTATTTATTTGATTTGATACTATTATACTGTTATATTTCTACTAAATAATATTTTCAATTCAGAACTTATGTTTGAATAAGACTCATCTAGGATGATGACTAGTTTTAGGGGGAAATGATGTTACACCTTAATTCCTTGCTAAGCAAAATATTTGATTACCCATGGATATTTATAGTTGATAAATTTGATTTAGTTATTTTTAATTAAGCTTTGAGATATATGTTTTTATAGGACAGTAGGATATTGTTTAGGTTACATGATTACATTGCTATGAGTTAGCTATAGTGTAAATGTTTCCATTACAAACATGTTGATTTTATATTTAAGCTATATTTTATGATGAACGTATATCATGATGTTATGATGTAACTACCTACTTGTTGTGAGGTTGATGCAAGAGAACTCATCCTTTAGAACATGACATAGGAAGAGCATCATCAGAGAGGGTGATGTAGATGGAGATGTTAGAGGATGACGGAGAAACTAACTAGAACCCTACACACATCACATTTGCTAGCACATGTTAGATACATAATAAATAGTTAGAATAATATGTTTTGATGTTGTTTGTAATAGATAGTCATTTATATATGGTTTTCTAATATAGTTTAATAGTTTTATGGAACTCATTTTGCATGATTTATGTGTGTGATCATTAAATGTTGTTAGAAATGTGATTTGTATAGGTATAATAGATTCATGTTATTAATTTATTAATTTATCATTAAGTTGTTATGGCATTTGGAGATGCTAATTTAATTAGTGAATTTACTAATTTTTATAATTAATGTTAAAATAAATAAAAATTAGAAAATTTCAATTGAGAGGAAAAAATGGAAAAAAGAAAATAAAAAAAAATAATAAATAAAGGAAAAAAGGGGAAAGTTTAAATATAGGAAAAAATAAAAGTGGAAAGATACTAATAAAATAAATAATAAAAAAAACAAAGAGAAAATCTTAAAGACAAAAGCCCCACCCTTTTTCATGAGAAAAATAAGAAAGAACTTAAGGGAAAAAAAAGAAAAGGAGGGCACAATAGATAACAAAAGGAGAATCACAAACAATAGAGAAAGAGAAGAAGCAAGAACAAGTAGAAGAAAGAACAACTATACATGCTACTAGGTAGACCATGTTATTAAATTTATATACTTATTTTTACAAGTTAGAGTTTATATAATTAGTGATTGGGTATGTGTATTTTCCGTATAATGATTTGGTAAACTAAATTCATATATAATCTTTAGATTATATAACCCTTGAGCATATATTGGTATATATATAGTGTATATAGATAGTCATAAGTGAATAGCCTATGTAAATGAGTAGGCATTGTCTATAAATGAAAGTGTATCTTAGATTAAGTGCCATATATATATATATATATATATATATATATATATATATATATATATATATATATATATATATATATATATATATATATCAACAAACAAAATATGCCACTTTAGAATATGTATTGAACATGTAGGGAGGAAGTAATTATAAATATTAATACGGGTATATGATTCATATATGTAGATATTATAAAATATATGATATTGATTCATATATACTCTTTACATATTACAAAAAATATATGGAGATATATAATATAATGGGTCAGATCAGATATATGTGTATAATACATAGAAGAAAATATAATGGATCAATTAACTACAAAAAATTGGTATTTAAACCTATTCATGACGTGACTTATTAGTCAAAACTAGCGACTTGTATTTTTGTAAATATATTTAAAAATAATAAAAAAGAAAGAAAAATATAATTCCATATAAAGACATACTAGAAAATATAGTGATATGCATACATACATACATACATACATACATACATACATACATACATACATACATACATACATACATACATATATATATATATATATATACATATGTATTCTTTTTAGATCATATATCCCATAGGAAAACTAGGCGATGCCTTTTGTGCTGATAGGTATTCAAATATACTTCTGATACCAGTAGTTAAGGAGAAATGACTTATTTGACAAAACCCAATGATATGAACATTTGGGAAGTGGGGTGATATGTATATATGAGTCGCTACCCTTCAAACATTTTATATTAACCTTTATTTTTAGGCAGAATGAATATAAGTGTCAGTTCCCATAATATTTTATATTATCTTAGCTAAATTTTTTTATGTAGTACTTTGCCTTAATAAGTATAGCGATTAGAAGATGTTTTAGGGCCTGTATGTTAATTGGGAATAAACTCAATGAGTACCTAGACCTAATGCATTATATATTCAACCTTAATATACATCCATACTCATATAAACTAGTATTCTCTATATATCACTTTTATTTAGCATGAGATTCCATGGATTTTTTTAATCCAATATCATAGCTTTATTTTGTATATATTAAATTTATTTGATTATTTAATTTTTTGTGTGTGTGTGTGTGTGTGTGTGTGTGTGTGTGTGTGTGTGTGTGTGTGTGTGATTCTATATATATGTTAGTGGACAGAGCTACGACCATTTATTTAATACCATGAACTCATGCTAAGTATCTTTGATTTGGTTATATAATTTGATCAAGATTAATTTGATTTAGTTATTAATTTGTATATTCATGAATTATTTACCATGTAATCTTTTTTTATCCAATATCATGGCATTTAAATTATAACTATCATAATAGTAGGTGGTCATCAGATTATAATATACATGTCAGTAATCTTGATGAACCCAGTTTATAGATAAAATAAGACTAAGATTAGAATTTCATTCTAAATGATCATAGGGCTTGTATCTTGTGACTAACAATAGTGGACCGACAACATAGTTCACCTAATATATTATGTCATATCATGTAAATAATCAGAATGGTTATGCTTCTTATACTAGCATGTGTGTAACTATAAGCTTATTGATATCATAATATGGTTTAGGTAAAGCATGTGAGACATATATAGCTAAAAACTAGTCTTTCATTATATCATGATAAGATTTATGATTTGGGATCACTTTTCATATATAGCCTGAGAAACAAAAACACGTAGTGTGGATAAAACACTACAATAAGCTATGCATTTATGAATAATGGTTTGATAAATGTGAATATAGGTATACATGTGCCTATTAACATATACTTATATGTAGGGGTGTGTTATTCTAATTATAGTTCTATTGGTGGTTTAAAGCTATATTATAGAATTATGTATAATAGAACCTTGTGAATGTGCATATACAACCCCTTGGGAGTATAACAAATATTAGAATGGAATATTTTATGTTTGTATGAACTGAGACTTTCTTGTTATATCTAGTTGCTTGAAGCTTATGTTTCCATTGATTTATAACTAATTTATTTGACTAGTTGTGGTATTTATTAGTTATGCTTAAGAATACTAGACTATGATAATATAGGTTATCATAAGGTATAGTATGTTTGTAAACTATTTATAGTAATTATAATTTGTAGTTAGATGTATATTATACCCATATGGTAAAAACTATAGTCATTATTTTTATTATGAGATGGATAATAATGTGAGATTCATTCATATATTTGATGGAATAAATGTATGCTTTTTTATTGTTCCTATACTTAGCATATTATGAGAAATGATTGCTAGTAGGTTATAATCTATATGAATCTATTGGTTATATTATGTTAACCTAATCTCGCATTGTTAATATTGAGTAAGTATTGAGATGGACTTCACTAGCTTACTAACATCACAATGCTAGATGAATGTATCCTATCAAATGGTGTGTATGAATTTTAACTGATCCATAGATAATTTATTATTTGATATATTTGGACAAAGTAATGTTTAATATGACATTGTCATTTCATGAGTATGATTTACATGTTTGTGTGATATCTTGAAATAGAATGGGGTTTTATGATACATCATATATTTAGTTTTAGAAATCATACAACACATGGGTACTAACTTGTCTCTCTGGATTTGCACGCCATCACTATCTACTCATTCATGAAGGGAGGGTCATTCCATAATGGTTTTAGTGTGGGGGATCATTTGTCCTTTTTTGGTGTGAAAAAACACTTAAATGATGCTTTCCCTCTCCACAACAGTACTACTTTTGAGATGACACTTGAGATTGCTGTAGATACTAGAGTCTAGGGAACTGTGCTTTGAAGATCTATGTATCTTATATATGTACATTGTATTGTATTATATTTATTATTGAAACATTATCATTATGAGTTGTAATTACTTGTTTATGATACATTAACATTAGTGTCTATATGCATATATCAGTCGTGGATGGATAATTATAGTTACTTTTTATATTTGTATTATGATGTGTTTTTTATGATGATAGTGATTAATGATTTATAATCTAGTATACTTAATTTATAGTTATCACACTTAGAGTATTTTATATGATCACTGGTTAGATTATCGTGGTGTAATATATTTATAGTATATGTGTTTAAATTTATAAAAAATATGTTTTTATAGGTAGATCCTAGTGGGGATGTTACATGATTGTAAGTTATAAAAGACATAATCTCAAATATCCTAGGTTATATAATTTTAAAAATGGTGCACTAACATTTTATTACATCCTACAATATTCAAATTTTAATTATTTAACTCTAACACTTGGATCTATAATCTACAACATTAAAATCCAATCTCCTCCATTAATTGTGTATACTTACAAAATTCAAGTTTCATACATTTTTAAGCCTCACTGTTCCCACAAAATTTAAAATTCAAATTTGGTTGATGAGATACAATTTATCTATAAATGAAAAATTATATATCAACAAATATTTGATTTCTAGAGTGTCAAAGTTGAATTTTATTAGTTTGGAAGTGTAGAGGATAAGATTCATTTTCATTTAAGCAAAATTCAATTTTTTCATGACCCACATTCCAAGTAAGTATACTAAAGTTATTTATTAGTCAACATGGCAGTAAATGATATTTTTTTAATATTAAACCAAATCATTTTGTTAATTCATGTTGTTGTGTTATTGATATGTTGTTGTGCACTAATGTGGTTGTGTTATTCACTCACATTTTAAACATTAAAAACATTCTTTGCAATAGTTGTTGTTGATATATTTTCCATTCATGTTGTTGTGTTTTATATATATACAATGCCTTTATATTTCCCTACCTCAAACTTTCCATAGTTTCTGTCAGGACCCACTAAATGTTCTTATATAGAAATGTTTGTTTAGATGGAGAAATATTTGAACTTGGGATGGAAGACTGAACATTTACTAGTATACACATAAATGATTGTTTGGATGGAAAAGGATTAAAATTTGGGATAGAAGACTTATGAAAATATTGGTATACACAAAAATGATTTTTTAATTTTGGTTATTTAATTATGAATTTGATTAATTCATACATATTCTAACTCATTTCATAATTCAATGAGTATGTTATAAGATGTTTATCTCATTAATATATAATGGCTATTTTTGAAGACACTTGGCAAAATGTATTTATATTAATGTGGTAGTTCATGTCATCTTACACACTGTCTAAAACCTATTTAGTGTGCCTTATTCAAGTTGCTCTCCCTTAAATGTCATGGAACCCAAATTTTTGTTATTTTTATTGTAAGTATTTTTTAATACCTTTACATTAGAGTTAGTTTTACTAGTATTTTCATGGTGGCCCTCAATGTTTACATTCACATACTAATAAATTTTATCAGTTTTGTATCAAACCATATCATTTTCTAAATTCAATGGCCATGTTAGAAGACACTTGTGTCATTAATATGCAATTAAGGACCATGTTCAAAGACATTATGTAGGATTTTTTCATTAATGTGGTGAGTTAATGCTACCAAAGATAAACTCTACAACCTATTCAGTGTACATTATTCAATTCACTCTCCCATAAAAGCCATGTAACCCAAATGCCTCTTCTACAGAATGTAGTATTTCATATAGATTGAAGCATCGCCATGTTTGAGGGATTAAATTTTACCCACAATTGAACCAATAATGTTGGCATGTTTTCATTCATATTTGACTCAATATTTCCTTGTATTTGGATGGAATCCCTCAAATTTTTCATTCACATACCAGTAACTTGGGATGGAAGACTTAACATTTATTAGTAAGTGGATGAAATACATGAAGGTGTTTATTCACATAACGATAACTTGGGATGGAAGACTTATCATTTATTAGTATGTAGATGGAATACATGAAGGCATTCAATCACATACTAGTAAATTTTATTATTTTTGTATCAAATAATAGTTATTTCATCAAAATTTTGTTCATCAGATACCCCCTTATGACCTAGAGGTTTTAATTTACATAATAATAGATATTTTTTCCATCAAACCAATTATTTTTTGAATTCATGTTATTGTGTTATTTATATATGTGATGCATTTTTATTTTCCTACATTAAATTGTTGTGTTAATCATATTAATTATGCCATGTTATAATTTACTCACTCATAATAAATGTCAGATGAAAGATGGTGGAAACCAATGGCCTTTTATGTAGAATTCATTGTTTAACATATATTTTAGCTTTGACATGTCATACAAATGAAATGTTACTTTCTTTGAACAAATTTAAAATTAAACATGTGTTATTGAACTCATATTATTATGTTATTTATATCTACAACATTTAGATGATATAATGATTTCATAATTAAGGCCAAGGTTTGCCTATCCATCCTTAAGCTAATTTGGTGGACTTACCTAAGAACATAGACTTATACCACCTGATTTGTCATTTTTAGTTGTTTAATAGGTGTGACCAATAGTTGGGACCCAAATTTCTAATGATTTTTATAAATTTGACCAATAATAATATACAAGTGAATAATTTTTCTACATTGGCTCAAAACTCTATGCATTTAGGCATGTCATCGATTTAACATAGATCATTATAAAATGAAGACCATGTTGGAAGACACGTGTGTGTTTATGACTAAACATTCACTAATATGTGGATAGAAGCCTTGAAGATTTTCATTCACATACCAGTAAATGTTATTATCTTTGTCTCAAAATTAAGATTTTAATTGACATACTAGTAAATGTTGAGTCTAATGAATCAAACCAAATCCTACTATGAATTAATTTTTGTGTGACCTTAATATGTTGTAATAAATTCATGTTGATGTGTTATTCATTAAAACTATCAACATTAAAAATATTCTATCATAGATGTTTTTTAAAATGTTTTACATTATATTAGAGGTTACTTATATATTCATTGAAGACCAACTAGTAAGAAAGGGAAGTGATTGAAAATAAACCCATAGCCAAGGAGGTAGAGGATGAATTCATTTAAGATGAACTCCCTATCAACTATCATAGAGAGTAGACAAATGATGATATGGAAAGTGTAATGTGAGATGTGGAGGATAATGGTTACTTAATAAACACAATAGAATGGGGCATGAAACTAAACACTTTTTTTAATTATTTGAAAGGAATTACAATGACTATCAAGAAGGGGCCACCCACTATTTTATTAGATTCAAAAGAATCTAAGATCATGTAGTGGTGCAAACACTTAATCAACATGGGCCATGGGTTGGAAATATCACATTTGAAGGCACGCATTTACCACATATGTAAAACCAAGCCCAACCCTATCAATAATGGGGTCCCTAGCAAGTCATGGTGAGTAGGATTCAAAAAGAAGCATCATTCTTTGTCTTTGAGAACAATAAAAGGACTAGACATAAATACGGCTATGATGTTAAGTCCATACATAGTGAATTTTTTAATGATAACTTGATAATTGTATATGATGAAAACCAATATGAGCCACACAAAATATCTAATTGTGATAATATGGGCATGTAACCTAAAAGAAATTATGGCATGCAATCCATTACCAAAAAGGTGATAAGGATTGTGCACAAATAATGTTGAAGAGTAGAGAATGGATCATGATTTTTTCATGTGCAAATGCATCTATCTAAGGTAACTTGATGTTCTACCTCTTCAAATCAAAAAGGTATTTATAGAGTTTCATTTCAAGTTATGCGCTAGGTACATGTATGGCTACCTAACCCCATGCATGGATAATGAAATAATCATTTACGAATTGGATTCATCATTTATCCAAATATATACTAAGATTAGTCTCACATAAAAATATACATATTATCATATATGATGGGTATGATAGCCATGTTTAAATATCAATAATTTAAGAGGATAGAGATTTGTGGATTGTCTTACTTACATTGCTTGCACATGCTAACCACAAATTGTATCCATTATATGTAAGTGTGTATGTTCCATTTATGGCTTATTTTAATAATGAGAGGATCTCATGGATGATTATACATCATGGTATAGATATCAAGAGACAAGAATTGGATGCTTTTTATATTATAACATTGAAGATGGAACAAACTCCTAATAAAATAAAATATGGATTTATAAGGACATGTATTTGGCCCCTAATGATATACATTGGGAGTTGTTTCAATTTTTGGCAATTCACCGCTTTACAGGATGTGACATTTGGGTAGGTGGTTTTGGTATGTTGTAATCAATTTAGCATTTATAGATTCACTTACTCATGCCTTTGGATTAGGCATTTTTGCAGTTTGATTGAGAATCATTTTAATGCAATTGTTTATACCTCTTTTTATGATTGGGTTCTATTTTTATTGATGCAATAGACTATTTATAAGATTTTAGGGGATATTGGACTTTTAGAGACCAAAATCCCTCAATTGGGGAGCTACGATCAGAAATTTGGTTCTAAAAAAGGTTTCAAGTTAGAGTTTTAGTGGTGGCACATTATAGATCTCATCGAGATCTTTCTGATGCTTTTCATGGTTCACAAAATGGAGTCCAGATGCTCAAGATATGGTCATTTGAGGATTTGTCAAAAAAAATCACTTGCGACATTTTGCACGTGATTCAAAAACATATCAACATTTGGACCTATCAAAGGTTGACATGTGGCACTATTGAAAATCCAAGTGGGCCGATAGCCATTTGACATGTGGCAAAAAAACTAGTTGCAAAAAAATTGGCTTAGGTGTTTTTTATTCACATGTCATTTGATATTTTCAAACCTTTCAAAGGAGCCAAAGGAGGAACCTCCATGCCACCCGAGGAAACATTCAAACTTGGCACCCAAGAAGGAGTCAAAGCACCTAGAAAGGAGAGCTTGAGCACCTAGAATGGAGGAAGGAAGTTTTGAACCCTTGACCTCCCGTGTAAAAGGGATAAGGCCTTAGCCACTATGCCACAGGCTTCAAATTGATTATAAAAGCATGAATTTGTATTTGTTTTAAAAATTTTTTGCAATGTGTTTTTTATTTTAAGAGGCTGAGACTTTGTAAAAGCTTTGGGAAAGCTTATATAATGGATTTTTATCCATTTTTTGGCCATGATACTCAGTCTTAATACTTCTTTTATCCAATTTGTATATTGGAAGAGTATTTTTAAGCCCATAGAGGAGATTCTTAGGAATTTTGAAGTAACTTTGCAAGTGTGAAGACTCACAGAATTCAAAGGTGCTGGGCTTGATTATCAATCATGGTGAAGGTGAATTTTTGCATAGAGAGATCAACTTGCAGGAAAGTTGTTTATTATTTCTAGGTTTTTGAAATGCCCTTAATGGAAATGGTCTAATCCTTTGGAGAACTCAAAGATGTATGCATCATTTGTTGAGCCAAACTTTTTTATCAATGTCAGATGGTAATTTGTCATTTGCTTGCATGTTTTAATTTAGTTTTTTCTAATTTTTTTAATTATGAAATCATGCAAAGATTAAATTTTGATAATTTATGACATTTGATGTAAGAAAAAAAAATTAGTTCAATAACCGAGAATGTTTTTATGCCAAAACATTGAGATGCACGTTCTTTTGAGTTTTTTGAGAATTTTTTAAGTTTTGAGAAATTTAGTATTCATAATTAAAACTTCAATGGTTATTCATTCAGTGTAGTTTACGGATCAAGTTGGTATCAGAGCGGTTAGAATGCAGGGATTGATTCTAGTTGTGTATTGACAATTGCTTCCAAAATAGTTGGATTATTGGTTTGCAAATTGATTATATTATAGTGTGTAGTATGGAATCAGGTGTTTGCAGGAAACCATGGCAAGTTGTCACAGATTGAGGTCATCAAAGATGAAAATGCAATCTTGAGATGCCAAAAATTTGCACTTGAATTGCAAGTGGCAAAGTTAAAATTAGAGATTGAATCCAAGGATGAGCTCTTGATTAGATTACAATGTGGTGAGTGTGAAAAGGTAAAGCCTTCAACTTCAGATGTAGAGACTATGACTGAGTGCAGTGTAGGTTTTTCACCATAGAAATCTTCATCTTCTTCTACCATTTCAAATTCAGATTATAGTAATATTGTTTTTGGTGATTTTGAAAGATACACTAAGGGCATAGGATCTAAATTGTTGTTTAAAATGGGTTATAATGGAGGAAGACTTGGTAGAGATAGCCAAGGTATAACTACTTCAGGTTGAGCATAGACCTCTTCATGCAGGTTTGGGTTATACTAGTGTGCAGGTGGATGATAGAGAAGTTTCTTCTATGGCTACAGGAAGATGAGCTTCCAATAGTGAAGGTTCTAGGCCACTAGTTCAAAGGTGTAAAGGTAAAAGAGGTATTGAGATTCCACCTCCTGATTCTTACACTAAATCTTTTGATCCAATTGATACTTTTAAGAAGTTTGGATATAATGGATAGAAGATAATGCAATCATTTCCATGCACTTTTTGTGGGATGAATAACCATAGTGATAAGACTTATTGGAAATGAAATGCTTTATTGAAGTAGATTGCATGTTTGAAAGACCTTTTTCATGTTAAATTGGGAATTGGCAAAAGGGGACCCTCACCTAAGAAGGATGTTTGTACTCATTGTAAAGTGAGTGGACATAAGATTGATAGATGTTTTAAGCTTTATGCATCTTCACATTCAAGTAATGTTAGAACTAAGATGATTTACAAACCTCTCACTAAGGTTAATGAAGCTAATTCAATCCATAATGCAGTTGAAAATGCAACCCAAGATAAGGTAAAACCTACAAGTGAAAATCCATTTAAGAGGTTAAGTCAACAATATGCAATTGATAAGGAATCCACTAAGGAAATAAATTTCACTAGAAAGAAAGAAATGGTTAAGTGGATTATCACTACATTATTTTTGCAACACATGGCTAAGAATTCATCTAAAGGAATGAACAAGCTTTGATAAGATGTAGATTAGAGTTGGTGGGAACACTTCAAGACAGGTTTACCATATGAAGTTTTTCAATTCTCACTTTTTGATAACTCTAAGTTTTTGAATCTCCTATTTATGCTATGTGAGTTGTCTAGAGGACTTGAACTCATTTGATCAGTTGGAGATAATAGCAGAAAGCATGTTGTAGGTTGAGTTAATTCCTTGCAACACTTATTTGACTGCTATTTTAAATGTATCTATTTGGGCATAAAAATGTATAGATGCATGTTTAAGATCCTTTGGGCATCTTTAGATGTTAGGCAACATACACTTTTGGTTGTTTGCATTTGCTTAGCATATAAGTCCCATACTAGGGCATTGTATTGCAACATGTCCACAACATTTATTGTATGTTGTCGGCATTATAAACATGTCTTGCAGTTACATTGGGATGCAAGTTCTTTTGAGTTTTTCAAGAATTTGTTAAGTTTTAAGAAATTAAGTATTCATAATTAAAACTTCACTTTGAGTTGATTCAGTGTAGTTTACGGATCACCTAAACCTTGAGGTAGTAACTAATGACATGAATTAAAGTGCATAATTCCATGTTGAATAGGATGAAAATAGTTCTACTAAAAATATAATGAGGTTGGTAGGGATAAATGAGGAAGAAATTCAAGATACTATGTAGTATATGGAATAAATACAACAGAAAAATATTGTTAAAGTAAATAGGCTTTGAGCATAAATCCAATATGTTTTATTGAGCTTGCAAAATATAAATTACAAAGATGTATATAAATGCCTACATATTCTCATAATATTCCTACAAAATAGGATGAGAAAATAACCTATGAATAATCTGTAATCTATTTAATTATGAAATAGGTCCATATTAGACTTTATTCAACTAACTTAGTTTAAAAACTAACAAACTAATATAAAAATTATGTGAGTTATTTTATAGATAACAACCTCACTTTTACATAGCAATATTACTATGGTAAATTTATTCTAAAATTCCCCACCTTAATTTATCATAGCTTGGAGAGTACAAGAGAGACAAATTCTCAATGCCTCAAACTTATCACATGCAAGTGACTTCATGAAGACATCTACACACTAATATTGAGTGGTGTAAATACTAGGTCTATATATTTTTTCATCGAACAAGTTCATGTATAAAATGGACTTGAAATTAAATGTTCTTAGTGCATTCATGAAAAATTAGATTGTGAATAATTTTCATAACACCATGATTATCACAGTTCAAAACCACTGATTAAGTTTGTAGAACTCCCAATCTTGCTAGTATGAAACATAACCATATCACCTTTCAGACAACTCTTCCTAAAATGCAATATTCTACCTTAGTAGAATAATGAGAACCAAAGTTTTGCTTCTTTCTCCCATATGAGATCAGACCAGATCTCAAAAAGAATACAAACCCAAAAATGGATTTTCTATCACCAATTGAATATTCATGATCTATGTCCATGTATCCTCTCAAGAACTTATAATTCTTCTTGTATACTAGGACATAATACATTATTCCTCAAATATATCATAATACCTTCTTAGCTACTTTCCATTGTCTTAACTTTGGCTCCTGCATGAATTGATAAATATAGATGACAACATAATTGATATTTGGCCTAGTGTATGTGAGGTAAATGAGACTCCCAATCAATTGATGATAAAGAGTGGCATAAATTGGTTATGATCAATCTGAGTCAGACAATTGAAGCCTTATCTTCATAGGTGTACTCATTAGTTTACAATATATCATCCAAAACATCTTGAACAATGTCTTGGTATACTTCATTTGAGACACAAATTTTTGGTGTTCATTTTTCCATACTTCCAATCCAAGATAGTAGTGCAATAGCCCAAGATTTGTCATTTAAAATGATTGGTTGAGATATTTATTTTTTGCATCAATCATCTTCACTGAGATACCATTTATGAATTGATCATCGACACAAATAATAATAAAATCTCCCCCTTTCATTTTTAGGTAGAGACTGGGATCATATGGATTCCTTTGAAATACATGCTTCACAAGATGCTCATAAATTTATATATATATATATATTAGTCTCTAGGAGCCTATTTAAGACTATAAAAAGATTTTATGAGTTTTCACACCTAATCTTACCCTAGTATGACATAACCTTTAGGTTGAGTCATGTAGATCTCTATTTAACAAGGCAATTTTAATGTCCATCTAATGAAAGTTCCATCTAAATGTGTATCCATTGTAAATATCATTTTGTTTGTCTTTATCTTATATTTAGGAGTAAAAATCTCCTCATAGTCTATACCTTATTTTTGTGCATAGCCCTTTTCTATGAGTTTTACCTTGTGATTATCTATATTTCCATCTATTTTTTATTTGGTCTTAAAGATCCATTTACATCTGATAGGTTTCTTCCCTAGTAGAAGATCAACAAGCTACCATGTATCATTCTTCATGAGAGACTAATATTTTGTATCCCTAACATTTTTCTAAGGTTTGGACTCTAGAGATTCATGAACTGTAGAGGGATCAAAAGTTTCTACAACTATGATTGTCAAGGCCAAATTTACCTCTATATGAGCCATACTATGAGTCCTTAGTTTTGTAGATAAGTGTTTGGAGGTCCATCTAGTTTTTCATCTTGAATCATAATTGTATACCATTTAGGCATACATTGGGTAGTAGTTAGTGGTGTTGGAGATTTTGAATGATCATCACTACTATTTTCATCTAGAAATTTTACATGTCTAATGCTTATATCAGCTATCTTTATGGAAGATGAACTAATTTCACCATTCTCATCAAACATTACATCCTTGTAGATAAGTATCTTCATAGTATTTGGATCAATGATACAATATGATTTTGACTCATTAATATATCTAAAATAAATTGCATTCTTGGGTTTTATTATCTAATTTATTCATTTTCTTCTTTAGGACATACATGTATGCCTTGAAACCAAATAATCAAAGATGAAAGACTTTTGTCTTTGTCCTCGTCCATGCTTCTTGTGGTGTAATTCCATCAAGATCTTTGGTGGGTGACCTATTTAGAAGATATACAAATTTGAGACATGTTTTTGCCCAATATGAATGAGGAAATTGTACATCTTTAACCAAGCTACAAAACATATCTAAAATGGCATATTTATGACTTTTTACAACACCATTCTGTTGTGGTGTATAAGGAGTAGTGTATTGAAAATATATTCCATGATCTACAAAGTATGTAGTTAAATTTTTATTAGTATATTTCCCCCCATGATCTGAGAAGAGGGCCTTAATTTTATGACTAGTTTCATTTTCAATAGAGGCTTTAAATTTTTTGAAGGATTGGAATGCCTGATCTTTAGTCTTCAACAAGGAAACCCAAATATTTTAGGAATGATCATCAACAAAGAGTTGAAAATACTTATATCTTTTTAGGCTAGAATTCATAGGTCTACATAGATTAGTGTGCACTAGATATATATGGATAAGGAGACCAATATTCACTTTTTCTAAAAGGATCTCTTCATTATTTACTATCTAAGCAAATATAATAGATATAAGAAGATTGTTTGAATATGGTAAGACCTCTAACCATGTGTTTTATTAATGCAAGAAAATACCCATAACCCAAATGATCATATATTCTATGCTATATCTTATATTTTTATGTACCCTTCACAATAAGTACCTAATGGTCATTGTGTACATGATTAAGTTGAAACATCTTGCCTATATTTGAAGCTTGTGAAATAGTTATAGAGCCTTGAGACTTTTTCTTGATAAGGTAAAAGGTTTCACCATGGTTTTGATCAAACTCAAATTTAATATTATGATCAATAAGTTGATTTACAAACAAAAAGTCCTTAGTGGGTCCTCAAATATATAAGACATATGTGATTATGGTAGTGTAGTTAGCAAGATATAAATAAACATAACCTATACCATTAATAGTGTATGATGAGTCATCACTATGAGAAACATTACCCCAAGATCTTGATTGGTGTAAAGTGGAAAACCATTCTTTATGTCTTGTCATGTGCATTATGGCACCATAATCAACATACCAAATGGATTTTAAATAAAAAGGTTCCTCATGTGTTTGTGTGTAAATATGTGATTTTATTTTTTAGAATGATCATCCTTAATAACATTCCCATGTTGTTGTTTCTTCTTATAATGCTTTTTAGAATTGGGTTTTGGATTTGGTGAATGAGGTCAATTCTATGAAGTGGGTTTCTTACTAGATGAGCCCTGTGTGAATCCATTATACTAGTAATGTTTGAGGTCATGTCCTATCTTTCCAAAAATAAGACAAACCCTTCTATGAATGGGATTTGTTCCCATGCTGGTGTTGTTAAATGTTCTAATTGGGGTTTTTTTTAAAAGTCCTCATGGGCTCATTACCTTTTTGAGAGGAGGAAAGTGCATGTTCTTCATCAGGTTCCTTTACATTTTGTATGGCTTTTTCCTATTGTAACATGTTAACTGATAAGATAAAGGTTGGTTTTTGACCTATGACATTTAACACAGTCATAAAATTTGTATATGCAGGGGTAATATATCTTAGGATACTATGAACCAAAGAGTCATCTTTTATTGGTTTGCCCAATGCTTCAAGTAAAGTCCACAAGGTTTCAACTCTATGAAGAAAAGCCTACACTTTTTATTTGGATTTAAAATTTAGAATATGGAGTTGGCTTTGTAGATGAATATTATGGTTTTGATTCTTTACCTTAGAGACTATGTGAAGCTTATCCTAAGCATCTTGAGATGTAGTGAGATTACAAATATGAGGTTATACCTCATATGAGACTCTGAACATGATTTTGAGCTTAACCTTTCCATTACCTTTGTCATATTTTCACTACTAATTAGCATTGGTATCATGTTAGGTCCATGTGTTATCAATAATTATGCATATGTCTTCAAATTCTAAGTGGGTTTGAACCTTAGTTTTCCATGATACATAGTTATCACCTCGAAGAAGTTGAGTGTCTGGCAGAACAAAATGTGGTTTCTTTTTAGCCATGTGTGTAAATATGATCAAAATATATAAAGGAGATGGATTGGTTCCTTATAACTCCAAAAAATTCCTTTTTATATATAATATCAAACTGATATACTAAACCTCTCTATATGCACACCTTCCTATATACCCATCGATACTGGAAGAGCTTATCCTTTTGATATACCCATCGATACATGAAAGATAATTTAATGCATGCAAGAGAAGAATGGTGTTGGGTACCTAGATAGTATGTAAAAGAGATTCATTCTATCATTAACACCTACTTAGAAAGAATTCTACATACGTGGATATAACTCCTTATATACTCAAAAATTCAAACTGATAGGATTTATGTCTATTGACAGTAATGAATGGGTAACAGAGGCATGGTTAATGAATATATATGAACCTTATTAATCATCAAATATTTAAAGGTTTATTTCTTAGATGTCATAAACATGAACCAAAGGAATCATTGATATTAAACACTATGAATAAGATTTTTATGATCTCATTAATTTTACACTGATTTGATTTGTCAAAAATAAAAAAAACTTTTAAAACTGTTTACAAAGTACAATTTTCAAGTGCATAAAATAGAAAATATAATTTTGTAAAGGAAAATAATTAAAACAATCCCTCCAATTTTGTCCTTTTCTTGTATCTATCTTTTGTTGGTTTTGTCTTTTACACTTTTTTTAATTTGAATGCTAAACCTCTTATGGCTAGATTTTAGGAAAAAAAATATACTATCTCCTCTATGTACTATTTTAGATTTGTAAAAGCCAAAACTGAAATATAAACTAAAAAAATACACCTTATGAAGCATAATCCACCATGGAGTGATGAGTTGGTAGAATAAATTAGATAAAATGCCTCTATGTGCTCCACTTAGTAAGATTTAAATAGAATTCCAAATTTAAAGCTTTTAAATAATTGTATGGCTATGTTTTAATATGAATGATAGGTTTTGGGAGGAAATAACATGCAGTAAATAATAACATTTAGGAATTATTTCTAAAAATACTCATCTGTATGGTCTGTAAGAGATAAAAATTGATTTGCTAGTCAAACATCTCCTGCAATAGACTACATCACCTTGAGGCTTCCAAAATAGATGTACAACATCATGAAAATGTGTATAGATCCATTTGAGATGTTAAAAAATAAAACAAAGAACACCATACAAAATGCAAAACTAAAAAAATATGATCTATACATCTCACAATTGAGAAAAATCAATTTACAACTCAGTCTTCTATTCAAAGTGTCTACTACAAGTTGAATGATCCCAAATTGGTATATGTATTGATGAAAAGGTGTATTAAAAAGTTTAGGATGATGATAGACTAAAAAGAGAATAATATCCAAAAATTAGATCTACCAAATTCATGCCATATGGCCCAAAATAAAATAAAACTAGTCTATAGTAATAAATTAAATAAGAACAAATTATAGGAGTCTAAAAGGTAAAAAAAATACCAAATAATATATTATAGCTCCAATAATTTCTTAATCAGTGTGTAAAACTTGGTGTGAAGGAAAACTTATACAACTGGCTTGAATTTCTTGGCTTCAAAGCTACCAAAACACACCACAATATGTACAAGTACAATATAACTTACACAAAGTAAATTTTAACAGAGTCTTTCTCTAAAAATGTTTCACTCTGATACCAATTATGAGCATAAATCTAATATGATTTATTTATCTTACATAATACAAATTACAAATATGTATATAAATCCCTACATATGTTCATAATACTCCTACAAAATGGGATGAGCAAATAACATATGAATAATCTGTAATCTATTGAATTGCAAAATAAGTCCATAATATACTTTATTCGACTAACTTAGTGTAATAACTAACAAACTAATCTAAAAAATATGTGAGTTGTTTTATAGATAAAAACCTCACTTTTACATAATAATCTTACTATGCTAAATTTATTCTAACATAGGCAACAAATTTAGAATATGTTGTTAGACAAGAAACTCATGTTACTCATAGTCAATAATAAAAAAAAGTTGAATATGCATTGGATGAAACATTCACTTTAAAATAATATGGTTTAAGTCTATCTACCTAGGTAATCCCACTAGAACGAATGAAGGAGGAAGTAACAAATCTTGGCCTTAATCATGAATTAATTTAAGAAGATGTGTTAATTCCAATCCCATCACTGCCACCTTCTATCCCACATAAGATAGTTCAATACTACATAATATGTAGATAATGGGGGTTAGAATATGCAATGGTTTATTTAGATGGCAATGAGGACATATCATAAAATGCCGACCAAGATCTAGATTTTAGCCATCCAAAAATGAATGAAAAAAAAAGAATTCAATAGTTAGGTTTTCTTAAATTTTCAATGGAAAGGATTGTAAAGAAATCAGGAAATAATGCATTCAAGTTGAGCAAGATGATCTCAAATACTCACATTAAATAACTATAGGTAAATTTTTATAGAACATGAGTCCCAAAATAAGGAGATTGGATAATTGAAGGTAAGGAAGAAAGAACACGATGATGAGAGGAAAGCCCTTATACAAGCTAAGAAAGAAAGAAGGGAATAATAGAAGATTCAAAATGCAAAAAGAGTAGGAGAAGATACAACAAAGACATGAAAATGAATAGAATAAAGATCATGATAGAAGGGATAGATAATTATAGAAGGTCAAAATAAAATTGGAGAGGCAAAGGAATTTAAGTAGCCAATTCAACCCTTTACCTGAACAACATCACATATTGAATGACGTGATAAACATTCTATCCCCAATTTCTTCATGTGGGATCCCTCCTCCTAATTATGTCAACATGGCATTAAATCACATGAAGGAGATAACCTTATAAGGACCAACTATAATTCCACTTTTTTTGAATATAGGGAGTGAAGGGTATAGCTCAAAATTTCCACCTTGGATGATGAAAGTTTTGTTTTACTTATTATCTAATGTAATGATATGTATTAAGTTTGTTATATAATGTATTAATCAATGTAATAATTATATATTGTATTAGGTTCAATTATGTAATTTAATGAAATGTAATTGTTATCTACCATCTAGCATGGAAATGGATCATAATCTTAATGAAATTTAAGAAACTTTCACTTGAAAGCGAGTTTCCCATTGTTCTTATCCACTCTTTACATATAAATATGTCATCATTACCCATAGGAGACAAACATCAATATCATAGATAAAAAATATAAAAAATAAATAATTTAGCATCACAATAATTGAGATAAGAAACAAAATGTAATTAATGTCAGAGCTTTACAAACTTCACAAACATATACTATGTTAAGAAACACAATGTAAAAAAAATGTAAAAGTATTATAATATTTTAAAACATAAGAAGTGTCAAGAAACACCATGGTTGTAAAACTTTTGTAAGCAAGCCAACAAACATTCACCCTTCACAATAATTAAACTTTTGTAAAAAGTAATATGTGAATAAACTAATTGGCAATAGAATGGAAAACATATCAACAAGTATGGGAAAAAATAATTTTAATGTTGAAAATGTGAATGAATAACAAAAAAACATGAATTGATTGCAACATATCAATAGCAAAAAAAAATGAATTCACATCAGGATTTGGTTTTATACATCTAACTCAACATTTACTAGTATGTCAATTAAAATCTTAATTTTGATACAAATACAATAACATCTACTAGTATGTGAATGAAAACCTTTAGGGATTCCACCCATATACTAGTTATTGTTTGTTCATATAGACATACACATCTTATAACATGTCCCTATGTTTTTTATTAATGACCCATGTTAACTTGATGATATGCTTAAGTGCACAATGTTTTAAGCCAATGTAAAAAACATTATTCATTTGTATATTACTATTAGTCAAATCTATAAAAATCATTGGACATTGGTCCTTGTTTTACTGGTATGTCAATGAAAAGTTTAATTTTGATACAAATATAATAACACTTATTGGTATGTGAATGAATTTTTTTTTTTGATATAAAGACAAAAATATTTACTGGTATGTGAATTAAAACTTTTAGGGCTTCCATCAACATACCAGTAAATGTTCGGTCTTCCATTCCAATTTCAAATCCATTTCCATCCAAAAAAGAATTAATAAAATGCTCATTTAATTCTTAAATGTGCTAGAATATGTATGAATTAATTAAATGCATAATTAAATAAGCATAACAGTTATTAAAAACATTTCTATGTATGCCAATATTTTCATAAGCCTTCCATCCTAGGTTCAAAAACGTTTCCATCCAAAAAAGCATTTATTTGTATACCATTAAATGTTCATTCTTCCATCCCAATTTCAAATCCCTTTCCATATAAATAGGAATTTTTGTGTGGGAACATTTAGTGAGTGATTGTAGAAGCCATGGAAAGTTGGAGGCAGGGAAATTGAACTATATCACAAATATAAAAAACACAACAACATGAATGGAAAACATATCAACAATGGTTATGGCAAAGAATATTTGTAATTTTAAAAATGTGAATTAATTACACAAAAAAAATAATTCACAACAACGTATCAATAACATAGCAACATGAATTCACA